>JAGDQO010000605.1:0-435000 GCA_018342035.1 Solanum appendiculatum
ATGACGAGTTACTGATGTATATATAATTTTTTTTACTCGCACTCTATCAAATAATAGTATAGAAAGATGTCGAACCCACAAAGATTAGTTTATCAATTCTACAGGTGTTTCTTGTTATAGTCACTATTTGAGAAAATCAGAATTAGTTGAATGGTGAACTAATTAAATACTAATAAAAACAGAAAAGTAGAGAAAATGTTTTTGTTTTTTGCAATATGTTAAAAGGTGTTGGGAACTTGACTTCACTGAATATTTTTATATTAAGTAAATATTTTGTTCCTTAATTTAAATTTATCATATAATAATAAATACTTCTTACGATTGTATTTATATTTAAATACTAAAGCTGACAATTTAATGCACTCCTCTCGGTTATACAATTTAATTGTCAAAATAGTAATATTTAAGAACTAAAATTTTGTACTTGAACTTAAAGAGTGCTTTTCTTTTTTAGTAAGTCCCTTTCGGTTACCTTACTTGTTATAATTAATTATTACACTATTTACCTCTCTCGATTACAAATAAGTGTAAATTTAATTATAACATAAAAGAGATAGATGTTACTAAAACATTAATAATCAACCAATACTTCAATAATTTCTATTACTTCTTTCGCCTCTCTCGATTACAGAATTAATAATAAGATAATATGTAAACAATAGATAGTTGCTAATGAAATAACATCTTACTGTGAAGCAGATAAAAATAAATTAAAACGCTTAGGCACAAGTATGTGAAATTTCAGAGTAATATTTACTTTTATATAGAAATTTCAAGATCCATCATTTTCCCCAACACAAGAAATTTACTTCATAATAAAATTGGTACTACTGGGAAAAATATTCTTCTCCATTAAATAAGAAAATAGAATAAATATTCAAGATGAATAATTCCACTATTTAATTAAAAGCAAGAACTAGAATAATTTCTAACAGCAAAATGACAGAAAATATAGTAGATGGAGAACTTAAAAGTATTTCAAGTGTTTTGTCCCTTCGGAAAAATAAATGGAAGCTTCTATTTAAAGAGGAAGTAAGCCTTTCACAACAGATTTTGATTGGTTTTTACCATTGTTTTGGTTTCACTAATTAAATTTTCTTTCTTTTCCCTTTTTCGTTACAATAGTGGGTCCCACAAAAAAAAAACTTTTCCTGCATCTTCTTTAATTTATTTCTTCTTTGATTATCTTCTTTTTGAGCCCCGAGCAAAGAGATTTCTCCGACTCTTTTCCATATTTGAAGTAGCTCCTTGTACCTCTCTTAAATAATTCTTTTAATATCTTTATTTGTGTTGGATCATTTCTTGTAAATCAGTACTTGTATTTCTTTTGCCACATATATCCTTGGTTGATGTTTTCTTAGCAAATTGTGGCATTTTCTGCAAAGAAAATAGGAATATTACTTATTAAAGTTAAATTAAAAACATAGTTTATAAATGATATTTTTCTGTTATCAAATTCCCCCATACTTAAATATTTGCTTGTCCTCAAGTAAAGAGAATTGATAATTATAATGGCTAAAAAAGTTTTAAAATAAAATCATGACAACTTTTGGAGAGAAGAATCGACTATGAAGGATCACGAGTTTGACAAACTATAGCCGTAATCATATTCACTAATTGAGAATTGAAATAACAATATTTTCTAATCCCATATGTGCCTCACCAAATGAAGAGAGATGCCCATGTATCACACAATATATCGATAAAACAGAAAGTGGCATATGTAGAGAAAATTCACTCACTCTCAACAAAGAAGTATCTCATGTTACCGAAAATATCCTCCATTAATGTAGGAGTCTTTTGAGTTGAGATCATCTAAGGCTTTTTTTTATAAGGTTGTAATATAGGCTTAAGGACGGGTACGATATATATATATGGATAATAGTGACTCAAATTTCCTTTAGGCACTATATTTTCCCCTTTTTTTTTTTTTTTTTTTTTTTTTTTTTTTTTTTTTTTTTTTTTTTTTTTTTTTTTTTTTTTTTTTTTTTCAACAACTTTTTGTTTTTCTTATAGTCTACACATCGTTAGATCAAAGAGCTATTTTTCACTATTTATACTTAATGTTTTGCATTTAAATCAATACTGAAAGTGCCTTAAAGGAAATAGGGTGAACATATAACAATAAAATGGTTAAGGGTTAAAGATGGACAATCAATAGATAAGGGATAATTCATTTAGGTCCAAAGGGTGATAGGTAGCGCTAAAATTCAACAAGGTAGGTTTATTTAGGCAACAGTTTAACAAGAAAGGCCTACTTTCATTTCTCAACTCAAAATCTACCTAGAATTTCGCCTCGAACCACATTCAAGGCAAGTTCTATATTTTTAAATAAGCATGAGAACTCGGTAATATATACTAACCGCACCATGCACTTGGGACTAGTGAATACCATAATTTCAGTTACCAATAAGCAAGTATGAGTTAGGAAAGATAGTCATACAAGCCAAGAATCATACCGAATTAAATCGATCTTTCTCAAGTCTTCGTGATTTAAAATCAAACCAAATTTAGCCAATTTATTTTAAAATAATAATAACTAAAAAGATCCTAAAAAGTGTTCGATTCAAAATATTACGACCATGGCAAAGAATCGAACCAAGAAATCCATGAAAGTACAAAAAATAAGTTGTCTTAATAAATAACTTAATATTTTCTATTATATATTTATTTTTAAGTAAAATTTTGTTTTTGAAATATAGGTTGCCATAATATATATGTGTATATATATGTGTGTATATATATATATATATATAAACACGTATATAGTAATATTATATTCTTCCACCTCCATACTTAAATGATGTCATGATGTCCCCATGACATAGAATTTTTAGAAGTAAATGGAGATAAAAGGACTTCTCTGATTCATTTCTCTAGCGCTTGTGATAATTCGAAGGTTGCACAGGACCTCTTCAACCTATCTCATATGTGAGCTTGCTTGTATTATCTTTCTAACTTGCTTTCTGACTAGATATTTTTGTCATCTTATCAAAGTAGTTTGAAGAAAAAAAAATGATCTTCTCACTATTGTTCCATTTATTTGTCGAATATTTATTTTTTTTACAAATATATATTGTAGCAACCTGGACATTATAGTTATTTAAGAAAAAGATAAGTACATGTTTACAGTTATCATTTTCTCTACGTAAATTTCTGCGATATATGAGTAGAATGATTCAATATGGCATTTGCAGAAATAAATTAAGTCCATAAGAGATGGTTTCAAGTTCAAAATGGGAGATTAGGAGATTTAATTATTGGTTAAAACTACTAGTTAATTGCGAGCTCCTTAACGCAAACTCATCTAGCAACAAGGGATGGCCTCCTGAAATGAAGAGTGACTATGGAGGTTAAATGTGTGTTATGTCAATCAAGAGGATGAAAGCATTGTGCATCACTTTTTCTTATGCCCATTCTTGCTACGATCTGGGAACATATGCTTATGTGGATGAGAATAAAAACGAGAGTATGTGTCTAGAAAGATGAACTCACATGGGTTATATAACATGAGAAAGGGAAATTTGCTATCGTTGCGCTCTAAAGAGTGGTCCTGGCGAGTTGTAGTTATCACGTATGTATTGAAATTATCCTAAAGATAATTCAGGAAAAGTTGAACATCTGTGATGGAGTTCTAGGATTGATAACATTGGAGGTGTGCAATTGATGATATAGTCAATCAAAGATCTCTAGACGACTTCAAGATTCAAGTCCCTCGGATTGGGGTCTTGTATCTTATTTTTGCGATATTCTTTAGTTTTTTTTTCCGTATTTGAATTGTAAGCATTTTCCTCAAGTACGACAAAAGTTTAGTTATTTTAAAAAGAAAATTCAAGAAAACCAACAACAATTGTTCAAACATAGTAACATAATATGCATCAATATACTAATATATGCATCAGTAATATAGTAACTTGTAGCTTATATGGATTCTATATGGAAGGAGCAGCTAAAACGAATATCAAAACACACAATCTTTTCCTCTACTCCTTCATTTGTGTGTGTATATATATACACACACACATTTTAACAAAAACTAATTTTTTCGCGCTTAAGATTTAAGATTATATAAGGGACACCAGCTAGAGCTGTCAAAATGGGCTTGGCCCGTTAGGCCAGCCCAACCCAACCCTTGAGTTAAGTGGGGTTGGGCTTAGTTTTTTCAGCTCATTTAGGAACGAGGCTTTTTGGCCCAGCCTCATTTGGCTCGCTAGCCTCGTAGGCCCAACCCGCGAGCCTCAGAGGCCAGCCCGTGGGCTATGAATTTTAAAAATATTCAACATCTATATATATATATATATTATTGAAGTTATTATAACTATGAATTTTTGACCTCTTCTACTTTTATTTTTATGCCTAATTTTTCATTTCTCCTTTGTTGTCTTATTTATGAAAAAGTGATCGTGTAATATTTTTTGCTTGGATGAATCTTATGAATGTTGTATCTTGGCTATTATGTTGTTTTGTAAGTATTCAATGAAGTGTGTGTAATTCATGAATGAATTTTTGTATGTATTAATGTCGTGTTCATCAGAAATCAACGTTTGATACTCTTTCTAAGAGGTCAATATTGTCTATTTTTTGGTTGAAGGGCCAATCCGTCCCAACCCGTGGCCCGCTTAGGGCTGGGTTGGGCTGCTATTTTATAGGCCTTTTAATTAAAAGGGTCAGCCCGTCCTAACCCATTTAACTCTCTAGCCCGTTAGGGTTGGATTGGGTTGGGCCAGCCCATTTTGACAGCTCTAACACCGGCAAAAAGATAATTGTTACCTCCCCCACACTTAATCTCACATTGTCCTTGAATGTAAGATTCAAGTTGGAGGGTTTGTGGATTTCATTCTCTGTTTGTACTGCAGCTGGCAACATTTTCACTACCAGCACCTGCTTCCAACATCCCGACAAGCTCTTCTAAATTCATGCCGATATCGGCATATTCTTGATTAATAACTCCCGGCACAAATGGATGATTGACTTGAATGCCCAGATGTGGTGCATTTTCAGCTACGATTCTGCCGTGTAGAGTGTGATTTCCCTGTAGTGGTGGCTGAAAATTCATATGTCCTGCAGGAAAGTTGAAATCCATATTCTGAAAAGCAAATGGAGGAATTTGCAGGGACATTAGTTAGTTGCAATATAACGATCACAATGTTTATTATATTCTCAAAGTTATATAGCACCGCGGTAGTATGTGAAAGATGCTCTGTTTGTATCGCTCGCAGTGCTGCGAGCTCGTCCCTCGATTGTTGTTGTTGGTTGTAAATAGTTTCCATTCATTCCTCTAACCTTTCAAAGTATGCAGCGTATTCTTCCCTGCCTGGTAGTCGTCTTCCTGCCACATTATTTGGTCCAACACATGGACCCAGAGCACGCAAAGTCGGCATTCCAATATTTGATGGTAGAACAAAACCAAAGTCCGGAGCTGGTGGGTTTCCGAATACATTGATCAACTGGGTAATAGTAGAGCCGAAATATAAGGATTTCACATGTTTCTTTGTTCAACAACGCTTCATAGTTTCGCATATAATTCTACCAACGTTGATAGGATAGTGCTTCATGATTGCATACAACCAGCGAGCCCTCCTTGGGCGAATTTCATAGGTGTTTCTGTTTTGTTCTAACCTGGAACTCAAAAATAGCATCCATACCTTGGCCATTAAACTGAGATTTCTAGTAGGAAACCAATCTCTTTGTCCATGTGAATCAATATGCCAGTCAATTTCGAGCGGGCACAGATCAGGACCAATCTCGTCCCATGTTGGATTGCGAAGTAAAGCGTGCAACTGTGGCGTCTCATACAACCTATTGATAACACATGGAGCAAAGAAAATGGTATGACCCCTAACAGTGGAAGTGTTAGTGATGATATCCATGTTAGCGTAAAATTCTCGAACAAGCATTAACACTACAGGTCCGGGATTTTGAACAAACTTATTCCAACGAAGTGGTTCAATTGATGCAAGAACATGTCGAATTTGTTCACCATCTGCTTCCGTAAGTTCGAGTCCACGTTCTTCAATGATATGACGAACCATTGACTCCTCCTCTCATTCATTAGCATCATAAGAAATGAACCTATTCTTGTCATACTTATTCAAAAGTCTAGAGCATTGTGGTGCCATTTTTAGAATAGAAGCAGGGGATCCCTCTTTTTTTATTTATTTTTTGGTTTCTGGTTAAAGTTAATCATAGAGACTATCTTAAATAGAAAAAGAAAAGAAGAAGAAGAAGGTATGACGGTATTTTAACTATTGAAATAGTAAAACCTAATGAAGATGGTTAGTATTTGTAGTGTACACGTAGATAACTATAACTAGTACTTACTAAAGGTTATCTTAAAAGCAAAACCTTAACAGGTAAGTTATTCACTATTCTTTTTTTTTCTTCTTTTACGGAAGGTTTAGTTAGTTTATATTATTTTATTTCTTATGTATAGTAAGAAGGAAAACATGTTTTCTCTCTCTCTAACCTCCACATAGATATGTATCCGTAGATATTTATTAAAGTTTTCTTAATTGACTTATAGAGGTAAAAATCAAATCAAATAAAATATAATAACGTGTATAAAATTACCAAAGGTAGAAATAGTTCATAGTACTACCTATTGCTACGGATATTAGAGAGGGAGGAGAAAATAAATAGTTCTAAGTTTAACGTCGTCAGCTCGACTTATTTGTATTCTTTTTTTTTTTAGGTAAAAAGGATTGTCGAAGACTGTTTGTCAAATATTCTAGTAACATAAGGCTTTAAACGATGACTGTTTACCTTGAATTTTTCACCACCCTCTATATGTTGTATTTCGACGGCACCATAAGGGGTTACTTCTGTTACGATGTATGATCCTGTCCATCGCGATTTGAATTTTTCTGGAAATAGTCTTAATCGGCTATTGTATAATAGAACACTCTCTCCAATTTTAAATTCCTTCTGGCGGATGAGATTATCATGCCATCTTTTTGTCTTTTCTTTGTACAATTTAGCATTTTCATATGCTTCGAGTCTGAATTCCTCCAACTCATCAAGTTGTAATAAACGATTCTTACCTGCATCTGACAAATTTAGATTTAATAGTTTTATAGCCCAATATGCTTTATGTTCTAATTCCACAGGTAAATGACAAGATTTTCCAAATACGAGTCTATAAGGAGATGTGCCTATAGGTGTTTTAAAAGCAGTCCTGTATGCCCATAAAGCATCATCTAGCTTTGGAGATCAATCTTTTCGAGAGGAACCAATAGTTTTTTCTAAAATTCTTTTTAATTCTCTATTGGACACTTCTACTTGTCCGCTTGTTTGAGCATGATATGGAGTCCCCGTTTTATGAGTTACTCCATATCGTGATAACAAATTAGCAAATTATTTGTTTACAAAATGAGTTCCTTGGTCACTTATGATAACTCGTGGAGTTCCAAATCTGCAGAATATATTTTTTTTTAGAAAAGCACAAACAACACGAGCATCATTTTGTCTAGTCGCCATTGCCTCTACCCATTTTGAAACATAGTCAACTGCAACTAAAATATATTCACAACCATTAGAAGGAGGAAAAGGACCCATAAAATCAATGCCCCAAACATCAAATATTTCACATACAAGAATAGAGTTAAGAGGCATCTCATTCCTTTTTGAAATGTCACCACTCTTCTGACAGCTATCACAAGTAGCAACATATTGTCGTGCATCTTTGAATAGAGAGGGCCAGAAAAATCCAGCTTCTAGCACTTTGGCCGCTGTTCTTCTTCCTCCATAATGACCTCCCACAGCTCCAACATGACAGCGACTCCGGATATTGTTTGTTTCTATGTCTGGTACACATCGCCTTATCATGCCATCTGCGCAAAATTTAAATAAGGGTCTTCCCAAAAATAATATCTTATATCCTTTTTTAGCTTTTTTCATTGTTCCTACGAAAAGTCTTTTGGGATCCATCCTCTAACTAAAAAATTGGCTATATCGGCAAACCAAAGTGGTTGGTTTATATCTGTTATGATAGTATATATATGCTCATCGGAGAATTCCTCTTTGATATCTAATGTTTCAATAGGAGGATTTTTCAAACGTGACATATGATCAGCTCCTGATTTTCAGAGCCATTTTTATCCTTAATTTCAAGATAAAATTCTTGCAAAAGAAGTATCCATCTTAGAAATCTAGGTCTAGTATCCTCCTTTGCTAAGAGGTACTTTAAGGCCGCATGATCAGTAAATATAGTTACTTTAGTTCCTATTAGATAAAGACGAAATTTATCAAATGCAAATACTACTACCAATAATTCTTTCTCAGTCGTAGCATAATTCTTTTGAGCTTCATTGAGAGTTCTACTGGCATAGTAAATTGGTCTAAAGATTTTCTCGTTTTTGTCTCAATATAGCTCCAATTGTTGTATCACTTGCATAACACATAATTTCGAAAGGTTGATTCCAATCAGGGGAAACAACTATTGGAGAGTTAGACAATTGTTCTTTGAGTATATCAAATGCTTTCCTACAATCATCTGAAAATTCAAACTTCACATCTTTCATTAGTAGGTTAGTTAATGGTTTCGAGATTTTTGAGAAATCTTTTGTGAATCGTCTGTAGAATCCTGCATGTCCAAAAAATTTCGAATGCCTTTAACAGTGTTAGGGGCATGCAATCTTGCTATAAGATCAATTTTTGCCTTATCGACTTCTATTCTTTTGGTTGTGATTTTATGTCCTAAAATAATTCCCTCTGTTACCATAAAGTGACATTTTCCCAGTTAAGAACTAGATTTGTCTCTTCACATCTTTTAAGTACCAAAGTTAAATGATAAAGACAATCGTCAAATATTTTACCAAAAAGTGTGAAATCATCCATGAAGATTTCAAGGAATTGTTCAGTCATATCTGAGAAAGTAGCTGACATACAACGTTGAAATGTAGCTGGAGCATTGCATAATCCAAATTACATTCTTCGGTAAGCATACGTACCTTGGGGACATGCGAAAGTAGTTTTATCCTGATCTTCAGGAGCAATTGATATTTGACTGTATCCAGAATATCCATCAAGAAACCAATAAAAATCATGGCCTGCAACTCTTTCAAGCATTTGGTCTATAAAAGGCAAAGGAAAATGGTCTCTTCTTGTGGCATTATTGAGTCGTCTATAATCGATACAAACTCTCCATCCTGTTACAGTCCTAGTAGGAATGAGTTCACTATTTTCATTTTTTTTTTACTGTTAGGCCTCCTTTCTTAGGTACTAACTGCACAGGGCTTACCCATGGACTGTCAAATATCGGATAAATAATACCTGCTGCTAGAAGTTTTACTACTTAATTTTTAACAACTTCTTGCATTTTTGGATTTAATCTCCTTTGGGGTTGGACTAGTGGCTTGTAATTATCCTCCATAAGAATTCTATGCATGCAAATAGCTGGACTTATTCCCTTGATGTCAGCTATAGTCTATCCTAAGGCTCTTTTGTGTTTTTTCAATACTGCAATCAATCTGATTTCTTGTTCTGTAGTCAAAGAAGATGAAATAATCATTGGAAATAACTCGGATTCAATAAAAACATATTTCAAATGAGAAGGAAGAGTCTTGAGTTCAATTTTTGATTGAACTTCTTTTAGTGAGACTTCCTCATTTTCTGAATCTTTTTCTAGTGTTTCAACTTCTTATTTTATTATGGGGTCATCATCACTTATGGTACCTGCTTGGCCAAACATCTTTTGAGTGAATCTGTGATAAACTGGTCATCTTTATATTCATCTGCAAGGTCATTTAGTAAATCAATTTGAAAACAAGAAGATGACTCTTCCTCAGGAAATTTCATTATTTTTTGCATGTCAAAAATTACTCTTTCCTCATCAACTTGTAGTATCAATTGTCCTTGATACACAACGATAATTGCTCGTCCAGCTGCGAGAAATGGTCTACCTAAAATTAATGGTACATTGGTGTTTTCTTCCATTTCAAGTACTATAAAATCTACAGGAAAGACAAACTTATCTACTCTTATGAGAACATCTTCAATTATTCCTTTTAGTTTTTTAGTACTTTGATCGGCCAATTGAAGAGATACACCAGTGTCTTTCACTTCACCAAGTTCTAATTTTCTGAAAATTGAAAAAGGCATTAGATTTATTGAGGCGCTTGAATCACATAATGCTTTTTCAAAATGAGTGCTTCCCAAGGTACAAGGGATTGTAAAACTTCTTGGATCACCACGTTTCTTTGGAAGCTTATTTTGAAGTATAGCGCTACACTTTTCTATAAGCTTAACTACAGAAATTTCTTCTAGTTTTCTTTTACTTGACGAAATATCTTTAAGAAATTTAGCATATGAAGGCATTTGCGTCAAAGCATCTGTGAAAGGTATATTAATGTAAAGTTGTTTTAAAATTTTAAGAAACTTTGAAAATTGGTTGTCAAGTTTTTCTCTTTTCATCTTTTGGGGAAAAGGAAGAGGTACAGAATAAGGATTTGTCATCAATTCATTTTCTTGCACCTTTTTTCCTTTATCTTTTTGTTCTTTCGAAAGTTTAGTTTTTTCTTTATTTTCTCCTTCATTTACTTGTTCCATATTTTGTGAATTTTCTTCTTCACCTGCATGTGGGTCATCAAGATCTTTACCTGAGCGCAAAGAGATAGCTTTGAGGTGTTCCTTCAGATTTTTCTCAGTGTTGCTTGGTATAGCACCTTGAATTTGTCCAGACATGAGAGTTGCTAATTGGCTTACCTGAATTTCCAAGTTTTTGATGGCTGATTGTTGGCTTTCAACTTTCTCAGCAGTGGCCTTAATGAATTTGTACATCATGTCCTCAAGGCTTACCTGGTGAGCTCTTTGAGGTGGTTGTTGATAATGTTGAAAATTTTGTTGTCCTTTTGTTTGATTTTGAAAACCAGGTGGTCCTTGTACCTGCTGCTTTTGATTAAAAAATCATTGAGGATTTTCAACACCATTTGGGTTACTCCATTGAAATCTCAGATGTTTTTGTGCCATGGGACTACCAAATGAATAATTATTTTTGTAACCAATAACATTTACCTGTTCCTCATTTTGTACAGAAGCTTGACACTCATGATTAGGGTGATTACCTCCGCATACATCACAATTTTTAAGTTGAAGTGGTGTCTGAGAATTTACCTGAAAAGCTTCAAATTTTTGTGTTAGAGCTGCAATTTGTTGTGTCAATGAATTTAAAGCGTCAGCTTGATTGACTCTTGTTACTTTCTTGATAATTATTCTATCAGATGGCCACTGAACTGCATGTTCTGATATTTCATTGAGTAGTTGAATGACTTCTGCAGTTGTTTTACTCATTATAGATCCTCATGATGCTGCATAAATAACATTTCTAGCAGAGGGTTTAAGCCCGTGATAATATATATATAAAATGTCAGGATCTAAAATTCCATGGTGTGGATTTTTCTTAAAATTGCTCTCATTCTCTCCCGTGCTTGATATACAGATTCAATATCTGTTTGTAAAAAAATATTAATCTCTTTGCTTCATTTTAATTGTTTTTGCAAGTGAAAAATACTTGTTAAGAAATTTTTGAGTCATCTGATCCCATGTAGTAATGGAACCTCTTGGTAGACTTTGTAACCATGACTTGGATTCTCCTTTTAGTGAAAAGGGAAAAAGTCGTAACCTGATAGCGTCTGTTGTGACTCCATTGTACTTACAAGTCTCAACTAGTTCAAGAAAGTCGATTAAATGGGTATGAGAATCTTTACTTGCGTCACCAGTAAATTGACAAGAATTTTGAATAGTCTGAATCAAGCCTGTGCAGATTTCAAAGTTATTAGCAGCTATTGGTGGCCTTCTCACACTTGATTCTCCTTCAAAATGATCTGGTCTTGCATAATCTTTAAGGGGCCGTTTTGTAGAGTGTATTGGAGAAAATAATGTTTACATTAACTTGGTGTATTACTAGTACCTTGTTTGATACACTTTTCTAATATATGCACAGCTAATGCTTGTATTAGTAATACACTCAATTGAGTATTGAAGAGTGTATTACTAATACCATGAATTTCTCTGCATTAGTAATGCAATGGGTTCTAATGCATGCATTAACAATGTTAAAGACACAATTGTCCCTCAAAAATCTTTTTACATCCTTTCCATTATATTTGTGGAGGGTATTTTTGTAAACAAATATTTTTTTAAGAAAATTATGCAATGCATAATATTTTTAGTACACCAAACCAAACATTGCATAAAAAAAATCTCATCATAACTAATGCAAGTATAACTAATACAAGCACTACTAATGCAAGCATTACTAATACACTATATTTTGCATTATTCTTATACACTCTACCTAACGACCCCTAAGTATTCTATCACGTTGTGGTATTACCTCATCAAATTGTTCTTCCACTTGATGTGGTGGAAGTACATTATTATTATTATTAAGCTTGTCGTTCTCCATTTCTTTTTGTGAAGAAAATTGAGATGGATAGGATTGTTCATTTCGTAACAATCGTAGGAATTTCTCAATTTCTGGATTGTATGTGATTAGTTCTCTTGAAGAAGAACGGGTCATATACTTCCTGAAATTTTATTTTAAAATTAAAATAAATAGACAAAATAAATAGGAAAAAAACTCAAATTAGTAGTAAAACAATTAATCTATAGTAGAATTTGCCAATCCCCGACAACGGCGCAAGTATTTGACGAGTTACTGATGTATATATAAATTTTTTTTACTCGCACTCTATCAAATAATAGTATAGAAAGATGTCGAACCCACAGAGATTGATTTATCTATTCTACAGACGTTTTTTGTTTTAATCACTATTTGAGAAAATCAGAATTAGTTGAATGGTGAATTAATTAATTACTAATAAAAACAGAAAAGTAGAGAAAATGTTTTTGTTTTTCACAATATGTTAAAAGGTGTTGGGAACTTGACTTCACTCAATATTTTTATATAAAGTGAATATTTTGTTCCTTAATTTAAATTTCTCATATAATAATAAATACTTCTTACGATTGTATTTATATTTAATTACTAAAACTGACATTTAAATGCACTCCTCTCGGTTGTACAATTTAATTGTCAAAATAGTAATATTTAAGAACTAAAAATTTTGTACTTGAACTTAAAGCATGCTTTTCTTTTTTAGTAAGTCCCTTTCGGTTACCTTACTTGTTATAATTAATTATTACACTATTCACCTCTCTCGATTACAAATAAGTGTAAATTTAATTATAACATAAAATAGATAGATGTTACTAAAACATTAGCAATCGACCAATACTTCAATAATTGCTATTACTTCTTCCGCCTCTCTCGATTACAGAATTAGTAATAAGATAATATGTAGTAAACAATAGATAGTTGCTGATAAAATAACATCTTACTATGAAGCAGATAAAAATTAATTATATCGCCTAAGCTCAAGTACAAGGAATTTCGGAGCAATATTAACTTTTATATAGAAATATCAAGATCCATCATTTTTCCCAACACAAAAGAAAATTACTTCATAATAAAATTGGTACTATTGGAAAAAATATTCTTCTCCATTAAATAAGAAAATAGAAGAAATATTCAAGATGAATAATTCTACTATTTAATTAAAAGCAGGAACTAGAATAATTTCTAACACCAAAATAACAGAAAATATAGTAGATGAAGAACTTAAAAGTATTCCAAGTGTTCTCCCCCCCGGAAAAAGAAATGAAAGCCTCTATTTAAAGAGGAAGTAAGTCCTTCACAACTGATTTTGATTGGTTTTTGCCACTTTTTGGTTTCACTAATTAAATTTCCTTTCTTTCCCTTTTTCCATTACAACTATGGGACTTCCTTTCTTTTCCTTTTTCCATTACAACTATGGGTCCTGCAAAACAAAAAAACTTTTCCTGCATCTTCTTTTATTTATTTCTTCTTTTAGTTTGTGGGCCCCGAGCAGAGAGATTTTTCCGACTCTTTTCCATATTTGGAGTAGCTCCTTGTACCTCTGTTAAATAATTTTTTAAGATCTTTATTTGTGTTGGATCTTTTCTTGTAAATTAGTACTTGTAATTCTTTTGCCACATATCTCCTTGGTTGATTTTTTTTTTAGCAAATTGTGGCATTCTCTGCAAAGAAAGTAGAAATATTACTTATTAAAGTTAAAAAAAACTTAGTTTATAAATGATATTTTTCTCTTATCAGCAGGTTTGTATTCAAACAACTCAAAAACAGGCTGAAAACAACCTCATCAAATTGCAATTTAACTCAAAGTATGACTTAGTTTTCACATGGAAGCTTCACCATTAAACACCCTAGTGCAACCATAAAATTCTTATTCACCTTATTGTAGTCATTAAATACATATTATGCTATTAATTAGAAAAAGGAATTGCCAATTGCTACAACATCAAACTTGGAATGTTACCTGGATGACGACGCTTGAGCGCGACCAGGTAAGTTTCTCGCTATCCTTTTTTTTCTAAATAAAATAATTAGGTATTAAAAATAAAAAATTTCCACTAACTTAATTTAATTATATGGGCCAATTAGTGGTAAAGAGTATTAAATAAATTATGATCCTGGTCCATTAACTATCAATTATATTAATTATTTAATAAATATACATTAACTAAATAAACGTAGTTACCAAATAGTTCAAAATTTTTATTTAAATTTTACGGGATGAGTCAAAATAGTCCTAGTGCTCAAAATGATCTACAGGTCGTTACATCATCTACCACTTAAACAAACATTCATCCTCGAACGGTAAAAGAATAAAATGCACTTGAACACTCAAAAAGCTGAGGATATCTACTCCTGATGCAATCTCCTTCGACCTCAACTTTCAAATTTGCATATCCAAAATGGTTACCGACTCCTCCTCAAAAGTCAAATTCTGATCAAGTAACACCGAATCCCATTGAATCCCATGAGCACCACCCTGATGATACTTCTTCAGCATTGAAATATGAAATACAGGGTGAACACCTGACAAACCAGGTGGCAAAGCCAACTCATATGCCACTTCAACAATACACTCAACAATCTCAAAAGGACTAATATACCTTGGGCTCAACTTGGCCTTCTTTCCAAATCTCATCACACCCTTCATGGGCGAAACCTTCAATAGAACCCTCTCTCCAACCATGAACTCCAAATCACGAACCTTTCGATATGCATAACTCTTTTGCCTACTCTGAGCCATGAGAAGTCTATCTTGGATCAACTTGGCCTTGTCCAAGGACTCCCTCAACAAATCTGTACCCCACGGTCTAACCTCAAATGCATCAAACCAACCAATTGGAGATTGACATCTCCTACCATACAAAGCCTCAAACGTTGCCATCTCAATGCTCGCATGGTAACTATTATTGTAAGCAAACTCCGCGAAAGGTAAAAACTGATCCCAATGACCACCAAAGTCGATCACACATGCTTGCAACATGTCCTCAAGAACCTGAATAGTCCGTTCAGACTGACCATTAGTCTGAGGGTGAAAGGCTGTACTAAGATCCACCCGAGTGCCCAACTCCTTCTGCAAAGACTGCCAGAAATGAGATGTAAATTATGTGCCACGGTCTGAAATAATAGAAATGGGCACCCCATGTAAGCGAACTATCTCTCGAATGTAGATCTTGGGTAGCTTCTCTGAATTATAGGTAGTCTAAACTGGTACGAAGTGTGCAGACTTAGTCAATCAATCCACGATGACCCATATAAAATCGCACTTACCCAAGGTATGTGGCAACCTTACCACAAAGTCCATAGCAATACACTCCCACTTCTACTCGGTATGGGCATCCTCTGAGTCACACCTCCAGGTTTTTGGTGTTCATACTTCACTTGCTGACAATTCAAACATCGAGATACAAATCTACTATGTCCCTCTTCATACAGACACCACCAATAATGGTGCTTCAAGTCACGATACATTTTAGTAGCCCTCGGATGAATAGAGTACCTCAAACTATGGGTCTTCTCCATGATCAGTCTAATCAAATCACATGAGGAACAGGAATACGACCTTTTATCCTCAAAACTCCCTCACTATCAAGAATTGCATCCTTGGCTTCTTTTGACACCTTGTCTCGAATCTTACATAAATCGCCATCATCAAACAGTTGGCTCCGAATCTACTCTAATAAGGACGACCTAGCCTCGACGTAAGCCAAAACCTTACCAGGTTCTGAAATATCAAGTCTCACAAAGCTATTGGCCAAGGACTGGACGTCCCTAGCTAAATGACGATTGCCAATCTGTAACAAGGCTAGACTACCCATACTCACCGTCTTTCGACTCAAGGCATCTTCTACCACATTTACCTTGCTCGGATGGTAAAGAATAGTCATATCGTAGTCCTTGAGCAACTCCTACCATCTCCGCTACCTCAAATTGAGATCCTTATGATTGAATATATACTGGAGACTACAATGATCCGTGAACACCTCACAATGTACACCATAAAGGTAATGCCTCCAAATTTTCAATGCAAACACTACAGCCGCCAACTCCAAGTCATGAGTAGGATAGTTCTTCTCGTGAACCTTCAACTGCCTCGAAGCATAATCTATCACCTTCCCCTTCTGCATCAATACACAACCAAGACCAATTGGAGAGGCATCACAATAAACAATAAAACTCTCTCCCTCAACGGGTAGAGTAAAAATTGGAGCAGTAGTCAATAACGTCTTGAGCTTTTGAAAACTCACCTCACACTCATTAGAACATTTGAAAGCCACTTCCTTCTGGGTCAATCTAGTTAATAGGGATGCAATGGATGAGAACCCCTCCACAAATCGTCGATAATAGCCTGCAAGGCCTAAGAAACTCCGAATCTCTGTAACTGAAGCAGGTCTGACCCAATCTTGAACTACCTCAATCTTCTTAGGATCCACCATAATACCCTTCTTGGACACTACATGTCCCAAGAATTCTACCGAACTAAGCCAAAACTCACACTTTGAAAATTTCTCACAGAGCTTCTTCTTCTTCAGAATCCCAAGCACAATCCTCAAATGATGCTGGTGTTCCTCCTTACTACGGGAGTATATCAATACATCATCTAGGAAGACAATAACAAAAGAATCCAAGTACGGTCTGAACAGTCCATTCATCAAGTCCATAAAGGTTGTTGGGGCATTAGTCAACCCAAAAGACATCACCAGAAACTCATAGTAGCCATAACTTGTTCGGAAAGCTGTCTTCGGGATATCTTCCGCCCTAACCTTCAACTGATGATAATCGGATCTCAAGTCAATCTTGGAGAAAACTGAAGCACCCTGAAGCTGATCAAATAAGTCATCAATACGAGGTATCAGGTATGTATTTCTTATAATAACCTTCTTCAGCTGTTGATAGTCAATACACATACGCATAGATCCATCTTTCTTCTTTACAAATAACACTGGAGCACCCCAAGGAGATACACTCGGTCTAATAAATCCCTTCCTCAACAAATCTTGCAACTGTTCCTTCAACTCTTTCAATTCGGCCAGTGCCATACGATAAGAATGAATGGAAATAGGCTAAGTGCCTGGCTCTAAGTAAATACAAAAATCAATATCACGATCAAGCAGAAGACCTAGTAAATCTGTCGAAAATACCTCTGAAAATTCACTCACCACCAGAATAGACTCAAGCATAGGAGTCTCAACACTAGTATCTCGAATGTGCGCCAAGTAAGCCAAACATCCTCTCTTTACCAAGTGACGAGCCTTATGAAATGATATCACCCTTTTCGGAGAGTGCCTAAGAGAATCTCTCCATTCTACTATAGGAATCCTAGGCATAGCTAATGTAACTGTCTTGGCATGACAATTCAAAATCGCGTGATAAGGAGATAACCAATCCATCCCAAGAATAACATCAAAATCTACCATATCTAAGACCTTCAAATCTGCATGAGTATCATATCCCATCAAAGTAACTATACACAGTTGATACACCCGATCTACCACTACGGAATCCCCAACAAGAGTAGAAACATGTACCGGCAAATCAAGAGACTCACATAATATATCTAGACTTGAAGCAAAATATGTGGACATATACGAATAAGTAGAGCCTGGATCAAATAATACAGTAGCTGATCGATGACAAATCGGAATAATACCTGTGATAACAGCATCTGAAGCCTCTGCCTCTGGCCTACCTAGAAAAGCATAACTGAAACGATCCAAATGCCCGAAAATGTGCTTCGGAAACACCTACAATTGTAATTTCCATATATCTCAAAATCCGTGCATGATTTCGGAAATTCGACTTCATATTCTTATTTGTGGGGTCAAATTGAGTGGGAAATGGGTCTAACCCGAATTTTAGAGCAACCGTATCAAAATTCAAAAATCGCAAAAATTGCGATTTGGAGGGTCAACTTTAAAGGGGCATATCTCTTAGCACACAAGGAACTGGAAGGGCTGCAAACTATTAAATTAAAGCTCTTTGAGTTAGCTTTCCAACGCACTTGGTTTCACCTTATTCCGCGTTAGGATGAGGGAGTTATGACCATTTTCGTAAAACCTGTCTGTGCAGATTTGCAATTCCAGTGAGCAGTTTTTTTCTAGGCGGGTTGGAGGCATTTTTTATAAAAAGGGGACATGTCCCATACTTAGTCATTTTCTAAACTCCAAAAACACTCTCTAAGCCCTCTCCAAAAATTCCACCAAGATCTTCAACCAAATTCAAACATCTCAAGCTCTAATTCCGGATTCAAGACTCAATCTCAAGCTTCGATTCTCCATTCCAATCTTCATCAAGGATTCTCCAAAGTTGAGGTATGTGGGTTTGATTGTGGAAACCTTCCTTTCCACAAGTCCAACCATTTATCCTCTATTTCTACTTCAAGTTTATGGGTCCTTATGATTATTTATGAACTCTTGAATTATGGAATTACTACTACACACCCTATTATGGTCCTTTTGCATATTATCATGAAATGGAATTTTTATGTGATGTTTATGGTTTACATGCTTCCATGATCAAATTATGAAGGTTGATATATATAGTGGTTATTGGTGAGTCCTCCATTTCGGGGACGTTGCTCATGATCTTTTGTTATGTATAAAACTTTTCCTTTTTAGTTATGTTTTGACTATGAGGGTGAGCCCGGTAGTTTGTCTTGGCCCCCGCTAAGTACTCATGTTTAGAGGTGGTGTTGGACAAGTTGTGTATTATGCTTGAGCTTGACTCATCTATGGTATTTATGTATCATTTTTTTTTCTTGCTTATGGTCATTTAATTGCTTCCGCGACCAAGAATGTGTAATGATACACTAGGAGGCTTGTTTGGGGTTCCTTCGGGTTCCCCATTCGCCGGTCACATCTAGGCCCTAGGCTTGGGTCGTGACAATAACAGTGAGCACGACCGCCCTCAGACTGTGAACCTCCACGACCACCACCTCGACCAGAATGGGAACCATCTCTACCTGAATAAGAACCACATCTGCCACTATGTACACCTTCCCTAGTTGGAGGTTGCGCAGCCTTGAAAGTCGAAGCTTGAGAATCCTGATGCGAGCCACCATGTCTGGTCCTAGGGCAATCTCTCACAAAGTGTCCCATACCTCCACACTCAAAACAACCCCTACGAGATGTAGGCTGATGAGAGGAACCTGAATGACTAGAATGCCCTCCAAGGCCTACAGATCTTGAAGATGAACCCTGTGAAGTATGCACCTAACTCGAAGAACTATACCCAGCGTAATCAACCTCAGATGCTGGTATTGCGGCATGAATGGGTCTGCTAGACTGAGAGTGATAACCTCTTCCTGAGTAACCTCGACTCCTAGGCGGAGTACTTCCAAAATTACCAGAATGACGGGCCCTCTTGCCCTCACGCTGCTCAAATCCCTTATGTCGAATCATCTCTAACTCTTTGGAAACATCTATCACTTTCTGAAATTGAACACCATAAGCAACAACTTGAGAAACTCCCGTGCGAAAATAAATAATCAATCCTTTGAGAAACATTCTCACTCTCTCAGCCTCGATAGGAAGTTACATTGAAGCGTGTCTAACCAAGACAAAATTTAACCTCATACTTAGTGACTGACATATCCTCTTGTTGCAGACCCTCAAGTTCAGCTCTCTTACACTCTCTGTCATTGTGTAGCATAAACCACTTGAGTAAACTGAGTTCATGAGAGTGGAGATGGTCCAGTTAGCCTACTATTAATATAATATCTCCACCACTGTTTGATAAGGCCAATATTATGAAAGGATGTGTAGTTAACTCTATGGGACTCCACTAATTCAAGATTGTGCAACCCCTCATAACAAGTGATATTAATTCATACGCATTCTCACGGAAGATACTAGTATAGGTCAGAAGAATCATCATCATGACCCCTTCTAACACTTTATGCTCATCAACGGTCATTATATGCCTATTATCCGAAGGTAGTGTAACACAGCCTCTAACTTTACCTTATTTCTGTATCTACCTCATTCAATAAGCCTAGCAATAGGTGCAGGAGCGGGTACAAGCTTATGATCTTTGATCACGAATGCACGAGTCCTCATAGAATTTATCAAAGTCAAGTGCGCACGATAAGGAATGAAAGGATAGAAGTTTCATAAATGTCCTATAGCCTCTCGAAGATAAGTATGTGTTGACATCCTCGAAAGGCGCTATGTCGCGGTGACACAAATTAAAAGAAATTAAAGAATAAAAGAATTTTAAAGGGTTTAAGGGGTGTTATAAGGGAAAAGGGGTAAAGGGAGTCGCCACCTAATTTTAGGAAAACTAGGAAACCAATTAATTAATTAAATAAAAATGTCTACGAAACCAATTGATTCTAGGTAAGGGTTCAAGTTTTTCCGAAGGGAAGGTATTAGGCATCCTTTGAAATCCACAATTATGGGTCCCGACTGAATTCATTTTTTCAAATTGAGGAGGAGATAACAACAATGTACAAGTATAATAAACATGAAATATAAACAAATAATGAAGTAAAAGAATAATATAAGAAACGGTCTAAGTTTGCCTAACGTCAATATATACAAAACAATGAATAAAGAATATAATTCGAACTTCATTCGAATAGCTTCAATGGGAAACAACTCCGAGTACCTGTAAAAACACTTAGTAAAAATGTTAGTACTGGATAAATATGAATAAAAATGAATGAATCAAATAATAACTTAAAAAATAAAAATCCGTCTTATAAACATGGGAGGCTTTGGAAATCGACGGTAATTTCTTCATCGGCCAGTTTTAACATATAAAGAATATAAACTTAAACTAAATTTCTGTCTTTTAAAATGGGGATGCCTCTAAAACCGGTGGAGAGATTTTTTCATTGGCCAATGTTAACAAATAATATATACGAACATATATGAAATTTCCGTCTTTCACAATGGGCAGGCCTCTAAAACCGACGGAGAGATTTTTTCATTGGCCAAATCTAATTTATAACCTATAATAGTAAATAATAAAATGGTAAAAATAACAATCTGAAAATTTCACAGTTGACAAATATAACTAATAAACAAATTAACAAGAACCATAAAAAATTGACACAATTACGGAGAAACAAACAAATAAAAATATTCCTAACAAATATAGAGATATAGCAACATTAACAATAACCAAACATAGACAACAACAATAAATTATATATCCAAGTCAACTAATCATCTATTAAATATAACAAATAATTAACCATTATGAAAGTAATAACAACTAACAATAACAGTGTATTAATCTAAACAAAAGGGAATCACAATATTTTTTGGGCAAATAACAACAAACAAACAAAAAAATAAAATAAAATAAAATTGGAGGAATTAACAACAACATAAAAACAACAACAACAAAATTTATGAAAATAGTGACAATGGAAACTTAAAAATATACTCAACATGAAACTGCAAAAATTAGAAAAGTCACCAGAGAAGAGTATTTTTCGGTCTAGTTATTGTTGGCTGTTATGTTGTTCTTTTCGAGCTCACCGGAGTTAAGGGTGATTTACTGGTAATTGGGTTTCGCCAGAGAGACATGGGGCAGCAACTTGGTGGAGCTTTGAACCACCGGAGCTCGTCGATTTTGAGCTGAAACACCTATAAAAAATAAAAGAAAATCGTGAAGGGAAAGAGTGAAAGGGGACCGGCAGCGCGCTCCCGTTCATCGGAGCTTAAAGCTCCTTGCCGGAGTTCGTGGACGGAGCTGGTGGTCTTGTTGAGCTATGGCGAACTCGAAAAAATGGAAAAACGGGAATCTAGAGGTGTTGGGTTTGGCTGTTGTTAACCAGAAAAAGGGTTGTTTGGTCGGAACAGTGGTGGTGGAGGAAAGGAAGAATAGGGGTGGTTTGAAGGGTGGTCGCTGGAGAAGATGGCAGAAAAATTGGAAAACAAAAGGGGTTTTTAGGTGGTGGACTCGCCGGATTCCGACGGAACTCCGGTGACCTTGTCACCAGAAAATTATGAACACTAAAAAAATTTCTTAAATACTAAAAATCTGAAAATTACCCCCTAAAATCTTATCCACCACCATATAACTTAATGACCAATTTTTTACTTAAATAGAAAATTAAAAACCACCAATAGTACAATACCATTATCTTAAAATCGTGGGCCAAAACCACTAACCAATAAAATATCTGTATATGAAATCTTATCCTTATTTGGATGAATTTTTTAAACTGCGCAAAAATATCAAAATGGACATTAACAAACGTAACGAATAAAATGAATATTAAAAAATGTAACGAACGTAGCCCACGGCATGTAAAAAATGCAATTTAATAAAAATAATGATTTAATACGGTTTTGAGAAAATAATGTAACCAAAATTAACCGATAAAAATTCTAATATTTTGAGCGATAAGGATAATTATCAAAAAAATATGCATTAAAATTGCAAAACATGTATTTTGAACTAATTAATGAATATAATATTAACTTTTAAAAATATCATACCAAAATTTGGTGTGAACAACTTGCCCCTTTGCTTGATTAGGATCGATGAAAGAGATCTTGGTCAAACAAAGTTGACGAACCCAAATTTGGTTTGATAAACTTTGAACAAACAATATGAGACGTCAGTAGAGATTTCGAACAATACTCTACATCCATCAACGGGGCTGAAAATAATGAACAAAAGGGCATGGATTGATCAAACATTCACATACCTTCGATGTTACTTCCAAGATTGCATAATGAAGGTAGTGTACCTCTTTGAAAGGAGGACGGTGCGAATAGCATGTCACCTTGAACGAGATGACGACTTAACTTGTCTCTTGAAAGGCAGACGACGCAATTTGACCTTAACGTGTCACGCTTAGAGGGAGGTGACATCCCAACGTATCTATTGAAAAACAGACGACCCGATTAGAACTTAACATGTCACTTGAAGGGAGGTGACAACCCAACGTGTCTATTGAAAGGCAAACGACCCGTTTTGAATGTAATATGCCACTTGAAGGAAGGTGACAACCCAACGTATCTATTGAAAGGGAGACAACCCGATTGGAACTTAACATGTCACTTGAAGGGAAGTGACAACCCAACTTGAATATAACATGTCACTTTCAACGAGGTGACAACCCAACGTGTCTCTTGAAAGGCAGACGACCCAATTTGAATATAACATGTCACTTGAAGGGAGGTGACAATCCAACTTGAATATAACATGTCACTTGAAGGGATGTGAAAACCCAACGTGTCTCTTTGAAGGTGGATGACCCAATTTGAATATAACTTGTCACTTGAAGGGATGTGACAACCCAACGTGTCTCTTTGAAAGGCGGACAACCCAATTTGAACTTAACATGTCATTTGAAGGGAGATGACAACCCAATCTTGAACTTAATATGTCACTTGAATGGAGATGACAACCCAATCTTGAACTTAATATGAATGGTGTACCACAAAATCTGCAATAACAATGTTAGTAACAAATGTAACATAAAAGTAACATAAGCTATGCAAATATGGCCTCATATGAACAGTGATCAAGGTGATAAACCCCGGCAACATTTAGAACATAATAATATCATGAGTATAAAAAAAATATCAATTTGAATGGAATAACAAAATAAAAAGTGTCATTTTGAACGGCATGACAAACCAATTTAAAAAAAATACTAAGATAACAAAACAACTTTAAAAAGTGTCATTTTGAAAGGTATGATGACCCAATTTTAAAAAGCATCATTTTATTTGACATAGCAAATTAATTTTTAAAAGATGTCATTTTGAAAGGTATGACGACCTAAATTTAAAATGATGTCATTTGAAGGGTATGACGACCCAAAAATACAATTTCAACAATGAAACGGTCCACAAAGTTGATCTGAACAATATTAAAAGTGGGTGTCAACCCATTTTTATTTTTTTGAAACAATGAAACATATTTTAACTTAATTAGTGCCAACAATTAGTACTGTGTAGAAATTTCTCACAATACTTCTCTTTCAACTAAGACTGACTTCAAAGAAATTCCTATGGATTCAAGTGGTACCTCAAATGTACTCAAGTAATGACAAGATTTGTTCATCTTGCTACAAACAAAGGCTTTGAACTAGACCTAACATCATGTTTCAAGTGCCCTCACCACAAAGAAAGTTCCAACTTGCACACATTGAAAGTGTTTTGATTTGAGGACATTTAGCAAAATTCACTCACACTCAAAAAAATATTCAAAGCATGCAATTGTGATGCCATAGGCTTGGCCTTTATGTAAATCTCCACTAATGTGAGAACATTTGAAATGAAATCATGTAGGACTTGTTATTGGCTTGTAATGTAGGCTTGGGGACGGGTAGGATATTCATTTGAGAAAGAAGTGACTTAGTCCCTTCTTGAGCATTGCACTGAATCTATGCTTCCAACATTTGTTACGCTTTCAACGTTTGATCCTCTTTGTTGTCCCTTCTCTTTACACTTTTTGACTTCTTTTGAAGCTTTGCTTGTCTGAGCTTTCCCTCTTCCCATCATCTTTTGAAATTTCTCCTGTTTGTTAGGAGTGTTCTTTCTCTTTTGTTACAATTTTTCTTGCTTGAACTTGTGGGGGATTTTCAACTCTTTCTTCTTTCTTTTGAAGTCGTTTTTGCATTCCTGAGTTTCAGGGACTTTAGTAACTTTTGTCTTTGACAAATTTGAACTTTGAATCTTCTTTTGTAACTTGCACATCCTCATCGCGCTCAAGAAAGTCGGGCCAAGAGAAGGATAGTGCGTATAAGCACTCAGAAAGGGTATAGGCTAAAATGTGGTTGTCCAAGGAAAAAGGCTTAAAGCTCAAAGTTGGGACATACTAAGGATTAATGTCATTTGGTAGGCTTTGAAAGGCACAAATGGGTCAAAGAAGGCCTACAATCCTTTTTCAAATCAAACATTACTCAGAATTTCACCTCAACAACATTCAGGCCAAGTTCTAGATCAACAAAGCAACATAATTGAATTTAATCAAAAGCTCAACACACAGTGCACATGAAACAATGAATCTGGTTTTGTTCTTATCTTGAATGCATGCAAGAGAACATTTTCAAACGTAACAAAAGTATGAATGAGAGGTACCAAAAGAATCTGTGGTTTAACAAGAAGTCAATCATCTCCATTGTATCAATTACTTTTTACATGCACAATCTAACTGTGTTGGCACCAACCAAGTCAAAAAATGATTTGAAAAATATTACATTTTAAAAAGAATAAAAAAATAAAAAAATCTTTTGAATAAAGAATACCGAACCCTAGAAGGGCTGTCTACGTATCTCATTGAGAGAATCAGGTTTGCGTAATTCGTTCAGATATGGCATAAAACACATGTTTTGAACAACAAAAGAATATTTTTTTTTGAAAAAAATAAAAATAGAAATGAAAAACCAATGAGTCACATTGAAGGGCAGACAATCCAATTTAACAATTTTTTTTTTGAAAGAAAAAATAATTGAAATGAGAAATGAACGAGTCATATTGAAGGGTGGACGACCCAAACTATAAAAATTTCAATGAAATGTAAAACAAATAAAATCAAGGATATACAATGAAAAATAATATTATGTACAAAAATTAATACAATTATATAAACCAACTCGAGGCAATGCCTCATAAATCTGGAGTCTGAGTACAACATTAGTGAAATTTTTGAGGGCTTTCCTTAAAAATTTTGCTCATGTTTCAACTTTAGCAACCTCCGGTATTCAATCTTGTAGCAACTGTCTCATTCGTGAAATTTTTGGAGACCTCCTCAAAATATTTGCCCCAGTTTCCATTCTAAAACATGGGAAAGCTTACGGGGAACATGACCGAGCCGTTGTGGCACCTACGTATCCCGTTGAAGCAAGAATCAGGTCAAACGTAGTTCCAACGGATTATAACTTGAATGAAGCATGAACTCAAAATATGAATGTTCTAAAACTAGGTGACCAAGAGTGGGCTTTATTTGAAAGTGGACCGGTGACCCAAGCGGACAACTTGGGCTGGGGAAGTTAGAGACCGTTGACCATCCAGTGGCCAACTACATTCGCCAGGGTACTCCGATAAACAATTTGGATAACGAACGACTGTGGCCCGCATAATCGTCCTCTAAATAAGAAATAAAAAATTCCAAGAAGCGGAAAATATGTCATGAAGCAATAAGAGTATACATATAATTAAACAAATAATGAATGAATAATAAGTACAACATACAAATAATCAACAAAATGTACAAGATATAATGAATAACACAATAAAAGAATAGTCTCCTCAATTTGAAAAAATGAACTCATAATGGTTAAAACCTCTATATCCCCAGCGGAGTGTTGACATCCCTAAAAAGGAGCAACGTCGCGGTGACTCAAAAAATAATAACTAGTTCAAATTTAAAAGAAATAAAAGAATTTTTAAAGGGTTTAAGGGGTGTTATAAGGGAAAAGGGGTAAAGGGAGTCGCCACCTAATTTTAGGAAAACTAGGAAACCAATTAATTAATTAAATAAAAATGTCTACGAAACCAATTAATTCTAGGTAAGGGTTCAAGTTTTTCCGAAAGGAAGGTATTAGGCATCCTTCGAAATCCACAATTATGGGTCCCGACTGAATTCATTTTTTCAAATTGAGGAGGAGATAACAACAATGTACAAGTATAATAAACACGAAATATAAACAAATAATGAAGTAAAAGAATAATATAAGAAACGGTCTAAGTTTGCCTAACGTCAATATATACAAAACAATGAATAAAGAATATAATTCAAACTTCATTCGAATAGCTTCAATGGGAAGCAACTCCGGGTACCTGTAAAGACACTTAGTAAAAATGTTAGTACAGATAAATATGAATAAAAATGAATGAATCAAATAATAACTTAAAAAATAAAAATCCGTCTTATGAACATGGGAGGCCTTGGAAATCGACGGTAATTTCTTCATCGGCCAGTTTTAACATATAAAGAATATAAACTTAAACTAAATTTATGTCTTTTAAAATGGGGAGACCTCTAAAACCGATGGAGAGATTTTTTCATTGCCAATGTTAACAAATAATATATACGAACATATATGAAATTTCCGTCTTTTACAATGGGCAGGCCTCTAAAACGACGGAGAGATTTTTTCATTGGCCAAATCTAATGTATAACCTATAATAGTGAATAATAAAATGGTAAAAATAACAATATGAAAATTTCACAGTTGACAAATATAACTAATAAACAAATTAACAAGAACCATAAGAAATTGACACAATTACGGAGTAACAAACAAATAAAAATATTCCTAACAAATATAGAGATATAGCAACATTAACAATAACCAAACATAGACAACAACAATAAATTATATATCCAAGTCAACTAATCATCTATTAAATATAACAAATAATTAACCATTATGAAAGTAATAACAACTAACAATAATAGTGTATTAATCTAAACAAAAGGGAATCACAATATTTTTTGGGCAAATAACAACAAACAAACAAAAAAATAAAATAAAATAAAATTGGAGGAATTAACAACAACATAAAAACAACAACAACAACAACAACAAAATTTATGAAAATAGTGACAATGGAAACTTAAAAATATACTCAACATGAAACTGCAAAAATCAGAAAAGTCACCAGAGAAGAGTATTTTTCGGTCTGGTTGTTGTTGGCTGTTATGTTGTTCTTTTCGAGCTCACCGGAGTTAAGGGTGATTTACTGGTAATTGGGTTTTGCCAGAGAGACATGGGGCAGCAACTTGGTGGAGCTTTGGACCACCGGAGCTCGTCAATTTTGAGCAGAAACACCTATAAAAAACAAAAGAAAATCGTGAAGGGAAAGAGGGAAAGGGGACCGGCAGCGCACTCCAGTTCATCGGAGCTTGAAGCTCCTCGCCGGAGTTCGTGGACGGAGCTGGTGGTCTTGTTGAGCTGTGGCGAGCTCGGAAAAATGGAAAAACGCGAATCTAGAGGTGTTGGGTTTGGCTGTTGTTAACCGGAAAAAGGGTTGTTTGGTCGGAACAGTGGTGGTGGAGGAAAGGAAGAACATGGGTGGTTTGAAGGGTGGTCGCTGGAGAAGATGGCAGAAAAATTGGAAAACAAAAGGGGTTTTTGGGTGGTGGACTCGCCGGATTCCGACGAAACTCCGGTGAGTTTGTCATCGGAAAATTATGAACACTAAAAGAATTTCTTAAACACTAAAAATCTAAAAATTACCCCCTAAAATCTTATCCACCACCATATAACTTAATGACCAAGTTGTTACTTAAATAGAAAATTGAAAATCACCAGTTGTACAATACCATTATCTTAAAACCGTGTGCCAAAACCACTAACCAATAAAATATCTGTGTATGAAATCTTATCCATATTTGGATGAAATTTTTAGACTGCGCAAAAATATCAAAATGAATATTAACAAACGTAACGAATAAACTGAATATTAAAAAATGTAACGAACGTAGCCAACGGCATGTAAAATATGCAATTTAATAAAAATAATGATTTAATCAAACTGAACAAATATTTGAACATATTCAAACGGTTTTGAGAAAATAATGTAACAAAAATTAACCGATAAAAATCATAATATTTTGAGCGATAAGGATAATTATCAAAAAAATATGCATTAAAATTGCAAAACATGTATTTTGAACTAATTAAAGAATATAATATTAACTTTAAAAAATATCATAACAAAATTTGGTGTCAACAGTATGGACGTCATCATACTGCTCCGCAAGACTCTACTATACATTGCTCTTGTACTCGTGAGACCGATGAACCTAGGGCTCTGATACTAAATTGTCACGATCCAAAATTCACATGTCGTGATGGCACCTATTTTTTCAACCGATAGATAAGCCAACCCACTAGTTTTACTAATTTTACTAAATAATTAAGATGAAAATATAAGAGAAAAGTAAAATGTCTCAAACACTAAGTCTTGCATAAGTATGAACTACGGAAAAGCTAAAAACCACTCAAGATTTTGGTGTCATAAATACAAGAGCTTCTAAAATACGGTGCAAGTTTGAAACTAAAATGACAAGTCTAAACATAAGAAATATCATGAATACTAAAAAAATAGAATAAGTAATAAGATAGAGAGAGGTGTGAGCCACGGAACAGCCAAGCATCTCACCACAACATCCAAGATACTCCAAGCTCGGACTCAAAAATCTCCATGGGATACACTCATTTTTGAAATTGGATCTGCACCACAAAGGAGTGCAACAAGTGCAGTATGAGTACGAAACCATGTGTACCCAGTATATCTCATAGATCGACAATGAAAAAGTAGTGACATGAGTTCATATAAGAAAATCATCTTTTTACTTTTACAAGGCTACATTATACTGATCAAACTAGTTTCATCAAATAGGGATAATCAATTATCACGAAATATCCAATCACCAATAAAATACATAATCAACAAGAATGAGGATGTAATGAGATGCAATGCAATGCGACACCATGAAATGATATGCCTCAGATGTCAAGTACTCTCTCAACCGTATATACATGATACTCTTCGGAAATACATCGAGAGTTCATGACCCATGGGGGACTCGCGAGGTCCATATACCGACACGAACGATCTCCACGTGTCTGTGCGGACGATCTCAATGCACTATTATAAAATCAAACAATTTCCGCACGGACGATCTCCACGTGCCCAAATTATAATCATAACATCTCAAAATCCCCAGTACGAACGTTCTCCACGTGCCCAACTTATACTCAATCTCATGTCAATGCATGTGTACAATATGATTTCAATAAAAGGGGATGATGATGCATCTCAATCAATCAAATATCGATATGATATATAATCACCTCAATTATCACAAATATATGGGTTCAATAAAGAAACACAATCATGCAAAGGAATCAAGTCAATAATACATCAGCTAATGCCCATATGCTTTGGCATTCTCGGATCACAATCCGTCATTCTATAGTAATAAACTTTCCCTTTATAACACCGGTACTCGTATCAATGCCCGTCACACCATTGGTACGAAGCCCCCATCTTTCGCCCTTACCCATTGTCTATTCCATTTTTAATCTTTAATTAGAAAACGTCCTTCAACGAAATCTGAAAGTCTTAACATACCTTGAATGTCGAAACACATATCACGAATCCTCAAGATTTTGTCTTTCCCTTTCGTAAAGCTTCAGAATGTTCCCAATCTATCAAATATGTAATATACGTAAGTAAGAGAGTCCATAGACACCCATGTTACTATAGGTCTAGCCTAGATCCAAAACTCACTCTAATCTATAATTAAATTCATAAATCTTGGTGCCAACTAAATACGTCAAGTCTCATATTCCTAAATTTTAAGCCTATGATTAAGTCTCAAATTACCAAAATATCATAAATCTAATGATATTCATATAATACAATATAACCTAGATTTGATTACCTATGCCCGTATATTAAAACTTCAATGAAAAAGTAATACCTATAAGAAAAACTCCAAAATTTTAAACCGCTAGTTACATAACATGTACCCTAACCACGAGAAAAACAAGCGAAAATACACAAATCCCATTTGTAGGAATCCTTATTTTGCCCGTGATTAGCCCATCACCCACTCCTTTTATCCTAATCAATATATTATCATTTTTTTGAAGTATGTAAGCCTTGAATTTCCAATACCCATGCAGTATTACATTACCATTTCAAGGGATCACTATAAAATTTATGCCTTAAATTGCAATTTAACTCAAAGTATGACTTAGTTTTCACGTGGAAGCTTCACCATTAAACACCCTAGTACAACCATAAAATTCTTATTCACCTTATTATAGTCATTAAATACATATTATGCCATTAATTAGAAAAGGAATTGTCAATTGCTACAACATCAAACTTGGAATGTTACCTGGATGACGGCGCTTGAGTGAGACCAGTTATGTTTCTCGCTATCCCTTTTCTTTTCTAAATAAAATAATTAGGTATTAAAAATGAAAAATTCTCACTAACTTAATTTAATTATATGGGTCAATTAGTGGTAAATAGTATTAAATAAATTATGAACCTGCCCCATTAACTATCAATTATATTAATTATTTAATAAATATACAATAATTAAATAATCGTAGTTACTGAATAGTTCAAAATTTTCATTTAAATTTTACGGGAAAAGTCAAAATAGTCCTAGTGCTCAAAACGACCTAGCGAGTCGTTACAAAATCACGTCTAGTAAAATTTAAGATATTACATAAAATATATTAACACATCAACCAAGTTATGGATGAATAAGAAAAAATCTTAAAATTGGATAACAATATCAACACCCAAAATTTCATTCAGCACAAACACAAGGATCCAACTCTAAAATGGATATAAAATTGTGCTTGGTGCATTAATTTCGTTCTTGCAATGCTTAGTAATATTCATCAAAGCTTTCAACTACGACACTATTCACATGTATTCCTTTATCTTTCCACTCGTGTATGTTTCCCTCTGTTTCTTCGCCTAAGCGTCAATTATCATCATTCCAGCCCTTTGATTTTATACTTCTCTATGTACAATTCGTTTCACCAGACACCTGCCAAGAGAACACTTTGTTCGTCTTAAATAATCATGTAATATGACCCAAATTTTGCTCTAATGCTTTTTGCTGTCATAATTTTAAACATAAATCAAAGTAGAACCATAGACAAATGAAGACTAATTAAAAATTCAGTTTTGATGAACAAAGAAAAATTCAAAATAATTTGGCAACTTACCTGGCAAAATAGAATTTAGGAGTTCTTTGCCTAATGGAGATTAAATTCCTTTTAACAATTGTAAGCCGAGGAGTTTAAACTTTATTGAAATTTTAAAGTGACCATTTTTATTTAATTTAGGGCTTTATATAATTTTTGTATGACTAATACATCCTTCGGTTATTTATTTAATTGGAATGCTTAAAATTCAAAATTCAAAAGTAGTTAATCAAATCCTACTTTTTAGCAGCGGGAAGCGTGATAAAATTTATTTTCAGTTATTTTTAAAATTTATATTTTTTATTTAATTGCTTTCGCAATCAGTTTTAAAATTTTAAAATAATGACTAAGCTATCTATTTTTTAAACTTCAGATTTCTTATTTAATTTAATTAGTTTGGCATTCAGTTTTAAACTTTTAAAATAATAACTACGTTATCTAATTGATTGTCAGATTAAAATTTGAATTTAAGAAATAAAACCAAATAAGAAATATTTACTTGGATACTTTGAAAATTTTGTTTTAAATGAAACAGATTATTTAGTTTGTGTATTTGTAAATGAAAAAATATTTTTTATTTAAAAGTTTTTCAATTTGTTTAGAAGTAGAAGTGTAATGGAAGTTTTAGAACTCCCTATTTAGTTGGATACATTTTTTTCCCTATTTAGTTGGATGCATTTTTTTTATAAAATAAAAATAAATTCTTTTTTGAAATTGTAACTTTTGTAACCGTTAAATTTTGTATTTTTTTGTTTGTTAAAACAGAATAATCGTGATTTTTTGTTGTGTTGGCTGCAACAAATTTATAATCCAATTTATTTGCTATTTTTAAAAAAAATTTGAAAATCGAGAATTTTTTAGTGTTGACACTTTTTGCATCTCCCCTATTTTAAATAGAATATAGTTGAGAATTTTGTGGTTAGTTGAATCTTATCTTTTTTATAAAATTATTTTTAAAAAATAAAATAATAAATATCAATTAGTAGAAAAAAGAGGAAAAAAATAATACTAAAACACTTCCCCATTTCCACGTATTTGTGCAGTTATTAGTGTGCAGTTGTTTCTTTTTTTGAGAATTTTTTGGTATGTTAATTTTTGTGGTTTTCTCTTGTTTTTTATTGTTATTTTTTTAAAAAGTGACACATGTCATTACCACAAAAATTGAACAATTTAAAAATTTAAAAAATTATTTAAAATAATCAAATTGAACAATTTTAAAATTTAAAAAATTATTTAAATTTCCATGTTTTGAAATACAATTTAAAAATAAAAGGCAAATTATAATTTGGATAACAATGAACTTGAATTGCATATTAGTTAGTTTCCACGGAAATTATTTTTTATTTGAATTTTAAAATTTTCTATTTTGAAATACAATTTAAAAATAAAAGTGCAAATTGTTAAATAATAATAATAATAATAATAATAATAATAATTTGGATAACAGTGAATTTGAATTGCTGTAACTGATTAAAATATGATAATTTTTTAAAGAAAAATAATTATTTAAAACAATGACAAAATAAAAAAATAAAAAAAACTAACCTACCCATGCACGAGAAATCTTCTTTTTAAATTTGAATTGAGATCAGTTATTTTGTTGTGACTTTTCCTAAATATTTGCTCAATTATTTTGCCTCCTTTTTTATAGCAAAATTATATCAACCGAAATAGTGTAGGCGACAAATAAAGCTTTTTTTAACTCCTCCTTAAGTAAAATTTTAAATTTAAAATCACTTATAACTGCTCAATACAGTTTTCATACTTGTTATAAAATTGCCACTATTAACATAAATATATAACAACTTGTACAATTATTTTACACAATGAAGAAGAAGAAGCGGTGAAAATATTTGTAGGTATGAAATTAATCGAAGAGCAAGCCATAATTCTTTTTATTCCTCTTCTCAATGATATCATTCCATACTGTTGAATGGGCTACTCCTATCTTTTATATGATTACAGATTTTGCAAAGAGAGATCCATGATTGTGGTTTACACTGGTTTCGTCAGAATTACAAAGGTATTGCTTTAATGTGTGAAAGTAACATGATTAAAAAAAACAATTTCAAGAAATATATAATTTTTTTGGGTCTATTCAAAAATCAAATTGGATGTTAATCACTTTTTATTTTTTCAATTTATTTTTAATCTCAACTCATCATATTCAATTTTAAAAGATAGAGAATTTTTTTTGTGTCTATTCAAAATTAATCCGGATGTTTATCTTTTTTTATTCAATTTATTTTTTAATCTCAAGTCATCATTTAATAAAATAATAATATTACTTACAATAATAGTAATATTCACTTAAATGTACTTAACATGTTGTTTAGAATCTCTATAATTTAAAATGCATTCTTTTTAGGGGTGACATTATGAATAGAAAGAGGCAAAGTCATTACATGTACACTGGCCATCATCTATTATACTGCATTATATATTATATCTCTTACTTTGTTTTCTTAATTTTCTTCTTTTTTTTAATAGATTTTTTCACTTTTGCATAGATAATTTTATCGAAGATTCAGATACAATTTGATTAAGTACATGATGATTAGATAACTTTTTCTTTTAAGTGTCTCAATATGTATTACATATGCATGAAATTTACAAATATTTAACTTGAAGCATTATTGTTTTATATTTTAATGACCATTTTGTTTGTTCTTTGCTATAGTTAGATATTTCACCAGTTTTAAAATAATCCGTTTTGATTGATTTGTTAAATTCAAGTAATTGACAAAATATTTTCGTCTCTTTGAATAAAAAACTTAACAATTTGACTTTTATATTATTTGTGCTTTGCAACTAAAATTGCAAATACTCCATTAGATTAAATAAAGTATTATCTTGTGAACTAGATGTAATTGAGATAATTAAATATCATCTTTAATCTATATTATGACATTTATTACAGTATTTAACTAATCTTTCATTTTTAAGTTTTTGATTTTCACATTATAAAATATGACTATCTATGTAGAAACTTCAAAGTCCTTAGATTAACTAGCATTCTGTTTGGTCGATGTTTGTTATGTATTTGAATGTCATTTGGCATAACTGTATTTTTTAAAAATGAAGTCTTTTTTTAATAAATAGAAAACTAATTATTGGTAATTATTTTAGACTTTAAAGAAAAGTTTGTGATATGATTATAATTGAAATTTTATTATGTGCTCAAACTTCAAAATATATATATATATATAATTTATTAAAATATTTTTTACGGATCAATCGGATACTATACTATCATTTGTATTTAAATGCAAAAATTGATTATTCTTTCATGTTTTTTTACTTCTTTATAAGGATATGCAGTTTGTTTATCCTAAAATTTATCTATATAAAATAGGAGAGACAAAACTATATGTGACAGGACTACAACAAACAATTTTATTTTTTATTTTTCTATATATAATATTAGACACAAAAACTATCAAGTATAAATAAATAGTATTTATTTTTAAATTTTAAAAAATATATTTTTTTAAAAATAATCAAATATGCACCATAACACCCCCACGTGCTCTTTTGACTATTTTTTTTAAACACAAATATGATTTTTTTTAAAAACAAACAAAGAGGGAAAGAAATCTGCCATAGTCCCAAATACCAAAATATAAATAACCGCCAATTTATTTAATTTTTTTTGTAGTACAATTGCAACTAATCTATATCTTTAGTATAAAATTAATATTTAATATTATTAATATTAATACGTAATCTATAATATAAGAGGCAAAAAAATATAATAATACAAAGATATGTTAAAAAAATAATTAAATATGTTTAATGAGGGAATTTGTAACCAGCTAAAACAAGATTTTTATTTTTAAATACTAAAACTTAAAATAAATTGATTTGGTAACCAACTAAAATAGGAGTTTTATTTTTGAATATATAAGTTAAAAGAAAGGAAAATCAACTTTTCAATACACTCCCACAATTTCACAATCCTAAAATCATTCTTTAACTGTTTTTTTTTCACGTTCTCAACTTTCCTTTAAGGATATGCATTTTCGCTCTTTATTCTTATTTTAATCATGGTATCTACTTTATGCTTATTGATGAGTATCAATAATAATATATTCAATTGTGATAAACACTCACCTTGACATGACTCTATATATATGTTTCATGCTCATTTTAAACTGTTGGTTAAAAGGGAATTGAACCAACATATTTTTCATTCTTATAGATCAAATTTGACACAATTTATTTAATTGTTGTGATGAGAAAAATTCTATTTGATATTGCTTCGTTCAATATCCAATAGTCTAATGAAAAATAGCAGAAAGATGAAGTATGCATATTATTGTTTGATCAAATAAAGCTTTATCTCTAAAATTTCATCGGTGGTTGATATAGCTTGGTTAAAGTGTTCATAAGTTTGATATCGTTTTGTTTTATTAAAAAATTTAAATCATATTGCACTTAAGCAATAGCTAGAAAATGCAATTATAAACTTTGATTCAAAGCATATCAATAATTTTATTAAAATGAATAGATAACAATATAAGAAATTATCCTAAAAATATAGAGAATTTTTATGTTTAAAACTTCTATTAATGAATATTTCGATAACAATATTTATATTTTCTTTAACATTCACATTTAAATATCATGTAGTATTCATACTCAATGATCGATATTAAATTATGCAAATTTACTATAATTATATTGTAAATTAAGATAAAAATATGTATTAATACATTATAATTTAGTGATAAAAGCATACAAAGCATGTGTAACACTATTACATATCATTTTATTAAAATAATTATATTTAATATACTCAAACAAATAATATAATAAATTATCATGAATAATTTCTTTAATATTGATCGTGTAACGCGCGGATACGTATACTAGTATCAATTAGCAGAGAAAAGAGGAAATAAATAATAATATTTTAAGTTGTTGTAACAGTCTATTCTCAATATTATGTTTAAAACAGTCAGTTTTTAATATTTTAATTTTGACTTTATTTATTTTAAAGTTGAATTACATGAGAACAGTTGGAGTTTCATGTAAATTTGAAATTTTGAATTGCATGAATTGTAAATGTTTTCCTTATTTACAGTTTTCCGTCATTTTTTCTTCTTTTAATAAAAATATATAAATTATTATTATTATTATTATTATTATTATTATTATTATCTGCATTTGTTTTGCTATAAATAAGCAGGTTTATCTTCCCACAAAAAAAAAAATCACACACGTTCAAATTTAAAAACTACTTTAAAATTATTTTAAAAATAAAATAGTAATTTGTTATTTAACCCTATTACATGTAATTAAAAATTTTTAGTTATATAAAAAGTCTGTTTTTTGTGGTGTTGATACGTGGACACTATCACCTATATATATATAGAGAGAGAGAGAGAGAGATTTCGTAATATTTTATTTATTTAGCTTTATCTATCTACATCTCTATTATATGAGCAAATGGGTATGGAAGTATTTATGGGGAACGTGAGTGAGGGTGTGGATTAGTTTAGACATAAGAAGTTACGTTTTAATTTTAAATATTGGATGCTAAAATTCAATAAATTAATAAGCATTAAATAATAAAAATAGTTAACGATAATTAAAAAGATAAATAATTTAAATAACGTAAATTAAAAACCTGATTTTATTTGGATTTTTAAAAAAAAATTGCACGTGAATTTTAAAATACAAATTTAAATTATTTTATATGATAAGTTTTACAATTTGCGTATACGTGGAGGTGTAATTGAAAGTTTTAAAACTTTTCATTTACAATTTGTTTAAGTTTTAAAATTATTTTTCATTTAATTGTAATAGTTGCTTTAAAATCATTTTTTTTAAAAATAGTAATTAGTTATCTGATACAGATTTTATTTTTCATGCAGTAATATTTTTAGATAATTCAGTTATTTTTTTAACTTTTTAATTTTTAAATTTTTTAATGTGTGCCTATGATTTAGGAACATTGTTTTAGGAAGAGTATATATATATATTTGAAGTACAAATATTTTCACATTATCTGTATCGCTCTTTTTATAAATCATTTTTTATTGTATATTAGTTTTCCTTAGGAAGGATTTTACATGTAATCGTAATACGATTATACTAATAGTTTTCTAAAATATAAGATGTTTTTTCTATTAAACATCCACATATACTTTTAAGAGTTGTTTCTCCTATTATGTGCGATAAGATACTAAAATGTTCTTTCATTTTTTTTTTCATTATAGAATTTGAGATTTAGTTTAAATTAATTATAATTTTTAAATTTTTTATTATATTACTTGAAATTATTTCATTATATGATATTCTTGTTTCTTGACATTATCCATTACGAATTAAGTTACATGATACTATTTATTGCATGATTTCTTTATACATTATCATTCTCCTATTTATTCAATTCTTTATCTACAATGATATTTTTTTCCTAATTTTTTCATTTGTATTCACTAATGTCATTAAGAAATTGTGACTCTAAATTAATTATCTTTAGTATAAAAGTTTGAGTTTTGCCTTTGAAATAATGTTATTAATAAATTGTGATTTTGATTTAATTCTCTTTTAGATAAAAGTTTGAGTATTACCTTTAAAATTAAAATATCCACATGAAAATTTAAATTTAAATTTTTTTATTTTAAATGTGTTTCTTGAACTTTTTTCATTGTTTAATTATTTTTATTTTTGTAGTTATTTAGTAAGATTCCAATTACATGATCTATTCACATAGTATGATTTTTTTGATAATTTAAAATACTTTATCTCCTCAAATTTAAATATTTATACTCTTACACTGAAGTTCTTTGTTTATATGTTTTTCATTTTTTTTGTCCATCGTTGTTGTATTATATTTTTTGATGTGTTCTTTTAAATTTTTTTTTCCACTTATATCCTTTCTATTACTCAGCTTTTAATACTATGTAGATAAATATATAACTTTTTACTTCTAAAATTTTATATATATTTTATGATACTTTTATAAAATTAATAAAAATTCTTTCATTATTTAAATTCAACCAATATAATTTCAATCACCACATAAAATACAATCGCATCCAAATTAGAAATTATTATTATTTCTAAATAACTTTACTGAAGAAATTATTATAGATCTTCTTTAACATATAGATATAGGATCAAAATTAGACTTGTCATCCTGTTCTAATTTTAACTTTATTTTTACGAATAGATATAGATCTTGAAATTGCATATATATATATATATATATGCAATTTTTACCAAGTTATAATTACTAATTTTTTATAATAAATAAATAAAAGAAAGTGTCACCTGCATACAAACTAGTATATGCTAGTATATATGTACGCAGGCCGGAGCTACCTTACGGTTAGGGGTTCATCCGAACCCCCTTCGATGGAAAATTATATTATTTTTACATGGTTAAAATAATTTTTATGTATATATAGTAGATGTCGAACCCCCTTCAGCTAGTTCGTGTATCTTCTTTTTCAGAATTTGAACCCCTTAGTGAGGATCCTAGCTCCGCCACTGTATGTACGTATACTAAATTTATCCCACGTGCATTGCACATGGATGTCCAATCTCGAGATTCATATTACTGAAAAATAGTATTTATACGATATTTTATCTAACTATTGGATATGCAATAACGATATAATTTAGTATTTATTATTGAAAATCTGAATGAATAGTTATAACAGATAATTAAGGCTCACCAAATATAGATTTGTAAATAATACTTTATTCCGCCCGACTAATTGGCTTCTTTACAACTGCTTTATTTTTTGGTTGTAGCGCATTAATTGAAGAATGTCGTCTATGAAGTTTCTGATTAGTTTGACAGCCCAATTATTATTGTAAGTGCCAATATAATTTTATCTATTAATTGTCATTTAATTTTTTAATTTTAATTTTTTGACAAGAAGTGTTTGTGTCCAAGGTTAAGTGTCAGCTTTACCCTTCGATCAAACACTTACAGAATTGCCTACTTTTAAATAACTAATCCCACACAATAGTAGCCCCTTCTTATAAAGATGCTTGGTGATGGTCATATTATCTCTTATTCACTTGAACCTATTCACTTGAACCTATGAAGATATCCAATGAAAGTTTCATTAGCATCCTGTAAAGTATATATTTTTTTCCCAATTTGGTTACTTTCAAGTAGGGGTGTCAAATAAACAGTTTGAATTGAAATTGGAGATATTAAAATGGGTTGAAATAGAAATTGGGTTGGGTCTTAACCCGTCTAAGTTTACTCTGGACTCAAATGGATCAAAGCTGGGTTGGATCGTGACCCGCTTAATCTCAATAATTCTTACAAATTGTTATTTAACTTTTATAACCACAATTTGAATTTCAACTCAAAAATTTATTTTTTAAAAAGGTTACAAATAGATAGATAAATCCTAAAAGATACAAAATAGATAGTAATTCATACCTTCAATATAGGAACATACATTACATCAACACAAATAAAGAGTCTTAAAACGGGTTGAAATTGAAGATTAAATTGAGCTCAATTGAGAATTCTCTTAAGGGGTTAAGACTTGAATGAGTTGAGATTGAACCCAATTTAAATTATTTTGAGCCCAACCCTTAAGATTCTAGGCCGGTTGGGCGGGTTACCTATATTTGGGCTCATTTTTGACACCCCTACTTTCAAGTATGTTTTTAATCATTTCTCACCTAATACTTCCTTATATACGATATTTCTTGTGTATGTCCTTGACTTCTAATCTGATTGGTTTGTCATAACCAATACTTTTGATGTGACCATTGATATTTCTCTTGAAAGTGCTACGTATAGTTGGCCATTATGAATACTTGGACTTAAAATTCTTGATATTTTTCTTGAGCATACTGACTTGAAAACTTAACATCTTGTAATCTAGTAAAGCAGTAAAAGTTGGAGATAGTTGTCTTTCCAGCAAAAGACCTCTCATCTTGTTTACAGGCTTGATTCATTCTTTTGAGAGTCAACCTTGCTTTCTCTCCAGGACCATAGCCGTTTGCCATCACACTCATGCTTATCCACTTGTCCTGAACAACAACAAAGACAAATTGACATATCATGCATAAATATATAGATATCAACAAAAGAATTTTTTTGTGTGATCTTCATTGATTTAAATGGCACCAAAGCTTCCTCTCAGCAAAAGAGAACTTTATCCTAAAAAAATGAAAAGAAGGATAGTTATACCTTCAGATCTACACTTGAATGCGAATATAAGACTTTGCAAAATTTTGCGTCGTTAAGAATCGTTTGCCATTTTCCTGGTCCATGCTTACGGGCCCCAACTCCTATTTAGGTGCACCCATCCAAGTATTAAAAAGTCATCCTCCAAACAACCTAATCAAAAAATCATAATTATGTGTCAAAAACTCAGAAGAAGATTATAGACAGTAGATTTAGAATTTTGTATCTGGAAAAGTAACATAACCTAACATAATCAACACTAAGTTATTCATTCAAGGGATTAATATATACAAAGAAAATTCATAAATTCAGAAATACAATTCAAGAAATAAATATCATGTCTTCTAATTAAAAGTCCTTGCTCCAAGTGCTTTGTCAATGTGAATATTTCATCTTCTGTTTGAGCATTGTTCTAAATACCTCAATCTAATTCATTTTGTCTAGGCTTAACAAATCTTAGAATAGCTTTAATATATATAGGCATACACATAAACATGGCCTATAAATTATAAGAACCATTTCAATAGATATTTTGAGCTAAAACAAGTATCCTCTAAATCACACATTGCAATCCCATATGCTTTTCTAATTTCCACAGATTTAACATATACAAACTTGAATCTTGATTACAAAAATAAATTCAAACAAATCTCAACAAAAATCTAGTTGTAAAACAAACCATGTACTATAGCATAATCAAATTATGTAAAAACACTAACATCAATAATTGCCTTGGAACAAACTCCTCACTCATCGTATTGTCTCAACTCTTCTTTCTTCCATGAATTTTATTGTGTTGTGTTTCCTAGAAGAAATGTCTACATCCCTAGACGCATTTGCAAATTAGACCATTTAATATTTTATTCTCCTCGTCATCCACATATATGTCTTCACCTTGTCGAGTATTTGGAGAGATAACACTTGTTCCAACAACTTGTATTTATTTATTAATAGTCAGTAGGAGTTAAGAGACTTCAATTTACCTGTATTCAAACTTACACATACATCTAGGAGTTGTTTATCCAATTTATCCATATATAGTAATACATTTATTTCAGGAAGAACATTACCGCACATACAAGACATGTGTCTTAGTGGAACCTTTAAAATAGTGGTGTATATTGCATAGTAGACATTATAAGCTCGAGAGTTAAAGGTGTATAATAACTTTCATTCAAGAAAATATTATTTGATAATGTTCGTACCTTGACAATCATCCTTTTTATTTTCAGTGTGATGCTGTTGAATGACCGAAGTTAATGACTGTTTTGTGCATGTTAATTCATCGTCAGCAATTTGGTTGAAATATGTTCCAAACTTACAATGTAAATAATATATTTCAATTTTTTATTAAAATGATAAATTATAAGAAATGATGAATCAATGTTAATGTGAAAATGACAAACTGATTACATGTTAAGTACAACAGAGAAGCAATGTTTAAATTACACATAAACTGGAGCATGAAGTAATTGAGTGGGACTTACAACTCGATAACGGTGACGAACAATTTTCCAAAAGTTGAATCAATTTTGAGGTATGTTTTGGTGAAGAAAGATCAACATTAATGTGAATAATTTATGCATAAATATAATAATTGAACTAAGCTTGCCACATCCAGATGGAGATCAATTTGGTACTATTAGCAAAACGTTTACACTATATGATAAAGGCGTTGAGGGTTCTATATGACAGTTGGTCAAAACCTATGTAACAGTGAATGTTTCAGGCATGCATCAACTCAATTATTGATAAAATTTATCCAAAAAATTGTATAACTCCAATATGTTGTAAAATTATAGTAATTTAAAGCACTTTGTTTATATCTTGTTAGGTTAAATACACACAATAATCGAGATATTCGTGATTGCAACAAATAGGTAACTAAGTGTGCCCCCATTCATAAGCTTCTCCTTCATCATTTTCGTGACACGATAAACATAAATGCTTTAGAAAGACAAATCTTAATCAATGATGAAGGGCTTATTGAATTGACAAAGCTTAACGTTCGACAAAGCTGATGTAACATGTTGCAGAAGTTGGATGTTGGATGAGACAATGCCATCTTCGCTGAATGATTTTAAAGAGGGTAAAACATAAGTTGTATCGTTTCGAAAATAAAGCATATTGGCGTTTGTTTGAATTTGAGAGTTGGATGCGACGACTCTTCGCAAAGTAATTTGCAGCGCGAGGTTTTAGGGTTGGGTAAGAAACAATGATTAAAATTTAACTAAAGGGAATGTTTTTTAGTTGGGGATATTTTGATAATTTAACATTTTAGTTTTAGACTTCATGCTTTTAAGGTAGTATATAAGTGTATGTATATGTATGTATACATATAAGTGTGCGTGTGTGTGTATATATATATATATATAAAGAAAATAAAATAAATTGTAATCAAAGATATATAAGGAAAAATAAAAGAGAAAAATATTTTAAAGAAAAAAATAAAAAAGAATGGAATTAAAAGAATAAGGAATTGAAAGAAATCATGTGAGCAGTAATTTAGGATTCATTCAAATCACAATATAGTTTTCTCCTCCTAATTTTATATGAATTTCATAAATAAATGGATTCTTTTTCTAAATAATTCTTCTTGCTCTTGAATCGCTTATCATTCTTTCTTTCTATAAGTTTCTCAATCAAAATGAATTTTATTTCTCAATATATATTTCTCTGTAGTAGAAATTATACTGCAATATCCTTTCAAAAAAATTATTTTGAAGAGAAATGATTATTACATGATTTTTCTTCTTACATCAATATCTTCAGAAGGATCATAAGATATTGTCTCGTTCTCTTTTCCTATAAAGAAATAATAATTCAACATCAAAAGAAGAAGACAAAAAAATTAAGGAGTCAATGAAATCTTTGCTCGTTCTAAGATCTCTCCTCCTCATCTCTAAATTTACTTTCAAGCAGCTTTGTCATTTTTGTTGATTTTTTTCTGTTGCTTATTTTCTTTCTCCCTCATGACTTTTTTTTTTTACTGATTTAGTGCTTTGTTGAATTTTTTTCTCAGTGACACGTGCATGTTCAATGGACTTGTTTGATATTCCTGAAAATTTTAAAAGTAAAGAAAAGAAGAAAAATAATTAAAACAATGAAGATGTTCGAAACACAATTGTAAAAAGAAATGAAATATTAAGAAAACAGCTAATCAAATCATGAGTTGTTTTATTGTTCTGGCAAGAATGAACACATCAATATTAGTCGATGAATAACTTCTACCATATTTTTTGAAATATTTGTAATTATTTACTCTAATTTAAATAAATAACAATCCAACATCAGAAAAAAGAAGAGAAAAATTAAGGCGTCAATGAAATCTTTATTCATTCTGAGATCTCTCCTCCTCATATCTAAATTTACTTTCAAAGAGCGTTGTCGTTTTTGTTGATCTTTTTTTGTTGCTTGTTTTCTTTCTCCCTCATGATTTTGTTTTATTGATTTGGTACTTTGTTGATTTTTTTTTCACTGATATGTGCATGTTCAATGAAACTTGTTTGATTTTTCTGGAAATTAAAAAGTAAAGAAAAGAAGGAAAACAATTAAAACAATGAAGATGTTCGAAACACAATTGTAAAAAGAAATGAAACATTAAAAAAATAGCTAATCAAACCATGAGTTTTTCTATTGCTCCGGTAAGAATGAGCACATCAATATTAAACTGTAAATAACTTCTACTATATTTTTGAAATATTTTGTGATTATTTACTCTACTTTAAATGTTAGTACCTTTCAAGTTAAACTTGTATGCAGAAGAGATAACTTTTACTCTCTTCTCATAAACGTTATAACAACTATTTATTGCTCTTTTAGTTATAACATTTATGTGTTATTGTTATGGATATTAAATTGGACATATTTTTTCTTTACTTTCTTCAGAAGATTTTTTTAATAAAGCAAACAAATGGAGGAAAATAGTCATAAAAGACCAAAAAAATGAGAAAAAAGATAACATGAATGCTGGCCATAGAGAGGTGTCACATCATATTATCTATATTCAGCTTTATATATATCTATACTACTTTAAAAGCATGAACTCCAAAAATGAAATGTTAAATTATGCAAATACCCTTCACTTAAAAAGATTACGCAAATATCCCTCAATTAAAAAAACATATCTAAACACCTCTCGCGCAAGAAACACCTTTCTTGTGAATAGTCACCACTTTCACTGTACAGACACGTACTTTTTTCCGCCTCTGCCCACCGTTCAAATATTCGCCAACCAACGCAACCTCTAGATATTCACCTATTTATATCAATCACCCGTACACAACCGTCTCTCATTAGAAATTCAACTTCTTCGCTAAAGCGCATAGGTATGTCATGTTTCCTCCTCTTCTGACAACGTTCTTATTTTGTTTACTCAAGTATACATTTGCACTTTGTTATTAATTAAAGCTTTTTGTGCTGCTTTCCCAGCCAAATATTGATCCTTCTTCAACAAAATACATTTTAATATTGGACTCGCCTTTGTAATATTTCACTCCACATCTAAAGTTGTAAGTTTCCATTCTTATTATGTTTCCTGTTATGCTATTCATTCGACTACTTGCAACACACTGTTCTTATGATTTTAACATTACTACAATCTACTTAATGATATCTTTGTATTTTACTACTGCACATTACACTCAGGAATTAATATTGATATTCTCGTCCCATCTATATGGCTAACCATCCAGATTCATCAGACATGTTGTCCGAAACTGAACTATCAAAGTAGAGTATCTCTATTAGCAAGATACCAAAATACTCGGTTGATTGGGTGATGAGAGTATTAGTTATTCGAAAGGGTTCAGTAATTTCGTACAAAAATTCATGCCATGAGGAGACTTTTCAAACAGTAATATTTGTGGATGATGAGGTAACACTTTTTCTTAGCTTATATGCTATTGATCCTATCTTCCCCCCTTATTACTTCTCAAACGACATCACCTGTCACTTACATCAATACTAGGGGACAAAGTTGCAAGCAACACTATTTAATAAGCATATCAACACATGTAAGGACTTATTGAAGACAAATAAGAGTTACTACATTGCTAATGGGTTGCTGGATCGGGTCAACCCCAACTACAGCTCCGTGCACAAAGAGATTGAATTATCCATCACAGAAAACAAGATCATAAAGGAGAGTGACCATGTTGTTTCAACACACACCTTCTCTGATGGCTTTGTATCTTTGGAACACGTAGAGAAATTGCCAAGTGGTGCCATATTCGGTAACTATTCACATAACTTATTGGTCATTTCCACGTTCAATTACATAATACCTATCACTAATTTACATGACCTCTATTCAGACTTGCTCTGCGTGTTAGTTATGGTGATTCCTATTGTCATGACCCAAAGTATACCCTAAGCGTAACATGGTGTATAGGACCCCGAGAGGCCCCAAACAAGCCACTTAGCATACATCATACAAGATAATAGAATTTAAAGAGTTCAAAGAAAGCATTTCATATAAATTTTTTGAGAAAAGCGGAAGTCTAATCATAAGTCTCAAAGCCATCTAATACATCATAAGGAAAGTGATTGGGATGTAGCACACACATCACATACAAGGTGAAACAAAAAGACATAAAGCTATACAGTCTCTCGGTCCTCGGAACATGAGAACTCACCAATCACTTGAAGCACCAAAATAGATGTCTATCCACGAGTATGGGAGGTAGGAGTGTCAGATCCTACATTAGTGAAACAATGTAGGCACAAATATGCATTAGTACATGGAATGTACTAAGTATGAGGCAATATACATAAACACGAACATAAGAGTAAAAATGACTTAATTAGAATAGGCATGATCAAAATGAAACATTTAAAAGCTTTTTAAAGAGGAAATGACATGAACATCATAAAACATGGTCAAGTACTTTAACATAAAGGACATAAAAAAACTTTGAAGAAAACATAATCATTTTGTGGGATATTAGCTTTAACCAACAATAAGACCATGAGAGCTATATCATGGAATCCGGTATGTCCCTCATACCGAAAAAAGGGGAAACTAAATGCCAATGTAGAATCCGTACATATCATCATTTGCTAAAGTGGATCCACTAGCTAGGTCATTTAAGACAATCCTACGGGGGCACGTAGTTTGGGACTAGAGGTTGCTACTAGAGACTACCCGATTTGAGCCTCCACCTCAAAGCCCTCTCAGTGCTAAGTCTAAATCCCAACGGAATAGATAAAAGTCAATTATCAATTTAACATAGGGAAAGGCAATGATCAATACCAATCCATACTTTTGAAATCAAAACATCGAATAGCTCCTTAAACATCATTCAACATAGATGAGAAAATCTTTCATCAATATGAATTTATTGTGAGTAATACCTTTCACAATCATGATTACCATAGTAAGTGAGAAAATCTTTCACCATAGCATCAATACTTTCCTTTTAAAGCATCATTTATTCATTTAGAATAGCTTCATGAAAACATGCATATCTTTATACATTTATAATTCATAATTCATGGGTTCATCATAGGATCATAGTTGAAAATCATAATTTAGGCATGAGTCAATGCAATTTCAACTAAATATCATAGATTAACATCAATTCATACATTAGAATACTTAATTAATCATAATCAATCATAATTGGAAGAAATCCACATTCATTGAATTGAAACCCTAATTTGATCAATTGGAAATTGAGTTGGGAAATTTAAATCTTTGGGGACCCCATGGAGGAAAGGACTTCATGGGTGAACACACACATACCATGATCCTTTAAGCCCAAGAAAATTAAGAATTTGGAGACTTGAGTGGAACTCTAACTCTTCTTCTTCTTCCTTAGTCTTGAGAGAATTTGGGAGGATGAATTTGGTCAAGTTTTGGGAATTTAGGAGAATGAGTTGTGAATGGGTAATTTGGGGGTTTAAAGCCTTTATATAGGGCTTAGGATAGAAGGTAAAACAACATGGTATTTGGTTAAAATAATTAGGAAAAGACCCAAAATCCCCTTAAAATTAACTGCCGACCCATTCCTACGGTTTGGACCTACTATCTGTAGGGCCTTCTACGGACCGTCCTGGTCGACCTTTGGTAGATTCAGAAACTTTTGATCTTGGCCAACCAATCAATGGGACCCATGTACGGTTGGTAGGTCAACCTATGGTTTGTATATAGCCACCGTATAACCCAACTTTAGGCCTTAAAATTTCACTAAGTCCAGGAGTGACCTACGAGACCTACCTACAACTCGTACATAGGGTGACAGGCCATCCTGGTGAACCGTAGAAAGGATCATGGGACTTGTTTTGAAGAATTTATTTTCCCCCTTCCTACGGTTGCCATCTATGTCCTGTAGGTGATTCTACCAACCTTAGGTATTGTCTGCAACCCAAAATTTTAGTTTTCTTCTTTTTCCAAGTCCGAGGTGTTACAATATCTCCCCCTTGGGGACATTCGTCCTCGAATGAGACTCAAGGCAACATAAGGAGGGTAGGGAAGGAGATCTAACAGCCCAACAAGAGTACAACTTCATTAACAACACATAACCAGGGAGAAACATCAACTCCTAGCTTAAACATGTTCAAAACATCATTTCATAAGGTATCCATGCAAGTCATACTCAAATGCACATAATCATGAAGAAATCAATCATAGCTAAATTAAAATCTCAAAAGCAAGTTTTCATGAGCATGCATGCATGAGGAGACATGAGAATGACTAAGACATGAGGATGAACAATGAGGAACTAACTACCTCTAGCTCGAGTAGGATCAGAGGGAAATAAATGGAGGTAACGGGACATCATATCGACCTCGGCTTCCCAAGTAACACCCTCAACTCTTTGATTCCTCCATAAAACCTTTACGAATGCAACTTCCTTATTCCTTAACTTCTTAACTTGCCAGTTCAAAATTTCAACCGAAACTTCTTCATAAGAAAGACTCTCTTTTATACCAAGATTCTCCAATGTTACAATAGATGTCAGATCACCAACACGTTTCTTCAACAAGGAGACATGGAAAATCGAATGTACCGATGCCAAGTCATTAGGCAAATCAAGTTCATAAGTAACCTTACCAATATGTCTCAAAATCTTATATGGGCCCACATAGCGGGGTCTAAGCTTCCCTTTCTTTCCAAACCTCATTACGCCCTTCATGGGTGAAATCTTCAAGTAAACCCAATCATTAATATCAAATTCTAGATCTCTTCTTCTAACATCGGCATAGGACTTTTGCCGACTTTGAGCCGTTCTCAACCTTTCTCTAATGAGCCAAACTTTCTCCATAGCCTCATGTACCAATTCGGGACCTATCAAAGTGATTTCACCAACTTCAAACCAACATATATGATATCTATACCTCCTACCATAAAAAGCCTCAAATAGAGCCATACCAATACTCAAATGATAACTATTATTATTATAAGTAAACTCAATCAAAGGCAAATGACCTTCCCAATTACACTTGAAGTCAATTACACAAGCTCTCAACATATCTTTCAAAGTTTGGATAGTACGCTCCGCTTGTCCATCAATTTGAGGATAAAAGGCCGTACTAAGCTTAACACGAGTACCAAGGCCTTTTTGGAAAGATTTCCAAAACCAAAAAGTGAATTAGGTACCACGATCGGAGATAATGGATAGGGGCACTCCATGCAACCTAACCATCTCCCTTAGGTACAACTTAGCATAGTCCTCTGCTGAATAAGAAACCTTGATGGTGATGAAATGAGCCGATTTCGTCATACAATCCACAATAACCCAAATCGAGTCATGTTGCCGCTGGGTGTGGGGTAAATCAACAATGAAGTCCATATTCAAGTCTTCTCACTTCCAAGTAGGAATACTATGTCGTGGGACAAACCCCCTGACTTTTGATGCTCAACTTTCACTTGTTGATAGTTAGGACACTTAGCCACAAATTTTACAATGTCTTTTTTCATCTCATTCCACTAATAGACCTCCCGCAAGTCACGGTACATCTTGGTGGCTCCCGAGTGAATGGAATATCAAGAATTATGGGCTTTTGACAAAATCTACTCCCTTAAATCATTAACATTGGGAACACACAAACGACCTTGATATAGAAGCACACCATCTCCCCTTTGGGAGAAAGCCTCCACAAATATTTTAAGCACTGCTTCCTTCAATTCAACCACGATCGGGTCAAGACCTTGCTTTGCTTTCACATCAGACACAAAAGATGATTCTGAACCATTATGAACAGTGACACCACCCTCATTAGAATCAACCAACCGAACACCCAATCCGGCCAATCTATGAACATCTTGAACCAACTCCTTTTTATCATCTTCAACATGAGCAACACTACCCATTGATAGTCGACTAAGAGCATCCGCCACCATATTTGCCTTACCGAGGTAATAGAGGACACTCATGTCATAATCTTTTAAAACCTCAAGCCATCTCCTTTGGTGAAGATTTAGATCCTTTTGCTTGAACACATATTGTAAACTTTTGTGGTTGGTAAAGACGTCAACATGAACACCATATAGGTAATGCCTCCAAATCTTTAAAGCAAACACCACCGCTGCTAGTTCCAAATCATGGGTAGGATAGTTATTTTCATGAATTTTAAGTTGCCGTGAAGCATAAGCAATAACCCTCCCATTTTACATAAGAACACATCCTAGTCCAACCCTTGAAGCATCACAATAAATCACAAACCCATCGGATCCTTCCGGTAAAGTCAACACCGGAGCGGAGGTAAGTCTATCTTTTAATTCTTGGAAACTCTTTTTACACGCCTCAGACCATACAAACTTAACTTTCTTTTGGGTCAATGCCATCAATGGAGAGGCAATCAAGGAAAACCCTTCCACAAACCTTCTATAATAACCAACCAAACCTAAGAAACTTCAAATATCCGAAGGGGATAGAGGTCTAGGCCAACTCTTAACCACACCCGTCTTCTTAGGATCTACCTCAATACCTTTTTTGAAAACTATGTGACCAAAAAAAGCCACGGATCTCAACCAAAACTCACATTTACTAAACTTTGCAAAGAGTTGTTGATCCTTGAGAACTTGCAACACAATCCTCAAATGATTGGTGTGCTCACCCTCACTCCTTGAGTAAATTAAAATATCATCGATGAACATAATCACAAACATATCTAGGTATTGTCTAAATACTCTATTCATCAAATCTATAAATGCGGCCGGAGCATTAGTCAAGCCAAACGATATTATCAAGAACTCATCGTGACCATACAGAGTTCGAAAAGCCGTCTTTGGAATGTCATCTTCCTTCACCCTCAATTGGTGATAACCCTACCGGAGGTCAATCTTAGAGAAGTAACTCGCTCCTTGGAGTTGATCAAACAAATCATCTATCCTTGGAAGATGATACTTATTCTTAATGGTAACCTTGTTCAATTGCTGATAGTCAATACACATATGAAGTGAACCATCTTTCTTTCGAACAAACAAAACTGGAGCACTCCATGGAGAGATACTTGATCAGATGAAACCCTTATCCAATAAATCTTTTAATTGCTCCTTCAATTTCTTAAGTTCTGCCGGAGCCATTCTGTAAGGAGGAATAAAGATAGGTATCTGGGAGAAGGTCAATGCCGAAGTCTATTTCTCTTTCGGGAGGAACACTAGGTAAATCATCGGGAAACACTTCTAGAAACTCATAAACAACGGGGACCGACTCAAAGATAGGGGTGTCGGAATCCATATCCCTAACCCGAACAAGATGGTATATGCAACCCTTAGAAATCATCTTTCTAGCTTTAAGACAAGAAACAAATTGACCCTTAAACATAGAATTTCCCCCTTTCCATTCTAGGATGGGCTCATTTGGAAATTGAAACTTGACCACTCGGTTCTACAATCAATAGAAGCATAACAAGAGTAGAGTCAATCCATACCAAGAATAACGTCGAAGTCTACCATATCAAGCTCTACAAGATAAACATGAGTGACTCTATGGGATAAGGAGACGGGACAACTTCTATAGACTCTCTTAGCCACAATAGATTCACCAATAGGTATGGAGACAGAAAAAAGGTCTATCAACACATCCGGAAGAACATCAAACCTCAAAGCCACATATGACATCACAAAAGATAAGTTAGCACCGGGATCAATCAAGGCATAAATATCAAGATGAAAAACTTTCAACATACCGGTGACAACATCGGGAGAACCCTCTCGATCATGTCGAGTTTGGAGTACATAGAACCGATTTTACTTAGGAGCACTTGAACCCGAACCACTAGGCGAAGCTTGCCTTCCATCTTTTCCCTTATCAAGTCTAAGTGGACAATCCCTCAAGCGGTGACCACTCTTACCACAACCAAAGCAATTATCCGTACCCATCAAGCATTTATTCGGATGACTCTTGCCACACTTTTGGCATGTGGGAACCGAGGATCCATTTCCATTGCTATTTCCTCCTTGGGGCTTGGGGTTACACACTCTTTCCTTGTTGTGCTTAGGAGCCGGATTATTGGAGGAACCTTGACCGGAAAATCTTTGTCTGAACTTAGAACTACCATGTCCATCGGACCTTGAGTGTGAAAAGTCACCATCACCGGTCTTTGACCTCTTTGCCTCCCTAGACTTCTCCTTAAGTTTATCCTCTTCAATTTGTTGAGCATGTATTATTAGGCGAGAAATATCTATTTCCTTAATGAGCATGGCGGTACGACATTCCTTAACCACCATTTCAAACACACCCAAAACAAACTTGTTCATCTTTGCCCTAGGATCGGCAACCATAGTAGGAGCATATCTAGACAATTGTGTGAATTTTAAAGTATACTCCTTCACACTTATGTTTTCTTGACTAAGGTTAATGAATTCAAGTACCTTGGCCTCTCTCGTCTCAAGGAGAAAGAACTTATCAAGGAAAGCAACCTTAAACTTTTCCCAATCAAGAGGACCCGCATCAACCACCCTCTCTTCCTTCCATTGGTTGAATCAAACTTGAGCAACACCTTAAGTTGATAAGTGGCCAATTCCACCTTTTCCACCGGCATTACACCCATGATCATCAAAACCTTGTATACCACATCGATGAACCCTTGAGGATCTTCTTCAACCTTGGAACCATGAGACTCTGGAGGATTCATCCTAGTGAAGTCTCTTGCTCTAGTTGTCGTTGTACCCATATTTGGGTTCACGGGGACCACAACCTCCCTATTGGCTTGGGTCGTCATGGTTTGAGCCAATACTTGAAAAGCAGCCCTAAACTCCGCATTAGTTACTTGCTCGGCCGAAGGGTCGGCCAGAACTTGTGGAGCTTCTTGAGGAGCTTCTCATCCCACATTCTCACCCACATTCCTTCTAACGTATGCTCTTCGAGGGGCTATATCCTGAAAAGCATCGGATAAGGATTAGGAGAGAGACACATAGAGTTACACTCTATCGCACGACTTTAGAATGATGAAAGAAGTTGAATTTCCTAAACATCTTATAGCCTCTCATCCATAAGTGTGGCGCGCTTCACACTTATGAACAAGACTCTACGACGTGACTTATGAGACATCCTAGGACCTTTCTAAACCTTGTGCTCTGAACACCAAGTTTGTCACGACCCAAAGTATACCCTAGGCGTAACATTCAGTATAGGACCCCAAGAGGCCCCACACAAGCCACTTAGCATACATAATACAAGATAGTAGAATTTAAAGAGTTCAAAAAAAGCTTTTCATATAAAAGATTTTAAGAAAAGCGGAAGACTAATCATAAGTCTCAAAGCCATCTAATACATCATAACGAAAGTGATTGGGACGTAATCCATACATCACATACAAGGTCTAAAACGAAAAGACATAAAGCTATAAAGTCTCTTAGTCCTCGGAACATGAGGACTCACCAATCACTTGAAGCACCAAAATAGATGTCTAGCCACGAGTATGGGAGGTAGGAGCGTCGGACCTTATATTAGTAAAACAATGTAGACACAAATATGCATTTGTACATGGAATGTACTAAGTATGAGGCAATATGCATAAATATGAATATGATAGTAAAAATGACTTAGTTCGAATAGGCATGATCATAATGAAACATTTAAAAGATTTTTAAAGAGGAAATGACATGAAGATCATAAAACATGGTCAAGTACTTAACATAAAGGACATAAGAAAAGCTTTGAAGAAAACATAATCATTTTGTGGGAAATTAGCTTTAACTGACAATAAGGCCATGAGAGGTATATTATAAAATCCGGTATATCCCTCATACCGAAAGAAGGGGAAACTACATGCCAAGGTAGAATCTGTACATATCATCATTTGCTAAAGTGGATCCACTAGTTAGGTCATTTAAGACAATCCTACGGAGACACGTAATTTGGGACTAGAGGTTGCTACTAGAGACTACCTGATTTGAGCCTCCACCTCAAAGCCCTCTCGGTGCTAAGTGTAAATTCTAACGGAATATATAAAAGTCAATTCTAAAGTAACATAGGGAAAGGCAATGATCAATACCAATCCATACTTTTGAAATCAAAACATAGAATAACTCCTTAAACATCATTCAACATAGATGAGAAAACCTTTCATCAATGTGAATTTATTATGAGTAATACCTTTCACATTCATGATCATCATAGTAAGTGAGAAACCCTTTCACCATAGCATCAATACTTTCCTTTTAAAGTATTATTTATTCATTTAGAATAGCTTCACGAAAGCATGCATATCTTCATACATTTATAATTCATAATTCATGGGTTCATCATAGGATCATAGTTGAAAATCATAATTTAGGCATGGGTCAATGCAATTTCAACTAAATATCATATATTAACATCAATTCATGCATTAGAATGCTTAATTAATCATAATCAATCATAATTGGAAGAAACTCACATTCATTAAAACACTAATTTGATCAATTTGAAATTGAGTTGGGAAATTGAAATCTTTGGGGATCCCATGGAGGAAAGGACTCCATGGGTGAATGCACACATACCTTGATCCTTTAAGCCCAAGAAAATGAAGAATTTGGAGACTTGATTGGAACCCTAGCTCTTCCTCTTCTTCCTTAGTCTTGAAAGAATTTGGGAGGATGAATTTGGTCAAGTTTTGGGAATTTAGGAGAATGAGTTGTGAATGGGTAATTTGGGGGTTTAAAACCTTTATATAGGGCTTATGATAGAAGGTAAAATGATATAGTATTGGGTTAAAATAATTATGAAAATACCCAAAAGCCCCATAAAATTAACTGCTGATCCATTCCTACAGTTTGGACCTACAGTCCGTAGGTCCTTCTATGGACCAACCTGGTCGACCGTTGGTAGATTCATAAACTTTTGATCTGGGCCAACCAATCAACGGGACCCATATACGGTTGGTAGGTCAACCTACGATCCGTACATGGCCACCGTATAACCCAACATTAGGCCTTAAAATTTCACTATGTCTGGGAGTGACCTACGGGACCTACCTACGACTCGTACATAGGGTGACGAGCCATCCTGGTGAACCGTACAAAGGATCCTGGGACTTGTTTTGAAGAATTTATTTCCCTCTTTCCTACGATTTCCATCTACAGCCCGTAGGAGCTTCTACCAACCATAGGTACTGCCTACAATCCAAAATTTTAGTTTCCTTCTTTTTTCAAGTTCGAGGTGTTACACCTATCATTGTAAAAGGCGATAGCAAAAGATATGAAATTGTCGTTTCAAATGAACTGTAAGTTGCCATTATTTGTTCTCCACCATTCATATAAATCTGCCAATGCATTCACAATACTCATCTAATTGAAAATATAGCATGGATCGTACATCTGTTACTATATGGGGAGATTTTGCAGAAAATGATGGTGCATTTTTGGAAAAGCTTAAACATGATCAACCTATTCTTGGCTTATGTGACGTGAGAGTCTCAATCTATAAAGGTATAGACAGCCTCTTCTATCTGCTAATTATAAAAAAAATTAGAGTATATGTGTTGATTCCTCACTTTAATATGTTGCTTTCATATATGTTCGACAGTATTTCTTTATCCTCACTATCCGAACTTATATTAAAACTATAATTTAACAATGTAGCTACAATGTGTTAGGGGGAACTATATACCACCAGTCCTATCGAATTTAAATAAAATATAACAAATTAAAAATCCACAAACCTTTCCTTAATTATGTGCTATAGTTAACTCACCTCATCCGATATGCAAGCGTGAAATCATTAAGGCCAAAAAAAGATATAACAACCACACCAAATAAGGTTATGAAAAAAGTCACAAAAGTGACGTTATCTAATATTATGGATGGCACGCTTGCTGATACATAGGTACCTTCTAATCGACACTTTATCTTTCCACAAAAGACCACAGTTTACCAAAAACACTGTTTAATATTGGTTGTTAACGATGTATAGGAACCTTTATACAAGTTCAAAGCCTAAATTGTATACATACTCAATAAAGATGAACCATGGTACTCATCCTGCAAAAAGTGCCACAAGAAAGTGAAGGTTAGACCAGATACATCGACTTGTGGCAATTGCAACATTTAAAATGTGGAGTATGAAATGAGGTTCAACTTTCCAAAAAAGCCCAATCAACATTACCAGATAATATACAACCACTTTTACAGTAAAGTCTAACTTATACACCCAATTTTAAAGATATTGCATACGGCTTGAAGTTTGTGCGGGAGAATGACGTGCTCGGATTATACTTTTCGACGTAGCCCATAATTTTCTAAGTTGTAGTGTCCAAGAGTACATTGAAACAACCTCGACAAAGGTATGCTCTGTACTTATACTATCTTATAGTATAGTTCAACAAACTTAAGAGCAACAATAAATAATTGTATGACTAACTTTCAGACATATTTTTATCCTAATATATCCAACTGATGACATTTCTTATAGAAGGAAGAATGTACCAACTACCGCATATTGGTGTTGACTAAAGACAAGTAATTCAACTTTCTTGTCCGCATCAATATGAATAATTCAAACCTGCGAAGGACTCTCGTTGCTCAGGAAATACATGCAATTGAAGATGAAGCAACAATTGTAGAGGAAGAAGGTGAAACATCACAGACGCCGCGAAGGAAGAAGGGCGAGAAATTCACTGCGCAAGAAATACATGCCCTTGAAGAGGAAGCACCAAACATAATGGAAGAAGTACAATCTGTGAGGCCGGGAAGAAAGAGGGGCAAGAAAAGCAAAGAAGAACATCTCTAAATAAAAACAAAGATGACAAAAGTCGTGGCTGCGTAGATGACTTCCTTGATAGTGTAACTGAGCATTGAGTTCCATCCCCGCTAAACTAATGTCTGTAGCTTAATGTCTGTATGTTATTAACGTAAGTATCTTATTAGTTTCGTCGGCTGCTTAACTAATGTATGTATGAATGTTATTACCTAATTAAATGTGAATTATGCAAATGATATCTCCTTTATTATTGCAATCTAAATCGCTTAGGCGGCCATTAAAATAGTGCTATCATCCACCCATAAAATAAGATATATTCTGCGCCAATAAAAGGATTAAACCATCCAATGATTCCAGAAGATATCATATTATATATAGTTGAGTAATATTGCAAAATTCCAAACATATATCAACAAAAATAAAGAGTTAAAACTAATGTATGTAGCTTAATATCGGTATGTTATTAATGTCTGTATCTTATTAGTTTTGACCAAAATTCATCAGGTTAGAGCTTTCTAGGGACAACTGAATAGATGATTGATTATGTACACCCCTTTCGGACTATTATTATGGTTCTCAGGTTCTGCTACTTTTTTCACTTCTGATCAAAACACATATACATTATAATTGTAATTGTAATTATTTGTCATTGAAAGTTAAATTATCTGGAAAAGTAAAGTCACAATGATAGTTGGTGAATGAGATTTTTCACATCCAAGGTTTCATTACTTTGGAAAAGTAAGCTAATATAATGTTCTTGATTGTTCCTCCAGAACTTTTGACGTGCATAATTCCTTCGATGGATACAATGTATCTAAATCATACACACCTACGTCCGTGCAACAAATGGCCAGGAAAATCTATCGATAATGTAAAATAATAAAATGACTTTGTCATTTGTAACCCTTAATTATACGTCTATGTTTGGAAACAACCATTAAACTACCTAGGATCCCTTCCATTGGATGCACCGACACCTCGCCCAAAAGAGGGATTCAATATCTGGAGAATAAACTACAACAACACAAATCTGAATTCAATATCGGCGCTTAAAGTTTTTCCACAATTTCATGGAAAAAGCTCTTAGGTGAGTAATGCGTGATGTTACGTGCATAGGTTAGCCATTTACGGACAGTGAACGAATTAGTGTTGAAATTAATAATTAATAAATTATAACATCACAATACACTTTTCCCCACGCTGAAAGATTATTTACACTACTAACATCCTCAATACACTTATAAAAAGTATAATAAATTAATTAATAAGTTCATATTAAAACATCACAATACACTTTTCCCCTGAAAAGCCCGTCGTTGAAAGCTCATTTAGACTACTAAAATCCTCAATACACTTTAAAAACTATAATAAATTAAATAATAAGTCTCTCTGTAAAATCGGTTATAAAAGTAATTTCTCAAATAAAACGTAACTTTTGAAAGAGTCGACTTGAACGACACACCTAAAGCATCGTGTCTGTCATGATTAGTTGCATCCTCAATCAAAAGATGCCAGTTCAAGCGATGCTACCAGTTCACAGAGGATACCTTGAAAAGAAATTGCCCGATCCTCAAACTCAATAAGCTTTGAGGAATCGCTAAAATATTTTGGTACTATTACAAAATTATCGACTGCACAAAATCAGAAAGATTGTGATTATCATACCATTCGTTTCTTGAAAGTCTATTGGCATTACACATTGCAGAATTATCTGTCCGACTTTTTTTAACTCTAACATTTGAACGACTTTCAGATTTGCTGGGGAGAACAGGTAGTGCAAATGAAAAATTGTAAGTACCACATCATTGGCATACACTATTTCAGAAGCTTCTTACTCCTCTGCCCCAGCGAGTGTCTGATTTGATATGCACATCTTGAGAGGAAATTATTTTTTTAAACAAAATAGTGTCTTGGACCATGGAGGAAACAAAATAATCAATCGTGTTGAGATTTGCTCGCATAACCTATGGGGGTGTAAAAAATGTAATAACCTCCCTAAGTTCACTACATTAAAAGAAATAAGTCCGAGTTATCAAAAAAAAGTATATAGCTATCATAGTTTTTTGGAAACAAAATAAAAAGATCCGACAGTCTATCTCCAAAACCCCCAGGCTTAGTAAAAATGTACTTCAATAATAACTCTTATGTTTGCGAGCAAGCTACTGGACATTACTACTCCTTGTTGCCCTGTGGTAATCGAAAAAAATGATTCCACACACTCTTTAAGGGATTCACACCGATGAAACAATTACTACAAAGATGGAAATAAAACAAGTAAATGCTACGAAGAAGATGTACACCAAAATAAACAACTATTGTTATGACTGTTTGTGGATAAGGGGAGACTTGAATAAATTATTAGACTTTGTTTTACCGACTTGGATACCTGAACTTAAAATTGCACATCATAAATCTTAAAAATTACAATAACCACTGTCTGTTGCACGCACACGTACATCATTGCTGATTAAGAAGCTTGTGATGCCAGATCATAATGAAAATGTGCTTTTAACTATTTCATACAGTGTAAAATAATATAAATATGTGATACCATGTTAAGATTGAATTTATCACTTTCATGCTTTACTTGCTGCTTGACTATTTACGTAAATAACAACTGCTTCATTTTCAAACAATATTCAAATAGGTGATCATTCGCTCTAAGGGAGGATAATCAAACATGGAATATCAATCTAATCAGTAGGTTAAAACAACATGTCAGATTTACAAGCCTAAAAGTGAGCTGTTACTATTGAGAATTAGATCAATTAGTAATAACACAATACTAACATGCTAATATCACAAATTCAATAGGACACAAACGTAAAATACTGACGGATGTAGAAAGGGCATTGCGAGTGGTGCACAAATATACTGCATCAACTAAGCCATTGAAAAATGGACATTTTATAGAACCAAAGTTGAAAAAGCCAAAAAAAAGTTGGCTACATGAAGCTTTATCAGAGGAGAACTATAATGGAGATAAATTGATTAAAATATATTACTCTCAAAGTAACAGGCTTTTAAGTGGAGTCACCAAAGAATTACTCTATGCTAAAAAAATTCTATTTCGAACTGTGAATGTAGAGGAAACAAATGTATCTTATCAACATCTACTCATAAGTTGCAAAAATAATCAAATTGCATCTACTGTCATGCCAGGAGGCTTGAATATGAGCCACCAACATTTTGTTGTGCAAATGGATATATTAAGTTGGCACCCAATAAAGTTGAAGATGAGTTATACAAATTATTTACAGATGAGTCCGAAATGCAAAGTTATATCGAAAACATATAAGAGCATATAATAGCATCTTTGCTTTTACATCATTTGAAGTACAACTCAACAAAGGACTGACATCTTCAAGGAAAGGAGTTTATAGCTTTAAAGCGCATGGACAAATATATCACTATCTATCATCATTGATACCAAAGGATGATAGGCCACGTTACTTTCAGTTATACTTCTACGATACAGATCATGAAGTGGCCAACAAAATGTCAATACTACAAGATGCAAATTTATCAGAGGAAGTCATGGGAAAAATTAGGAAAATAACGGACCAAAATTCATATGCATAATTCTTTACGCAACTAAAACACCATTCAAGTTTTCAAAACTTAGAAATACGCATAGCAGCAAATGCTTTTTTAGATCAACGGGTGTACAATAAGCCCTCAGTAGATCAGGTTGCAACAATTTGGGTGGACGAAAACAATTCAAATCTCCTATTTGAAAGAGATATTGTTGTACACGAACATTCAGGGAACAAACATCGAGTCAAACATTATTATGGGTGTTATAATCCTCTACAATATCCATTGATTCTACTAAAAGGTGAAGGAGGTTGGCATCAAGGAATAGTGAAATGTCGCAATTCAAATATCAGCATTCCAACATATACAACAACAAGTGCCAACACATGACCTCGATCATATGACATTGTAGCAGAGGTTTTCAACAGTGAAGAACAAGGTTATCACGTTTACATTTTGCCGTCAACTAAGTTATTCACATGTCAAACATAGTACAACTACAAACTCAATTATTTATCCAACTACCAATCAGATATGAAGAGGTTGTCTATAACAACAAATATAAAACAATAACCACATATGTAATTGCTTAAAAAAGTTTGTTCCAAAGTGTATGCAATAGAAATCATTGAAGATGGTAAATTAACACAGTTACATACAAAGTAATATATTGTAGTAGAATATAGTTGTGAACCTTCTGTGGTAATAATATAATATTTCAAAAAGGACAAACATACTTTACAGTAAACTACACTCTAAACTAAACTTACTTTAATTATCTGTAGGTGTACGACACGAAACAAAAGGTTGTGTTTCCTGCAAAGAGTACTACTGCTACAAACTACAAGTGCGAAAGGATGAGAAAACAATATTGCTACTATGTGGTAGATTGTTGCAACAATTTGTAGTGGACATGTACATAAAATTGGAAACCACAAGACTTGAATATTATAGATTTGAACAATCAAATTACAGAAGAGAGATATTACAGGGTATCGTTGATAGTGTGATGGCAGGCGAATGTAGAGGAGAGAAGGTCGGCCAAAGGGTCTTACTACTAGGATCATTCATCGGAGGCCCGAGGTATATGCGAAGATGCTATATGGATGCTATGGTTTTGGTTCAAGAGTTTGGAAGATCGAATCTATTTATCACCATGACATGTAATCTCGAATGGACAGAGATTCAAAAAGAACTATGTGTGGGACAAGTCACTCAAGAAAGGCTAGATTTGGTGACCACAGTGTTTAGGACAAAATTGCAAGACCTGAAAGACCAAATTTTCAAAAATAAAATTTTCGGCCCTATAGCAGCACATGTTTTTGTGGTTGAATTCAAGAAGAGAGGCCTACCACATATACGTCTACCACTAATATTAAAAGAAGGTCATAAAATAAGATCGGCAGATCAGTATGACAAATATATTTTGAAGAATTGCCCGCTAAGAACAAGCAGCCACAATTGTATGAATTAGTTATTAAGCATATGATACATGGATCTTGCGGTATAAGACGAAAAATAAGTTCATGCATGAAGGACGGTCAATGTAAATTTCACTATTCCCAAGCATTCAACAACAAAATAATACAAGGAAGGGATGAATATCTCATTTACCAAAGAAAAATGATGGAAGGGCAAGTGAGGTTCGAGGAATGAAGATGAATAATTGGGTTGTCCCTTATAATTCTTATTTATTGAACCAATATAATTGCCACATTAATGTAGAGGTCTACTCAGATGTTAAAGCAATCAAGTATCTGTACAAGTATATATATAAAGGTCATGATAAATGTGAGGTTTACATAGAATCAGATGATGAAGAAAAATTCATAGATAAAATACGAAGCTTCCAAGATGCACGTTGGGTGTCACCACCAGAAGCAATGTGGAGAATTTATGAGTTTACTCTAAGTGAAATACAACCAGCTGTTATAAACCTACAACTACATCTACCTGGCAAACAAGCAGGTACTCTAAAACCCATTTTAGATAGTATAATCAAAAGGCACAGTTATCCAATCAAATAGATGAATATTAATATAAAATTTCTTTTCAAAATGTAGTGTACTACTGGAAAAAATAAAATTTTCAAAATATAGCGGGCTCCTAATGTGTACAACAAACTATGCTTACTGAGTATTTTAGGTTGTGCTCGATTGACATTGAGGTTCGAAATTATCTATACAGAGAATTCCCCAAGCATTATGTTTGGAACTCCCAACCTAAAATTTGGAGTAAAAGAAAATCATGCTCCATGATTGGTAGAATAAATATTGGTAAAATGATTTCACATCATTATGTGGTATTTATGCACTAAACAGTAACGTTACCTAACTAGGCTACTTGATATCACATCTAATCCTAGAGAAGGTGAAAGGTATTATGAAAGATTATTATTAAATCATGTTCGAGGCCTAACATCGTTTGAAGACTTGCTCACTGTTAATGGAATGCATTGTGATACTTTCAAACAAGCATCCAAGGAAAGAGGTTTATTAGAATCGGATGATAGCATTTCTGAATGTTTACGCGAGGCTATAATCTTTAAGATGCCCGCAGCTCTTCGAAGTTTGTTTGCAACCATTTTAGTTCATTGCAACCCAACAGATATGAGATGTCTATCGGACACATATGACAGCGATAGGTCGAAAGACTTTCAGAGGAGCCATGCCAATTCACCAGAGGCACAATTTCAGAGTACTTTGAAAAGTATAAATACATACTTGGAGAGTATGGGTAAAAGTGTTACAAAATTTTATATGACACAAATCAGACAAGAATTACATAAAAGTGACACCTATGAATGTCGAGGAATAATTGAAAAACTGTCTGTGAAGGTGCCAACTGAAGATATGGATGCACAATCAAAGTTGAATCCACAACAAACGCAAGCTTTCGAGACCATATTGCAAAGGGCCAACTCTGGAACATCAAGATTTTTTTTGTAGATGGGATGGATGGAACTGGAAAAACATTAATGTATCGGGCATTGCTGGCAAATATTAGATCGAGAGGTATGATAGCATTGACATTTGCCAACAGTGGGGTAGCAGCAACAATCTTACCGGGAGGTTGTACAGCTCACTCAAGATTTGAAATACCTCTACAAGCAAATGAATCAACAATGACAAATATATCAAAACAAGATGGCGGGGCTAAACTAATTAGACAAGTCAAATTAATAATATAGGATGAAACACCAATAACTAAGAGACACACAATTGAAACAGTCAATAGAAGCTTCTGTGATATAATGGACAAAATGCACCTTTTAGTGGAAAAGTCATGGTCTTTGGAGGTGACTTTCGACAAGTGCTACCAATGGTTCCTAAATCAACACGAGCAGAGACAGTGGATGCAAGTTTGGTGAAGTCATATTTGTGGCCTTTAATGGAAAAGATTCATTTGACATTCAATATGAGAGCAAGAGCAAATCCAAATTTTTGTGACTTCTTGCTTCGTGTTGAAAATGGCGAAGAAAGCACAATATGGGACAACTTAATACTATTGCCATAACAAATGGTGGTCCAAGCAAGTGGTCATAGTAAGTCAGAAGAATGCTTAGTAAGGGAAATATTTTCATCCCTACAAAAAAACTACAGATCGACAAAGTATATAACTAAAAGGGCAATTTTAGCAAGTAGAAATGAATTTGTAAATAATCTAAATGAAATGTTTATTACTCAATTTTCAGGGGAAACAAGAACATATATCAGTTTCAACTCGACGGAAGATGATACCAAGAATAACTATCAAGAAGAATAATTGAATGCATTAGCACCAAATGGTCTACCACTACATAGGTAACATACCCATACATTCATTAACATTGGAATTATTATATTAATTGGAATCGCTAAATCGGATGAAAAACAAAGGTGAGGTAAAATACAGAACAACTGATGTATATTTGAATACTATATATTAAGTTAGATTTGAAAGAGAATGCACCTATCATGATGCTGAGGAATCTGGACCCATCAAATGGTTTATGCAATGGGACACAATTGATTTGTAGAGGTTTTGACAACAATGTCATACATGCCGAAATAACAATGAGAGAATATGTAACAAAGCAAGCGTTTATACCAAGAATTAAATTATCACCATGTCACGACCTAAAGTACACCCTAGATGTGACATGGCGTATAGGACCTCGAAAGGCCCCACACAATCCACTTAGCATACATCATACAAGATAATAGAAACAAAAGAGTTTTAAAATGACATTTCATATAAAAGAGCTTGGCAAAAACGAAAGTCTAAGTATAAGTCTTAATAAGCCATCTACTACACCAATAGAATGAATCTGAGACGTAACCCATACAAAGTTTGAACAAAAGATGAAATGACATAACGCTATAAATGTGAGATCGTCCTCGGAGTATGAGGACTCTCCAAGCCTTCAAGTCTCTAATGCAAACACTAGCCACGAATAGAGGGAGAAGCGTTAGATCCTGCATTAGTGAAATAATGTAGGCAAAAGTATGCGTTAGTACATGGAATGTACCAAGTATGATAGCAATGCATAAGAGTTATAAAATCATGCAAAAAGAGGCTTTATGTGACATGCAATGACCAAGCTAAATCATAAGATAACATGTTAGAAAATGTAAGTCATAACCATGGTCAATGGAAGCTAATCATCTTAAAATAAAACACTTTTGAGATACTTTTAGGAAGTAACCTTAGTTCATTATTGTGGGAAGTTAGCCTTAACCGACATAAACTATGTGAGCTATAACATGGAATCCGGTGTCTATCCCACACCGAAAAGAGATTGTCCTACTTTCCAAGGTAAGGACCATGAGTTTGAGCTAAAGTGGATCCACTAGCCAATGTCTATCTAAGACAAACCTATGGTGGCACATAGTTTATGTGACATGGGTAATAGCTGCTTGTCCACTTGGTGCTAAGCATAAATTCCACGGAATAGTCATAAATCATATTCGTTTTATTATCCATGGAAAGGCACAACTAGTAACCAATACAAGCTAGAGTTCATTAGAATAGCTCCTTAGTCATTGATTCAACTTAGGTGAGAAAGCCTTTCAACCTTATGAATCCTTTATGTGAGAAACCCTTTCACAATCATGTACAACAACATTGATGCTTCACTCTCAAAGCAACCTTAAATGAATCATATCAACTTCATGATAAAACATGCATATCTTCATAAATTCATCTTTCATAGTTCAAAAGCATCATCATATATTCATAGTTTAGAAATCATAAATCATGCATGAGTTCATATGAAGTCAACTTAAAAACATGTAATTACTTCAATTCATGCATAAAAAGGTATAAAACATTAATTGGATCATAATTGAGAAGAACCCATGAGATTGAAGAAAGCCCTACTTTCAATTGGACATCCTAACTTGTAAAATTGAAGAATTAAGGAACCCTATGGAGGAAAGGACTCCATAGGTGAATGCCATCATACCTTGATGTCAAAAGCCCACAATCAATGATGAATTTGGAGGCTCGATCTTGAAACTCTTGTCTTCTTCTTCAAGCAGAATTTTGGGGGAAAGACTTGGAGGGATTTGGGAAAGTTTGAAGAATGATTTAGAATGGTTAGAATTTAGGCTTAAAAGACTTATATATGGCCTGGAATTAGGACTAACCGACCTAGTTTAGGCATTAATCAATTAGGAAAAAGACCAAAAAGCCCTTAAAAATTAACTACCGTACTCGACCTACAACTTGGACCTACCTTCTACAGACCGTCCTGGTCACTCGTAGAAAGATTTAAAAACTTATTATTTGGACCTTCAATCGAGGAAACCCATACAGTGGTTGGTAGGTCTACCTACGGACCATACATGGCAACCATAGGTCCCAACTTAAGGCTTTAAAATTTAACTAAGTTTGGGAGAGACCTACGAGTCCTATCTACGACTCGTACATAGAACGACGGGCCATCCTGGTGAACCGTCAAAGGGGGTTCTGAGACTTGATTTTAGAAAATTATTTCCCCACTACCTACGGATGTCATCTACGGTCCATAGGTACTCCTACCAACCGTAGGTGGGAACCTTATGTCATGCCTGCAACCCAAAATCTGCATTTTCCCTCTTTTCCAAGTCCCACTACAACAAATGTGATATATAGCTATGAAATTCGTCACTAATTATTCATTTTTAGTGACAAAAATTACTTTTCGTGCTTAAATATATGAGATAGATACTTTTAGTGACGAAACATAAAAGTTCGTAGCAAAGTTTTTTCCACTAAAGTTTCCCACCAAAAAATAAATTGGAGCCATTTATTGGGTACTGTTAGTCACGAATTTAAAGTTACTAGTGACACATTATTTCGTCACTAATGATGTATCTAATTCGTGACAAAAAAATTTTTGTCTTAAAATTAATTAATCTTTGGACACAAAATAATTTCATCTCAAAAACTGTGTTGTTACAACAGTGACAAATTAGTGTTTGTAGTTAAATATTATAAGTTTTAGCTATAAAAAAAATAGATTTAATTGTGACATCTATTTTCGTCAATAATAATATAAACAATTGGTGACAATCATTTTATTGTCTTTAATCAACCCGCGATTCAGTGACAAAAACAATTGTCACAAAATATGTAGGTGTTAAATAGCGACGGCTTAAAATTTGTAGTTGAATAATTCAACTATTTGCTACAAAGAGAGTTCATAGGTAAATACAAAATTTTCTTTGGCTACGATTGTTCATAATTAAAGAAAATGTCATAAATGGTCCCTGAACTATTGGCTAAGTCTAAAATAGTCTCTTAACTATACATTTATCAGATTTAGTCATTTAACTATTCAAAATGTTACCAGGTTTGGTCTCTTAATTAAATACTTGCCATTTTAGTCCCTTAACTGTACACTTACTAATTTTAGTACTTTAACTATTCGTAGTCACTTATCTTATCGCCACAAAATGAGATGAAGCAGTGACGACAAATAAATGTTGCGACAAAATGTATAGTTTTAGTGGCGATCCTTAAAATCGCCACGAAAGATAACATATTAGTGGCGACTTAATCGCCGTCGTCACAAATAATCCTACAAAAAATATGCCTGAAAAATTACTGGGTTGTGACGAAGAAATTATCGCTATAAAAGGTCTTTTGGCGGCGACATCATTGCCACTAAAGAGGATTTGTGGCAACTTGGTAGTCTCTACTAATTTTGTTGTTTTTATAAATATTTTGGACGTAACTTCAAAGTTTTATTACTAATGTATCCGGTCCATTATTTGCACTATATGTTTCAACCACGCAATACAAAATTTAATTAATAAAAATAGTAGTGAATTTTATTATAAATTTAAAAAATTCTCTATTTAAAGGATAAGTAAATTCTACACAATAATATTTTATTAATGATAATTAAAACTCATTTATCTATATTGACATTAAAAAATAAGATAGCAGTTAAACTTAAATATACACATACACAAGCATATAAACCCACCAAAATGAAAAAATATATAAATATTTTTCCTCATACCAAACACATCCATACATCTTTGATTTAGTGAATGTAAAATGAGAAGAGAGAATGACTTTCATCGATTTGGATACGGATAAATACAATATGAGAGTTATATTGAAAAAATAAATTGTCGTGCAAACTCTTGCCAAATATTGGCAGACATAAAATATAATCTACATTTGAATCAATTGTGGGTGGTAAAATTCGTGCATTTGTGTATGTGTATAAATAATCATATAATATATTATTTCTATAGAAGTTACATTTGAAAAAAGTGAATGAAGTTGAAAATAAAATAAAAATGAGAGACAAGAGAGAGTTGATCGGATGGTAAGCATTCCTCACTTCCAACCTTAAGGTTGTGAGTTCGAAGTCCCCAAGGAAGCATAATGTGGGAGTTCTAGGGAGGGGTTAAAAAAAATTGGGAGGGGATAAATATGAAAAAAAGAAATTATATGTGTATTTGAAAGTGAAAAGTATTGTAATTCCAATTGAATAATTGGATTAAATCGACAAAATGATAGATTTAACAACAAAATTATTAACCTTTTTTTATAATAATAAACTTGTCCCTAATTAATACATATAAGGACAAAATAATTTTTTGTATATAAAATATAGTCATTAGTGACGAAATTAAATTTTGTTCAACTACGAAATACATATAAATTTAGAGACAATTGATGTCGTCACTGATTGAAGTAAAATAATTAGCGAGGATATACTTTTGTCGGTAGTAATAACCTTTTTAGTGACAAAGCATACTATTAACTACAAAAAAATTATACTTTTATGACACATAAATTTGTCACAAATGTTTATGCATTTGGGGACGATTTTTCTTTCTGTAGTTAATATAATTCTTTTAGTGACGAAGCACTAAATCGTCTTTGTATACTTTTAGCAACACACATTTAGTGACGACTGATTGACAAAATATTTTTCGTCTCACAAGATTTTTAGTAACGAAATATGATTTATAAATGACGAAATAATTTGTCCCTGATAATCGAATTTGTTGTAGTGTCCGAGATGTTACACACCACATGAGAATGAAGGATATCCTTTTAAATTTATTCGGAAGCAATTTCCAATATATTTATGTTTTGCAATGAAGATAAAGAAAACTCAAGGTCAAACAATCCATACTGTTGGATTGTATCTTTCGCAACATGTTTTCTCCCACGGACACTATATGTAGCACTATCAAGGGGAATTTCAATGGCCACGACAAAAGTATTGGTTATGACTAAACAACCAGATACAATGACAACGACATATACAAGAAATATTGTATACAAAGAAGTATTAGGTAAGAGACGATTGTTATCTTTTTAAGCATAATGAATTAGGAACAAAACCAACACATTACATGAAGCTAATGAAAATGTCATTGGTTGCATTTGATAGGTTCGGATGAAGAAGAGAAGATCTGACCATCACCATGCAATTTATTAAGAAAATACAACTATTGTGTAGACTTAGATATTGATAATTATGATACAAATGACTTGAAACTCCTGAAAGATATCATGTATTTTTGGACAGCGTCATAACCAGTACCAAATGTTCCTTCAAGCAAAATTATATATTTGCATGTAATTAGAGCTTCGGTGCCAAGTTTCATGCATCTAATGAAAGTCAATTAGTCGGGTGTAATGGAGTAGTGTTTAGAAACTAATATTTGGTAACTAAGAAAAATCCATACAAAGTATTGGCTTACAAATTCAATATACTGAGCAATGGTATTATGCATACAATTCACAGTTAAATTAGATAAAAGAGACTGTTCAAATAATTACAGTGATATATTATGACGAATAAGTATGCTTATTGTTTCACAATTGTATGCATCACAAGACGAGGCAACATGAGGTAAATATAGTATATATATATATATATATATATAGAGAGAGAGAGAGAGAGAGAGAGAGAGAGAGAGATAAATGGGTTTCAAGAATTTCATCAAAGGGTTTACAAAATTTGTTAAATATAATATTTTGGTAAAATTATTTTATTGAAAGAAACTAATATTAGAGAAGGGCAGATTTGTCAAACTGTATTTTAATTTTATTAATGAAAAATAAGTAAAAGAAATTGTTACAAAAAAATCAAACTAAGGGAGGTAAGCATAATATCGTAACCACGAAGAAGGATAGTGTGATAGAACAGTACCTGAAAGGAGGTCTATGAAATTATCCCTATAAAATATCTAGATGATTTTTTTTAGGAATATGATCTCTCCCAAGCACTCTTCCCTAGACAGTTTTTTGCAGTCCCTTCTGGGCTTCTGAAATCCTCTCCGGTGGTCTTTCACCATCGGAGATTCATCCTAAACTTTATATTTTCTAAATCTTCCTTTTTCTTCTTGTTTCCGTTAAGGAAAATCGTCTATTTTTCCGACTGGGAACCAAGTCTTTTGACATCACAACCTCTTTCTCAGGCACAAGGATATGGTTTGACTGGGTGGAGAGCACAAAACTCTCAATGAGAAGAATGACAGTCAGCAGGGGAGTTCTTTTATTACTATGCAAGAGACTAACTGAAGTTTCTGGAAACAAAGGGAAGAGCTTTGAATCCTGGAGATGTAAGGACATGTCAACACACATTTATCGCAATCAAAAGTTCAACATATTTGGTCGATTCATCTCAATAATAGTTGTTAAGGGTCAGAGCAGAACAATTATTATACTACCAGAGAATAAAATTAATGAGGGATGGGAAAGAGTGGTGCACAAAATTGAAGAATTCATTAATGGACTACCAATTATACAAGGAACATTCATTACACAAGAGGATACAAGGGGGGAAGTAATTGAGGGGAGGGCAAACTATAAAGAAGCTATTACAAGAAGCAAATGGGAGCAGAGAAAGAATACAGAAAGAAAAGAGCCCATAAATGCAGCAAAAGATCCTAGCTCGAAGGATAATGATATCCTTCGAAGGTGTCTGATAGGAAAATTTACTGGTGGTGAAGAAGCCCCAACATGAAATAATGTTAGAAGATGGGCAATCGAAACTTGGAAAGGAGTCCCAAATATTTAGATCTATGACATGAACAGATTCAATTTTCTCTTTGAGTTTTCGTCTAGAAGAGCAACAGAACACATTCTGATGGGTGAATGGTAGAGACAAGGCCAAAACCTAGAGCTTGATTGGTGGAGCTCGACGAAAACAACACTCCCAAACACAACGAGATTCGACTGGTTCTGGATTAGGGTCCTAGGCCTTCTACTACAATTTTGGAATGTTGAAACTATGAGAAAAATAGGAGATGGATGTGGGGGATGGCTGGAGAAAGAGGAAGAGACAGAACTCAAAAATTATCTAAGATGGGCTAGAATTAGAGTTAAAGGGCCTAGGGAAAAAATCCCTGCCGCCATAGAAGTCGAAGATGAAAATATAATTTTTTCGCTACCAATCTGGTGCGAAGAACCGCAACCTACAGAAAAAAGACGCCGGAGAAGATGACTGTCGAGGGTAGCATGATGGGGGATGGGTCAAACCCTAGGATAGCTATGCCTGTTGAGGCTATTAACAACAGAGGTATGGAGTCTGCAAAAGGAGATGTATCATATCCCAATATATACAACAAAAAGGAAAGAAGGGCTGACAAGGGGCACATGCTAACAGAAGGGGCTGACAGTGAGCACATGCTAAAAGAAGGGGCCCATTCAAATGAAGGGGAGATCTATGATAGGGGTCCCGTCAGTGGACAGATGGATGAGGGGATAAGAAGAGAGAGAGAAATAGTCTAGGGCTTCATTTAAGTGGTTGGCCTACCATTCCACTTAAATTGAATAACATTTTAAGCCCAACAACCTTAGGCCTAAAACAAAATCAAAAGCCTTTTACCGAGCCTTGCACTGATTTTATTAACTTATCAAATAATGAGGCATGCAATATGTATTTTGTTAAGTTTGAAGAGGAGATGGAATGCATTGTGAAGGGTAAAAGTGGAAGGGAAATAAGGGAAAATAGTCAAAAAGGAACAACTGCGATCAGACATGCAAATACAAGGAGGAAAGTCAAAATTGAATAGCAATTCAATCCAAAAAATTGATGAACGGGAGGTGGATTTTGTGGAATCTCTACTTGTCATGTACGCATAACCAGAACTACTATAGGTTGATAATAGTGCTCAAGAGGAGGACCTAGCTGAGGCTGCTACCAACTGGGTTCAAGCAAACATAATAAAGCTTGGACAACAATTTGGTGTAGATTTCAAAGGATGCAAGAAGGAAGCCTACATGATGTTAACCAAGATGGATCAAAGGACAGCCAAGGAGAAAGGAAAAGAGGAGATGGTGCAGACATCAAGCTCTAAAAATAATATACCAAAGGAGGTAAGGAACTTGTTCTTTGATGTAAACTTCAAAGATGGAGAACCAAGATCTAGTGGGAGGATCCTAACATTAACCAATCAATGAGAGTGAAGTTAATCTCTTGGAATGTGAGGGGGTTTAATGGGAGTGATAAAAGGGATATTGTCAGGAAGTTAATTCACCAATGAGGGGTAGACATTTATATTTTAGTTGAAACAAAATTAGAAGGGGCTCTTGAAGGAGTAGTTCAAAGTATATGGAGTAATAGATGGGTGGGAGAATTTCACAGAGAGGCAGTAAGAAGCAGTGGGGGTATTGCAATCCTTTGGGATAAAAGGGTATGGACAGGAGAATTTTTGGAGACTGGCAGTCAGAGTATTACTAGGAAATTCACTGGAGTAAATGAGGAGTTCAACTGGTACATCACTGTAGTTTATGCAGATTGTAACAGAGAGATCAGGAAGACCTTATGGGAGGAACTGCTAATAATTAAAAGCAGATATACTGGACCATGGATAGTATGTGGAGACTTCAATGTCACCAGACACCCCTCAGAAAGGACGAATTGTCTGAGATTAGATGGAGCAATGAAAGAATTTTCTTCATGTATTGAGGAATTGGAGCTGGTTGATCCTCCTTTATTTGGAGGATCATACACTTGGAGGCGAGGGGAAAATCACAAAACGGCCTCAAGAATTGACAAATTTTTACATTGTGTAGAATGGGGAGATAATTTTTCTTAGATAAAACAGGATGTCCTACCAAAGCTATCATCAGATCACAACCCTATTGCTCTGACATGTGGAGAATGCAACTGGAAGAAATCCTACTTCAAATTTGAATCATGGTGGCTAGAAGTGGAGGGTTTCAAGGACAAAGTAAAGGAGTGGTGGATTTCATTCAATGTGGAAGGCAGACCATGCTTTATATTGGCTGAAAAAAATGAAATTATTAAAGACAAAGCTGAAGGAATGGAGTAGGGACAACAAAGGTAACTGGAAGCAGAGAAAGGAAGATGTTTTGAGTCAGATAGCAAGCTGGGAAGCCATATAGGAACACAGGGTGCTCAGTGATGATGAAGTATTGCAAAAGACAAACCTAGCTATGGAATTTGAAGAGATAGCTAAGAATGAGAAGATAGCTTGGAAAGAGGAGTCTAGGGTACAATGGTTGAAACAAGGTGATAAAAATACTAAGTTCTTCCATAGAATTGCCACTTCACGCAGAAGAATCAATTCCATAAAACAACTTGAGGTTGAAGGAAGCATGGTGAAGGATCAGGTTCTGATCAAAGAGGCAGTTCAAATTTTTTACATGAATCTATACAAATAACCTGAAGAATGGAGGCCTGATCTAAACATTCAAAATGTTTCTGTGATATCTGAGGAAGAAAAAACTTGGTTACAAAGACCTTTTGAAGAGGAAGAATTTTGGAAAGTATAAGGATGTGTTCTAAGGAGAAGGCACCTGGCCTAGATAGATTCCCTATGATTTTCTTTCAGACTTTCTGGGATGTTTTGAAAGGAGACTTAATCAACATTATGGCTCACTTCCACTCTAATCAGGCTTTTGAAAAGAGTTTCAATGAAACATTCATAACTTTGATCCCCAAAAAGGTTGGAGCCTCAGAGTTGAAGGACTATAGACCAATCAGTTTGATAGAAGGAGTATACAAAATCATAGCCAGGTTATTAAAGAGACTGAAAAAGGTGGTAAGCAAATTGGTCAACAAGAATCGGATGGCTTTCATTAAAGGGAGACAGATCATGGATGCGGCATTAATAGCTAGTGAATGCATAGACTCAAGATTGAAAGGTAAAGATGCAGGTGTTTTATGCAAGTTGGACATCCAGAAAGCTTATGACCATGTAAATTGGTCCTATCTGTTGAACACATTGAGACAAATGGGATTTGGCAATAAGTGGCTGAAATGGATAGAAGTATGCATCAAGACAATTAGATTTTCAGTCCTTGTAAATTGAGAACCAGTTGGCTTCTTCCCCTCAGAAAGAGGATTGAGATAGGGGGACCCCTTATCTCCTTTCCTTTTTATTTTAGCAATGGAAGGTTTTGATAGTATGATGTGAATAGCAACACAACAAAAATGGATCAGAGGCTTCAAAATAGGGGACAGATCAGGAAGTGGAAAAGAAATCAGTCACTTATTATATGCCGATGATACCATCATCATGTGTGAACCAAAAGTTGAACAATTGAATTTTATCAGATTAATTTTGAATCTCTTTGAAGCAGTGTTAGGCCTAAAGGTTAATTGGGGGAAGAGTAGCTTGATTCCTGTTAAAGACGTACCCTAAATTCAAGGTTTGACAAACATTTTGGGGTGTAAAATTGAAGGATTGCCAACCACTTATTTGGGTATGCCTTTAGGGAGCAAACATAAAGCACTAGGGATTTGGGATGGGATTCTGGAAAAAATGAAAAGGAAGTTGGCAAGGTGGAAAGCACAATACCTCTCAATGGGAGGTAGAGTGATTCTAATTAATTTTGTACTTGACTCCCTTCCCATTTATGTTATGTCCTTATTCCCAATTCCTTCAAAAGTTATCAAGAAACTAGACATGCTTAGAAGGAACTTTCTATGGCAGGGAGGGAAAGAAGGCAAGGGTTACTATCTGGTGAAGTGGAATACTGTAATGCGGAACAAGTTAAGAGGAGGCCTGGGTATCAGAAATTTGAAGGTTCAAAGCATAAGTCTTTTAATGAAATGGCTGTGGAGATATATCATTGAGGATAACACTCTCTAGAAGGAGGTGATAACAACAAAATATGGGGAACTGAATCCAAGGTGTACAGAGACAGTTACAACACCATATGGATGGCAGTATGGAGAACAATTAGAGCATTATGGAGCTATATGGAAGAAAATCTGAGTCTAAAAGTGGGAAGCAACAACAACTTCAAATTTTGGAGAGATGGTTGGATTGATCATACCCCTTTGAGTGAATCATTTCCAGACCTCTTCTCCATTTGCACCAATCCTGATGCGAAGGTAGGTGATTGCTGATCTACACAAGGATGAAACATATCCTTTAGAAGACTTTTGAATGATTGGGAAATAGAGAGAGTGGCCTCATTACTGGAAAAATTGGAAGGGGGGGGTACTAGCCTTGACGCAAATGCAACAGACAGGGTTATCTGAAAACACAACAAAGAGGGCAAGTTCACAATTAACAGTGCCTATAAGATAGGGAGACATGGGACATCTGGAAGTGCTCAATATCAATGGAAGAATATTTGGAGAGGTTTAATTCCCACAAAAGTGCAATGTTTCACCTGGTTAGTAATTAGAAAAGCATACCTAACCCAAGAAGTCCTTCAGAAGAAAGGAAGGACACTAGTACCAAGATGTTTTCTATGTAATCTAACTGAGGAAACAAATAGTCACCTATTCCTACATTGCAAGTTCACAACACAGCTCTGGGAACTTTTTCTCAACATCACCGGTCAACGTTGGACCATGCCAGAGCACACAACTAATCTATTCAGTTGTTGGAGGAGAAGAGGGGGAAGCAAGACTCAAAAGAAATGGTGGGAGTTGATACCATCATGTATATGGTGGTCTGTGTGGAGATAAAGGAATGGAAGATGTTTTGAAGATAAATCTAATTCCATTCACAAAGTAATCTGGAATTGCTTAGTATCTTTACTTTTTTGGTGTAAACAATTATGTATAGTGGATGTAGATCAAATTGTAGAGTTGATAGGAAATTTGTAACTTTTGTTATGAATTCTGAAGGTGGCCAGCATATCCTAATGTGAATACAAACTTGCCAATTTTCAAAAAAAAATAAAAAATATCTAGATGATTTTTTCATTAAATTAAAAATTACCCAAAAAAAAAAATTGAATTGTATGAGAAAATACCAACCGAAAAAAGAAGAAGAAAAAGACCATCCGACAAACCCGCTATATTTCCTTCTCTTGGTCCCTCATGTCTTCCATTTCGAATATATACCGGCACATTCTCCTCATTCGAATTACACGACGCACATCTCCTCTCCGATCGAAATGGCCGCCGTCGAGAACGGCAGCGCGCAGCCGCAATCAGCGTTGATCTTCCTCGGCACCGGTTGTTCCAGTGCCGTTCCTAATGCATTGTGCCTGATCCGCCCCTCCGATCCTCCATGTACCGTCTGTTCCCAGTCGCTTATCATTCCACCTCTAGAAAACCCTAATTACAGGTCATTTCTCCATTATCTGCCTTTTAATTTTACTGCATTGTGATGGTTTTTGAATTGTTGTTAATTTTAATTTGCTTTTCAGGCGAGTGATCTCTGTGTATAATTTGTTTGTTCTGATTACAGTTTAGTCGAATCTAGCAATGTGTTCGATAAGTAATTGTTACATTTTCAATATTGAGAACTGTTTAATTGCAGCTTATCGAATTATAGAGTAGTGGCTTATGATAAACCAATGTGAATTGATTACTGGTGAGAGCAGGTACAGATTGATTGATTATTGGGAACTGGGAAGAAGCTCAGGAAGCAAGTACATATTCATGCTTTTCATTGTACATTTAGTTATTACAGTAGAAGTCTTTTGTGGATTGTTTATGCTGAATTCTGTGAGATTTCATTTAAAAGTTCAAGTTGTTAGATAGATACATTTATTTACTTGTAATTCTTATGATTATTCGTATTATTGTTGATTAGTGATGATGAGACTCGAATCCAGAACCTCGATTTGATGTGGTACCATATTGAATTATGTGACTGTCTCATATTACAAGTCTTACTAGAACTGCTTCTTTTTTTATCAGTACTGTTACTGTAAGGAAAAAAGAATAGGATGAATTGGACGAAGATACAAGTCTAAGCTGTTAGAGAAAGGAAATGTCTAAATCTTATACTAGGTCTGCAACATGTTAGACAAGTATTAGCTATATACAGCAACATTTGAGCAATATAGTTGATGATGAGTACACTTATGCACTCTGAGAATTGTTTAATTGAGCTTTAAGTTATGAGGTAGTGACTGGTAATAACAGTTGTGTAATGTCCTGCAGGTGTAATACATCTCTTCTTATTGATTATTGTAAGGACAGTGGTGAACACAAGTACATATTAATTGATGTTGGGAAGACGTTTAGGGAGCAAGTACTCCGGTGGTTCACTCGTTATAGAATTCCTCACGTTGATTCTGTGAGTTCATTTTATGTTTATTAACTTACTTTCTCCAGTTGCATTACTAGTAGATTGAGGTTGTGTAACACAGTTAATGAGAAAATTTGTCAAATGTGCATAAAAAGTTAATTTGAGGAATAACTTGAACAATTTGGCTTGTGTATACAACTTAGATTTACATGCTACTAGATTATTACAACAACATACCCAGTGTAATCCCAGAAGTGGGGTCTGAGGGGGGTAGGATGTGTGAAACAAATGCAACCACGCAAAATTAAAAGTTTATTCATGTGGTGGTACTCTTATTGCCAAGCTTGACTTACCTATACAATATCGTTATACCTATGTATCCTTTGAAAGTTATAACATTAAGATATTTCTTGGTATATGATTTTTGTTTGTTCTTTTTTCCTTGATTATACTTTCTCTCCCCTTCTGCTACACATGTTTCTATTACATGCCTTGGCATTGATTTGCTTCCTTTAGTCTGTCATAATTACATGGTTATCTGTAACTAAGAAATGAGATTGCTTGTAAATGATATGGATAAACGAATAAAGGATTATATGTTTTTTTAGGATCTTTTAGAAATGGTATACCATTTTTTGCATGCGAAACATGTTTATCTTTATATTACTTCTCACTCATCCTTCATTTTGATATGTTAATATGTTTGTAATATTTGCGACTTGGAGGCATCACATTTTCCTAGCTATCTTTTCATCTGTCTTCAGATTTTCTTTTGATCTGCGTTTCATCTGTCTTCAATTATTGATAAAGATTCAACATTGCCTTCAAACAAGGGAAATATTGCTGACACATTTCGTTATTTTGTCTTTGAATATTCCCCAAATACTTTCAGATTGGAACAAGTACAAGAATGCCCTGGCACTAATAATTTCTATATGACCTCACTTGAAATTCAATCTTTAAATATCCTCTAGTTTCTTTACTGTCCAGAATAACCTAATGGGTCAAAAGTCGACTTTTTTTACATTAATGTCTAAAAGCCACATTACATTTGCACCATAAGTGCACTATATTTAGTTTCTCATCGCGGAAAGTTCATATCCTATGGCAATGAGATGCTCTATGTGTTTTTTGGTACTTAACTGTAAACATAATCTCCCCATTTTTTCCCTAGACTATTCTGGGCAGAGTTTCTTTTATTTTAAAAATGCTTGTGTTAGGGTAAGGTCTGCCTACACTCTTCCTTCCCCCAACTCCACTTGTGGGATCACTCTAGGTATCTTGTTGTTTGTTGTGTTAGCAGAATATGCAGCTTATAATGAGTTTCCCAAGTTCCAAATTGCAAAGTATATCACTTTTACCTTGCTAAAAGAAAAGGCATCGATCATCATATGTAACTTGATGACAGTATAGATACTTCAGGTCTTATCACAAAACCTGTGTTTTGAGAGAAATTCATAGTATGTTGCTCTTTCGCTTGGGAATTGTAACTCAACTAACTTTCTAATAGTAAAGGAGCTTCAACATTGCCAAGCTAGGGGTGCAAATAGGTTGAGACAGCAAGCTGATAGAACTTTTCGAACAAAACTCACTTTGTGATTGACAAGTATGGTGTTTCATCAGGCTAAATCAAACAATTCATGAGGATTTGGGAAACCTGAGAGGTGGTATTTGGGGCCTTATTTATCTGGTTTAAGCATACTAGGTATTTATTGAATTATGAGACCTCAAAAATGCTATGTTATCTGGAGCTGAAAAAGCATTGGAAGATATAGTTATTTCAGCACTTGTGGGAAGTATACCAAATAAGTTGATTGAGTTTCCTCTAAGCATTTTGCATCTTTTGGCTTATTGATAGGGATATTAGAAACTAGGAAGGCTATGACATATGCTAAAATTGCACATCCACAGGGTTTAAATTGCAATACATGAAAAAAAAAGAGGTAGAAGCATCTGACAGAATTGATAGACATCAAAAGTTTCTGAATTTTGAAGAGGATTCCTAAGTGAGAAATGAACTGTGCTACTTCTTAACAGAAGAAATCATCAAAACTATTAGTCGACATACAACACCAATCTTATTCTCCAGAATTCTTCACCAAGATTAAGAGTTTCAAAGGATTCATCATAAATTGGCTGGTAATAGAGAATATGGTTTTAGTCAGTCTTTTAGTCTTGTCAGTGATTTTAATATAGCAGAAATTTAGAGAACTCCTTGTACTTTTGTATTTTAACCTTATCGCTCAAACTTTTGGGGAAGGAATAAATATTGGAGAACTTCAGTTTAACACATAAAGGTCTGCAGGACGTTCATTAGTTCAATATTCTTCCTTCAGCTTATGTATAGAATAAAATTTATTTAAGAGATTGCATACGTAGGACATCTTGAATTTGCTTTAACAGTCTTTCATGGTCTGCACCAGCTCGACTCAACTTGCCAAAAATGGAAACCTCAATAACAAAGATCGAATGTTTTCGAACCAGAATTCTAGGTGCAGAAAATAAAAAGAGAACATAAATTTTCCCAGTTTGAGAGAGCACAGAATTTCCTAGTTTTTGCTCACAAGAAACAAATCTGATATCTAATGGCCTTAGTTTGACTCTCTATATGAAAACATATATCGATGTAAACAAACTTTATTAACATATTTCAATATGCAAAATAAAAGATTTTTTATTTTACTTTTGGGTATTAGCTACATAGCAGATGGAGATCTGGGTCAACCATCTGCTTTGTTATTGATCAGAATGCACTAAAAATTTTAGTCATTACCATATTTCTCTACTTCTTTGGACTAAAATTTAACTGAATGATGGTGTTCTCCATTAGAAGAAGATGTAGAAATCTAGAGAACTGTGATAAGAGAGAGGTCAGAGGTATATGATTGAAGCAGCTCACTGATTTTATCTTCGATATTGTTTTGTGAGATAGAAAAGTCTTTCAATTTTTTTCTATTCTATATAGAGCTGTCTAGTTGGAACACTGTATACTTAGCCGAAGGTTGTGATGTCATCAGATTATTTTGACTCATGAGCATGCTGATGCAACTCTCGGCTTGGATGATATCCGTGCAGTGCAACCATTTAGCCCAACAAATGACATTGATCCAACACCAGTGTACCTGACTCAATATTCAATGGATAGGTACTTTGATGAAAATTTTGCTGCTTGTATATGTCTAGCGGTGATAACTACAATCTTTCTAATCTGTCATTAGTAGTTAATCTATAATTCTATTAATGTTATGGAGTTAAGTATTGGACTTCATTAAAGTTGCCTGGTGGACTTGAAGCTAATCCCTCAAATCAGGACCATCTCCTCAATGACAGCCAAAAAACAATAACGAGAGAAAGAAAGAAAGACGATGAAGGAGAAGATGGCTTGAAAGTCTGTGTGTCAATTCCTCCTCAATTTGGAAGATACATTTAACATTTAGTTGAACATCCTGTCATGATTTGGACTTTGTGCTTTTATTATTAATTCCATGAATGTACATTGTTTATACTGATTTAGTGGTTTTACTGTTGAAGTATGTGATACAGGTTTTCGTTGTACTTAATTAAAGATTTTTTTTTTCTACAAAGCTACGGATAAAACTTTCCACTTGCATGAAAGAATGTAAAAGTTGTAATTTGTTGGGATCTCACAATTCCTTTCTGTTGTTACTTCTGCCATAATTTCCTTTTGTCCTTGATTCATTAATAAAAAGTACCTATTCTCTAGATTTCACTAATAAACAATTATTGCATTTACAGCAAAGTAATGACATGGAAAATATGTGCATCTGTACTAAACACGGCAAGCTCTTCTGTATCATCTTTGGAATTTATATATAATCATGTTTCATTTATGCACCATTTGCTTCTTGTGCAATTTTCATGATTTTCCTGGAGTTCTTTTTCTGAAACAGCATTGTTCAGAAATTCCCTTACTTAGTCCAGAAGAAACTTAAGGAAGGCCAGGAAATTAGACGTGTATCGCAACTTGATTGGCAGATTATTGAAAATGATTGTGAAAAGACCTTTGTTGCATCAGGACTAGAATTTGTTCCGTTGCCTGTGAGTTTCACCATACCTCCTTTTATTCTAATGCACTCAATATTTCCTTGTGTCTTGTCTTTTTTAAACTTGTAGAGTTTGGATGTAGGTAATGCATGGCGAAGATTACGTGTGCTTGGGGTTTCTTTTTGGTAAAAAATTCAGAGTTGCATATATATCTGATGTTTCACGCTTTCTTCCAACTACTGTATCCTGTGAGTATTATCTCTATCCCTCTGATATGTGGGGTTTGATCTTTGATCATTGTTGATCTTACCTTTTCACCCAAGGAACTGAATATTTCATCCAGTCACTGGACTTGAGGATAGTTGAAGCCTCCTGGCCTAGTTCTCATTAGATGGAAATGTGTATATTCGTGATAAATGAAGGTTGAGTCTTGTTAAGTAGGAATTTTTTTTTGCAGACATTTCAAAAGATAGTGGTCAACAACTAGATCTGCTTATTTTGGACACTCTCTATAAGGTCAGTTTAGGCATTGTAAAATTTCAATTATTTGATTACATCTTGCCGTTGAAGCCCATAAAAGCCTGTTATTCATTCTAAATTCTAATGCATGTCTATGGCTTTAAATTTAAAAGCAATGTTGACCACTTGCATAATCTATGTGGTATATGACTACATGAACATGCTGTGGTTGTTAACTAGGATGCATAGCAGAAGATTATATCTGTGCATTATCATTGTTGGTTATTCTTCCAGATCTCACTTCAATAGCATATTTTTACTAAATGTCCTCTTTATACCAACCCAATGATTGCCACCATGAGTGGAGCAACCATTTGCATATATGTTGTTGTAACTTGTACTATAGATATATTTTTTTTTGTTTTGGATAACAATGGTATTTAGATTTATACGTGCATGCCTTGGCTAATCTACCTAACACCCGCTTACCCCCACAAGTACAAATAATGGATAACTCTGTCCATCGAAGTTAAAACAGATGGAAAGAGAATAACCTGGCCTTTGCGTCTTCTGGGATTTGAACCCCGGTATCCCATGGTCCATTCCTGCTTCATTGATCACTAAGACACATCCTTGGGTGTTGGATATAGTTTAGTTTTTTCTCAAATGATCCTCAAAACATGAACTACCAGCTTGGAGACCGCACCCAAATAACTAACTTACTATTTAGAAAAATGAAATGTAGTCTTAAGGGGGATGGTTTGAGTGGTTGAGGAGTAGGGAGTAATAACTTGGAGACCCAGTTCTGATTCCTAGTTACAACAATCAATGTGAGCCCATTGCTCCTTTGGTGAGTATAGATATACATGACACCTGTGTTTGGCTTGTAAACCGTAATAATTTAGCCGATGAATTAGTTAAGTATATGCAATGAGCTCAAGTGTAGTAATTTACCCCATGAGCTCAAGTGTTGGAAGGCATACACCACTTCGACAATTTTAAGAAAAAGTTGCCACAGAAGACCAGTGACAGAGCAATGAAGAAACAGATGGCTAATGGATTCTGTTTCTAAACCACAAAAGGACAGCTAGAGCATAATTAGAATCCCCTTCTCTTTAAATTCTCTTCAGTCAGGGCTCAGGCAAGCCTCTCTTGCCACTAACCAGGAGAAACACACAACTTTTGTGGGAACCTTGACTTTCCAAATATATCTCCAGGGCCACTGTGCTATTTGCTGATACAAATTAGTTACACAGTGTATGGTAAGCAGATTTCACTGAAAAAATACCATCTTTGCCAGGTTTCTAGTAAAGCTTATCACAAGACTCTGTTAACCCTTTGAAATCTTCTAGACTCTTAAAAAATTCTACAACTCCTTCTACTTCCCAGTCATTTAGGTCCCTTCTAAAAGTAATATTTCACCCTTGAATATCCCAGACTGTATCTAATCTTGCTTCAGGGAGGGAAGCAATGTTGTAAAGGTCAGTGAATAAATCTTTTAGAGTACCATGGCCTAACCAATTATATGCCGTGAACAAAGTTTTTCTACCATTTCCCACCTTGATGCTGGAGTTGGCTGTAATAATTTCCCAGTGTGATCTGTTAGACTTCCATACTTCAATCCTATAGAAACAACTGACACTCATTGAGCACCACATCCCATCTTGCTCATATTTGGCTGTGATTACCCTTCTCCATGGAGCATTTTCCTCCCCATTATATCTCCATAGCCACTTTAACAATGTTGTGAGCCTGGAAATTTTTAATGCCCAATCACACTCTCTCCTTGCTAGTAATTAAGGATTTTTACTTAGTGGATAGCTTGTTTCTCTTTGTTTTCTTGCCAAATGAAGTTTCTTCTTAGTGCATCAGTTTTTGTCCTTACCTTTGTAGGTAGAGGGAAGAAGGACATCACATAAGTAGGTAAAGTATCTAGAACACTGTTGATCAAAACAACACCCAGTGATAGGTATTGCCTTTTCCAGCTTGCCAGTCTCTTCTCACACCTTTCTACCACCCCATTCCATAATTCCATAGCAGTACTTTCAGTACCCAAAGGTAAACCCAAATAGATAGTAGGTAGATAGCCTACTCCACACATTCCAAAATGGCTGCCAAGGTTTGAATATCCTCTGCTTATTTAATGGAATAAATCATACTCTTCCTCTAGTTAACATGAAACCCCGAGACTGCCTAAAAATGACTAGAATTAGTCTAAGATACCATAATTGTTCTGCCTTAACTTTACAAAACACCAATGAATCAATCAACATAAAGATGTGTGATCTCCACATTTGTCCCTTCCTTGTTAGAAGCATTGAAGTCTTTTAACCAGCCATTCAGCTTGCACACTTTAGCATTTGATTCGGACCTTCCATGACAAAGAGGGACAATAAAGGTGATAAATCATCACCTTGTCTCAAACTTCTCTGAGAAGAGAAAAAGCCTTCAAAAGGGAGTGTAATGTAAGTGATGGTGCACTCCCCCCCCTTCGTTAACAAGAAGTGGTTGGACCCATTCACCTAAGTACAGAACCCGGCTGTCTTGATACAAAAAAGCTATCCAGTTGATCCACTTCTTGCCAAAACCCATATCCTTGAGCACCTTGAGAAGGAAACTCCAGTTAACATGATCATAGGCCTTCTCAATATCAAGCTTAAAAAGAATACTAGATTCTTGCCCTTATAATCTAGTATCCAGATATCATTGGCAATGCATCCATGATCTGTCTGCCTTCTGGAAAAGCTACCTGATGCCATTGACCAGCTCATCAGCCACCTTCTTCAACATCTCTGCCAATTTTTTTGAAATAGTCTTGTACACACTTCCTATTAAACTAATAGGTCTGAAGTTCTTAAGTTCCTTAGCACTACTTCTTTTGGGGGATGAGAGCAATATAGGAAGCATTAAAACACTTCTCAAAGTACTCATTGCATTGAAAGTTCCTGGTGGTATTCATTAACATCTTCTTTCACAATCTCCCAGTACACATGAAAGAAGCCCATAGAGAAACCATCCGGGACCAGGTGCCTTATCTGCTGCACAAAGTCTTAGACTCTCCACCACCTCCTGTTCTTCATTCTTTCTCTTTTACTGAAATTCTAGTGCCACCTTGATAGGAGAATTGAGGTCTCCAACTTTCTTTTTTTCAGTAGAGATTATGATAGGACACAATCTCATTCCTAATCCCTACTGGATTAGTGATTAGGTTCTCCTGTACCTCCAGCTTATCTATATGATGATTGAATCTTCTGTGAGAATTTGTCATTTTCTAAAAAGACATGGTGTTTTTATCTCCTTGCTTCAACCATAAAGTTTTGGACCTCTACTTCCATGAGATCTCTTCTTTCTTTTTTTCTTGCCATATCCTGGAATTCCATATGTAATGATGCCTTTTCCAGCAACTCATTTTCATTTAGTGGCCTTTGTTCCGGCAAAACATCAAAACTGTTAATTTGATTAAGAAACCTGATCTTCTTCTTCTTCTTCAGGTTCCCTTCATAAGCAATGTTCCATTCCTTCAACTTGGGTATTAACAGTTTAAGTTTGCTAGCCAAGATAAAATCAGGCCTTCCTGATATTTCAAAAAATTTCCGCCACCCCTCTACTCTCTCCTTAAATCCTTCCATCTCCATCCACCAATTTTCAAACTTGAAATAGGACTTCGTAAAATCCCATTCCCCACACTTTAAAAGGACAGGCACACAATTCTAGGCAACAGTCTGTTTTATGTTATTGAATTCCTCATCTCATTCAGATGAGAAGAGAAATCTATCTAATCTTGAAGAACACTCGTGAAGATTTTGCCCCAACTCCCAAGTATATTTTCCTCCAAGTAGAGGAGGATCGACAAGCTCCAAATTTTCTATGGTTTCTGAGAATTATCTCATTGCCCTGGAAACCCCCTGCTATTCTTCTTTTCTGTGGCATATCTAGTGATGTTGAAGTTCCCACAAATCACCCAAGCCCCTTCACATACCCCTCTGATACCATCCATTTCCTATTATAATTCTTCTCTCTTCGACTATTAGGAGTATAATTCTTCTCTCTTCGTCTATGCATCCTCTGCATTTCTGCAGTCATTAAACTTCAACGTTGTTAGTTAGTGTTCAAAAGACACAGCACATTTTGCATACAATCATCCATTATCAATAAATTTAAAAGCCTGGATTATACCATCATCTATTATCCATTAAATCATAAGTCTGGACTCTCATGGTGGAAAATTGGGTAAAATGGATTACCCATTGAGTTCCATCCTAATTATAAATACCCCATCTATTCAGAATATAACAGATCTCCTACTAGCTGTTTGCGACCTACCAGCCAAGCACTAATCATGCTATGAATAAATGTTATGCACCAAGCTTCAATTGGTTAACAAAATATGTTTGGGAAGTTTGAAATTAGAAACTAGAAACTAGAAAGGAGGAATTGTAGGAATTCCATATGAGGTGCTATTCATGGTTAGAACTAATTAAGGGATACTTGCAAGTGCTGCATGGGGCGGAGTTCTCTTAACAGTAGTAGAAAAGGAATTTTCAGCCGATTTAAGAAAGGGATAATACATAAGTATCCCTTTCAACTTGTTTTGAAGATCCAACTACACCTTTAAACTTTGCAGGAGACCTATTACTTCTTGTCATTATTTGAACTGCAACTCCTGCCATCCTGAGAGGTATATAACCATAATAAGATGAGAACATGGTGGTTTTGCGCTGAGGCACCCGACTATAAATGGTTGCTGGACCCTTATAAACCTTAACTCTCAGCTCATTCAACAATTTTAAAATTGCTTTTCTCCTTCCTTTTTTTTGGGGGGTATATTTTCCATCTAGGATTGATATATACAAGACATGTCATTGTAAAGGATTGGGGGTTCTTTTATTTAGGCTAGTTAGGTCTCATTCTTGTACTTGATTTAAATTCTTATATTGTATGTTTTTTTTGTCTTCAATATGTGCAGAACGGTTCCTACAATGTTCACCTTTGCCTTACTCAGGTGTGCTTACTTTAGAGGAAATCTCTATTTGACCTTGGTGTTGTTCATGCCCTATTTTAACATCTGAAAATATTTTATTTTCCAGACTCTCGAGGCATTGAAGATGCTATCCCCAAAGAGGGCTCTACTAATTGGAATGACTCATGAATTTGACCACCACAAAGATAATGAATTCCTTGTGGAATGGTCTAGAAGGTATACCCTCTAAGTGGTTCTTTAGAGGAAGGGGGTCGGGATTGCAAATTTTATGATTTAGCAGCTTATCTAGAACTTTTACATGATTATTTGCTTGCAGAGAAGGTATACCAGTTCAACTTGCACATGATGGATTGAGGATCTCTGTTAACCTATAAAGAGGTATGATAATATCTCGGACACGTCTTCCATGATAGAACTTCCTTGAATTATCTACTTTCATTAGAGAATATTAGGAGTCATAATATATGACTGTAAACCAAGAAGCATGTAACTTCTCAATGATTGGGGTATACAAATTAGCTCTTCAATGGTATAGTGGATTGTAGTAACAATCTAAGCGACTGCAATGTTCTCATTCTATGCACTCCGTAACAAATGATTTTGACATCATTTGAAAATGCTAATCATCAATAGTATGTCTGTCAGTATGACCAAAAGTATTCAACCATGACCTCAGTGATCGCTGATTAAACAGCTAGTCACATGATAGAAAAGGACAAGCTTAATGATAGTCTTTCACGGAATGTCAAATTATAGGCCTTGATATAGAAGCTTCTTCTGCCTTGTTATTACACTATTCTAGATGAAATCTGATTGGTCAAAGATTGCTCTGTTTGGCATGACAATGTTTTCTTTAGAAAAAAAAATCTTTTCTCGAGTTTAGTGATCTAAACCTTGTACCAATGTCGTTTTAGGATGAGAATTAGTTTTCTCTAGCTGTTGTATTCCTACAACATTCAACTTGCTACCTCCACAACTATTTAGTATTGTATCAGTTTGTGCTACTCGGAACTAGTATCAATTGTTAGTTACCATGCTACCTGCATTTTGACAACTTCCACTGTTACTAGCCTTTATGCCTAAAACTATTGCTGAAATAGTTTTGTTTTGTAAAAAATATATACATAGAGAACATTTCATGTTATAGAGACTAACTCATAATCTCAACCAGATGATACTGCTGTATGGACAAAAGAGAGTGCCTAAAGACTTACTAAAAGGCTCTGAGAGGATCCTTTTGATCTGTTATTGCAAGTAGATTATATACATGGAAATAGTTGGGACATGATGTAGCATTGATGTGGATGTTCACCATATTATACTTTTGTATGTTGTATTCTTATCATTTTCTCAAGAATACAAGGTGTATCGAGTTGAATATTAATCATTTGTTAAGCTTATACAAAAATGAAGCTTTTTAACGGCAATTTCTGAGACTTGAAGTTTCAAGGACAGAAATAGTACTCGGTTCAGGAAATAATGATAGCTAGAGCTGTCAAAACATGCTAGCCTAACTTGAGCTCGCAACTTTTGAAGTCATTAGTCTGCAATGGCATAGTTAAATTGGGTTGGACCAATCCATTTTGGCAGCTGTAATAATTTTAGGAGCACAACTCCTTTATGTATTTGAAGGTCCACTTCGAGTATAAAAAGACCAGCAGATATTCACATAGATCCAACTTCAATTGCTAAATATCATTTTAATATTTTTTTATTCCTGAATTAAGAATTGTGTCTCGATATGAATATTGAGTTTTATCAAAGTTAGAGCTTTGCAACATGTTCCTAGTGGGAGAGTAGGGTGCTTAAGTTCAAGGGAAGTTAGCATTGATTTAGCTGATTAATCTTTTAGATAAGTGGCTCAATTACTTGCTCTAAATTATGATTTTGGGGAACTGGGTAAATGTCGCAAATTAAAAAAAAAAGGTTTCTTATCTTTATTTCCTTGAGAGGTGGGGTTGAGGTATTCGAAATGGTTGACCACTAACACCTCAGAGTTGTTTCATGATGTATTGTGTTATATCGTATTGTACTATATTGTTTAATGAATATAATATTTGGATAAATTGTGTCATTTTTCATTATTGCATTATGTCATATATCAACAATTTGAAGAATAACATATAAGAAAAATAGGATATGAGGTAAAACTATTGTAGAAAAAATAGGGTAAAGGATAAAATATTAAGTAAAAACAAAATGAGAAAAGAGTAAAGTAATAAGACAATCACACCAAATTGAAGTTACCCAAAAATAATTTTTTTCAAATGATAAATTTACCAATCTGATACAATAAAAATTAAAATAATACTATACGATAAACAAGGTGTATAGGAAATTCCTGTATGTGGAGATCAAGAAATTGCGACATTAGCAGTGCAAAACTTGATCACGGCTCTTGATGGACTTATCAATAAATTTTGATCGAGTCGTACGAGACCCCACACACTTATTGCAGTGGCATAGAACATGATTATATTTCATTTGAATTACGAATTCTAGATCCTGAATTTGTCACTGTTCATAAATATTTTATTTTTTACGTACAATGAAAGATTAGAGAGGTTGAATGAATGAGGTGGACACATTTGTCATACTCATACATGGTGAGGTGATTGATAGTAACTTTGAGACTAAATGACAAACTTGTTGCTTTAATTATTCTTCATCTAACATGTATTTGGGTCCTATGTTACAAACTGGTTTACGTTCACTATTCTTCAATTGACACGGATATATATTATACTATATTGAATTAGCCCGGCCAAATAATCATCACAACATTATTTTATTTTATTTTATTTTTTGAAAGAATTGTGTGGTGTTTGATATGCGTATTGAAGTCCCACTAATTTCTATTAAAAAAATTGATATTCAAAATTTGAATTCGAAACTTCTAATTAAGAAAGGAATAACTTTATCCATTGCATCACGTCCTTTGATAGCATAACAAACTATTTCGATGAAATCATACAAAAGAAACTTGAAATTTTTAGTTATATAAAAAGTTAGTGAAGAATTAATTATTGTTCACTCAAAAATTCATCATTATATTATGGTGAACATCCAGGAAGAAGTCTCAGTCCATCTCTCTAGAATTTTTTATTACATGATCTCAATTCACACATGAAAATCTTTTCTTTGATGTAGTATAAAATTAGAAAATTTAAAATTTAAGATTTAGGCTAGAAATATTAAAATTTAAGAATTTAAATGTTTAACTCTTTTTAAACTCTTTTTTTTCTCTAACTCATCTATTCTATGTTCCATCTTTTTATTTTTTAGAACTAACTTGTATTACATCTTCTAATATTAGCTAAATACAAAACCTTTTTTCTTTGCTAAGTGAAAACTAATTAACTAAAAATGTAATAGATAGATGTATTCAATTCATTTTTAATTTAAAGTTAATAGTTTGAAAATGTATTAGATAGATGTATATTTATTATATTGAAGACACTAAAAGTCACAAATATTGCAAGACAAAAGTTAATTGTTAATTGCCATTACTTTTCATGTAAATTACAACTAAGCACACTTAAGAAAAAGTTATTTTGCTTATAATAGTAATGAACTTAAATAAAAACATAGAAATACTTAGATTAAGAAAAACAAATATTATATATATGAAAGATTGAAAATATCAAAAATAAAATACACATTGCATAGAATAAAAAAGGAGAATGTCTATTTTTATAATTAAAAGAAGAAAATGATTTTTAAAGCAAAATTATATATGATTTTCACCCAAAGATTTGCAAGATCAATCTGAAAAGATGAAAAAGAAAATCTAATCTAAAGCAAACAAAATCCAAAACTCTAATGTGATGATATGTCTTGTAGAAATATAGGCCACGTTGAATATATTAAATATAAAATGACCAAATTAAATATAAAATGACCAAAATATCCTGACTCAAATTTAAAAGACAAAATACTGACATGTTGATACCGTTTGCCATCCCATTCTTCTTAATATAAAAAAATAATGTATATATATAGTAGAGAAGAGGAGAAGAGAAGAAAAGAGAAGTCCTTTCATTTAAAACGAAATGACTTACTTACCTTTTTAGTTTACTTTAAAAAGAATAATTCTTTTTTTATAATATTTTAATTTTATTTCTAAACGTGTTATGTTTAAAGTCATAAGATTATAAGATATTTTGGTATATTTGACATAACTTTAATTTAGGATCAAAAAATTGAGAAGTCTTCTTAATTTTTTAAAATTACGTATCAAGTCAAATTAAGTTTTTTTTAAAAAAACTGAGGGAGTAATATATATACCAAACACACGCAACAGTGGTCACGATATTAATTGCTCCCTCTGTCCCACTTTATATGACTTACTTTCCTTTTTAGTTAGTCTAAAAAAGAATGACAATTTCTATATTTAGTAACAATTTAACTTTAAAAATACTCATTTTATTCTTAATGAAATAATTTATAGTCACATAAATATCTATAACTTATTTTAGAACACAAATTTAAAAAATCTTTCTTTCTTTTTTTAAACCACGCAAAGTCAAACTAACTTATATAAATGGTAACTGAGGGAATACTAATTTGAAGTGATATTTGATAAGATTTTCTATGCGACGAGTGATGATGATGCAAGAGTTATCCTAAGCGGCGGCTTGTATATTATATTGTTTATTTTAGTAATGAATTGTATTTAATTTTGTTGAGCTCTCCATCACATTTTCAGTCTAATAGACCTGAACCTAAAATTATTAATTTTAAGTTATATATATTTTTTCATAAATTATGAAAACTATCCAAAAAAAATTCAAATTTGAGTTGAGTAGGTGAGGCCGTTTGGAAAAAGAGTTGGTTTTGGGGTTTGGAGAACAGAACGGTGATTTTATAGAAGAAGTGCGGTTTTAAAATAAAATATGAGTTTGTAATGTAAGCTTCTGTGATTCTTTTTGCAGGTAAATATGAGTCATTTATTTTACAAAATTTTAAATTATGTGTCAAGTTTTAAATTTTAAAAAATTTGAAGTTGAAAATATACCTTTGAGGTGAAATTCTATAGGCAATAAAAACTCCCTTGCTATTTTTTTTAATTGTGGTTATTAAAGCAAATACATGATTGGTAAGAACCTTGAAAATCAATAATAGAATTAACTCAGCAATATTAATTAATCGTAATACACACTACAAAAGCATATAAATAGGTGAGTAACTAATTTCCAAGAACAATGGAGATGCACAAGTTGATCATTCAATTTTTTTGGTGAAATGTGAAAGATTTTAAATTCATTTTAGTCTATCATGTCCCCATTAATAAAATGAATAGAAATTACAAGTTGGCAGTCCAAGTTGGGCTGCGGGAATGTTCCAACAAAAATTGCTAACAATTTTGACTATTTTTAATATGTTTAAGCAAATTAGTTGGAGTTGGATTTTTATCCTCGTACACACGTATTTATATTAAATATGTTAGCAGACTCATTTTTAATATAATAATCTCAATTGCTTTGGACATTTACGTGAAATTATTCTTTAGGTAACTTGATAGTGTAAAATTTCTCACAATGTTTCAATCTATTAAAAAAAACTCGTTATGATTAAAAAATAATTGAGTTACATATCCTAACAATGAATTTTTTTTGGGTTAAATTATCATGGTTACTTAATTGAATATTATCATGTTATTAGTTTAATTTTTAAGATTATCATATTAATTTTACAATTATACATGGTATTAGTACAACATGATAATGAAATATTTTTTACATCAGGATGATAAAACCCACTATTAAAATTGTTAGAAGTGATAAAATTGAGAATAAATTATCAAACTAGTCACTCTTATGATTCTAGTCAAAGTGCAAGACCAAATGGGATCCTTCCAACAAGTACTAAAATTCTTTAAAATACTACATTGGCTAACCAAAGAAAATATTAATATATGACTCATTGCATGCCTTGTTTGACACACAAACTAATCAATCAGTCCAACTAAATCCAAATTTCAAATATACCCTTTTCTTTTTTTCTTGTACAAATGCAATGAATTCATGATTAGAAGAGCTAATAAGTGAAAAATAAGAGAGGAAGATCAAATAAAGAAATTATAAAGTTAAATCACGAAGAAGAAGAACATATAATACTAAATTATGGCTTGTTTTTTTCCATATAATAGCAGAAACTTGGATACAAGTTTCTTCATATTCAGGCCAACTATAGTGATTGTGGATGATCTTGTGGAAGCTCTCAAGCATTTCTCTTTTTCTACTCAAAATCTTGGATGTGTCCAAACTGCTATTTTTAGAAGCATTCATGGCAATATGGTATATATCATCATCCTATTCAGTATTGACTTGCATTTGTTGATATATATTTTTTTAACTCTATTTTTTTTTTCAAGTTTCTAGAAATTACTTGAAATAACTAGGTGCTAACTATCTTGTACAGTTCAGCATGATCGACGTACGTATGTACTCCGATCATTAGGGAATATTTGACTATATCGAATATACAGGGAGTTGGAGGTAGCATTAATCTATGTATGTCAAGTCATGGATTGGCTTCTTCTATCATTTTTTTCTATACGTTTGTATTCTTTATGACCAACATAAGACTCGACTTGTTAAATAGTACAAAGGTTCGTGTGAATCTCTCTATCATTTTCTTCTCTTTCACTTTGACCAATATGAATTTTCACCTAGTACTAGCAGCTTTATTAGGAAATTTCTCATCTTAGTAAGAGTTTTTCAAGGAAATAGCTTAGTAGTCACATTAGCAATGTTTGGGATGACCTTGGGCGCGATCTATTGCCTTTGGCTATATATATAATCGCGCAATGCGGTTAAAAAAATTATCAAAATTTGAAAAGAAATTGTAATTTTCCCCACCTAATATATATATATATATATACTTTGGCTATATATATAATCGCGCAATGCGGTTAAAAAAATTATCAAAATTTGAAAAGAAATTGTAATTTTCCCCACCTAATATATATATATATATATATCATGCCTCTAGTAAAGGAATATAAACAATATATATATATATGCACGAAACTATTACAACCTAAAGCAATTTGTGAGCCACATTTGCTCTGCTACAAGTTCTCTTATGTCAAGGGGATTCAACAATCTTGTATAATTAAAAAAATTATTTTAATCCTATTTACATTAATGTATAGTTATTTAACGAAGAGGATTCAATTGCACCTTTAGCTTTTTGATTTGTTAGTAATGATAAATGTATTTTTGGGAGAGCAGATGGTATGGTATGGAGCATGGATAAAGAGATCTACTGAGAATAAGGACTCACTGGTTGCAACTCTTGTAAGTTTTTAATTTTGTTATACAATTTATTTATTTTTTTGGCAAGTTTTGCTATAGAGTTCAATTCTCTTTTGTTTTACCTTAGTCATCGACTCATAATATGCACTTGGCGAAAAGGGAAAAACTTAGGTTATGAATAAATCATGCATTGGAATATAATACTAGGAATAATTCAATTTTTCATCATTTCAGTTGTTTGTGGTCAATGTAACCTCATGAGGTGACTATAAAAATTTATGGTAGGACAAACAAGATTCTTCTATCCTTAATCCGAGGTATCGGGATTGAACCCAGAAAAAAAAAAAAACTTTTGGTAGATATGTTTTCCCTAGGCCTTATGTGACACAAATATATATGGATTAGCCGGTGTCCCAAGCTGCATACAGAACATTAGGTGAAAATAAAATAAATCAGAATATGAAGAACTTTAATTTACCTCTTGCCATTCTTTTCATCTTTTATGCCAGTCAAGCAAAGAGAAATATTTTAAATTTCCTTTCATTCAATAGTTTCAAATAAAATGTACATATTACTAGTTTCAGCTTATCGAGAATATGATCTTAGATATAAAGGTGTGGAGATCGCGAATAAGGGTAGAAGGTTAGTAGGTAGTCGAGCGTTGCGTTAGTATTAGTCTATCATGTAGTCTTTGGCTTGATGGTAGTCTAGAGCACCATATTTGTCATAGTCTTTGGCTTTTGGTATTTGTTATCATCTATTATTTACTATATTTAGGTGATTGTTGAAATTACATATATGCTCTGCAGACTGCACTACTTTCCTATTACATTGCTAATGTTGCTCCAATATTTAATTTTATCAGCTTTCAATGTTAACAAGTGTATCAAGCATGGCAATCCTACTAGAACATGGCTTCTTTGATGCATATGCTGGAGAATCAAAGGATCATTCCCCCGCCGCGAAATTCTACACAGGGGATATAGTTTCCATGAACTCTGCCTCTTTTTCTCACCTTGACATGCCACTCCAAGACTTTACATATGCATGCTTAGCCATTTTCAAGGACCGATTCCACAAGATGAATGGCGCCGTTTCTGGGGTTTGCTTCAAGGGCCAACAACTACCCAAAGTAGCCGCGGTTTTCGTGTGGAAATCCTTACAATGTTGCTACAATTACATCTTGAATCAAGATTCTAGGAGTGTTCTTCCTTATTTTGATGGTTTTTCACTAGATTTGAAATATGATGTGTTTAAGGTTGTTTATGTTAGTGGAGATAGTGCCTTAAATTTTCATCTTTTCCCTCCACAAAAGATGTTGGAGGACAAACAAGGGTTGCATAATGTTACTCATCATCTTGCTGAATAAAAAATAAGTACTAGCATGCCTTCAATTTTGCTATGTAATTCATAAGTATATTATGAGGAAAATGAAAATTTTCTTTCACTATTTTCTTTTTAGAAGAAATGATGATTCAATTAGTTGCTCTTTTTTTTCAGAATCATTTTCATAACAAGAAATAAAGGTTTTTCCAATAATGAACCATTTGTGTTATAGAACATGATTTTCTTACTCATTTTCCACCGAACCAGTTCACTAAAAAAGTTTATGGTGTGAAACAGATCTAAACTTCCTAATTTTTTTTCTTTTTCACCTATTCCATCAAAATATATGTGGAAATAGCTACTCAAAATCTTCCACTGAAGAAATTCAATTGGAAAATGATGATTTTTTTAGTAGTGTTTGTGCTCTAATGGTTCAAGAATTTTCAATCCCCCAAAATGGTATTAGGAATTCTTGACACATATTATTTGACATAGGGATCATAATAGATATTGATAGTGGAAAAGAGTTGTTTGTAAGTGAATTTCCATTAAGTTTTTCATTTGCTTAGGCATCTAAGGTATTTGTACACTGGCAATTATCTAAATAAATTGTTAGCTTATGTCTTCTGACCTGTTAATTTGGTCGAATTATTGAAAAATTAAAACTCTTACTTTTTATATAAATAAAAAACTTATTTTGAATAGGTAAAGTGCCGATCTAAGCTTCTCAAAATTAAAAGTAAGTGTTTTTAGATAGTAAAGATTTTTTATTTTATATGATAAGCAGATGAAAAATATAGGTTCTCCTTAAATCAGTTTGTTTATAAACTTTAAAAAGTAAATTGAAGTTCTCTTAATTAACTCTCTACCAGTGAAAAGTGATAAATATTTTGCTAGTAAAATTTGTGCTCACCGGAAGTTAATTTGAACTTGTCTCAACAGCAAATTAATGGAAGTTAATTTCAACTCCCTTCCATAAAAAATAATTCTCATTTTCCAATTCCTCATCATTTGAGACAATCACAAACACCCATTTTCTCCAATAAATCTCCACTAACACTCATTTGGTATTAATATCTTTGATTTGGTGAATAGTTGATCAAAATTTTGAACCACCATCACTAAAGACTCATTTAAAATTTCAATTCAAAACTTAAAAATTTAGAGTAGTAATTTTTTTGTGAAAATAATATGTTTTGACCACTTATAAATTGAATAGAAGATGATAATTTGCTTAGATTCCTTATGTATCTAAATAAAAATCTCTTCTAAAAATGACATAAAACTAAAGAACAAATTTATAAAGGGTTACTAAATCAAATACTCCAGTTTTCTGAGTGGATTTTGTTTGAATCGCTTGAAACACTTGGATAAAACTATATTTATAATTTAAGATTGGAGGTGAGTTGGAGTCAAAATTAAAATCTGAAATCTAGCTGGGGAAACATGATTGAGCACATGTATATCACTGTACATGTGTGTATGTGTATTATATATATATATATATATATATACTAGATGGGCACGGCCCGTGCCAACACGGGCCCAACATGTAAAAGTTATGTCACCTTAAAAGTTAAAAAAAAGTATGTTGTCAAAGCATTCAAAAATCTTAATCAAATAGAGAGTATATCACGCTTTTCAGTCAAATCTTTTTCCATCAAAATCTGAATTAGTCACTTTCCGGAAGAAAAGAAATTGAGGAAAATTGATGTAAATTATTAGATTATCTACTTCCTCAACAACCATGAGTATAAGAGACACAATAAAACTTAATTCTGTCCTCCGACACACACCATTAAAGTGAACAACTTCTCCTGAAACTTTAGGAAGATGATTTTGATGTAAGTTTCTTCTACTTGAGGCCATTATCCTTGCTTCTGAATGTATCATTCTCAGAATCATCATCGCTCTTATCACCTTGCTTCTTGCTACTTTTTTTTACTCACTCCGCATATACCATCCTCTTTTTTTCTCTAGGTTGTGCAATGTCCAACTTCTCAGACCTCCAAATGAAAAGAGACCTGGAATACATTTCTCTAGGTTGTGCTTTTTTTACTCACTCCGCATATACCATCCTCTTTTTTTCTCTAGGTTGTGCAATGTCCAACTTCTCAGACCTCCAAATGAAAAGAGACCTGAAATACATTTCTCTAGGTTGTGCTATATGGATTGTGCCCTACGCAATGGAACTTGTATATTATAGATGGAATGAATACGGGTAGTTCAGAAATTTTCATAATTTTATTGGGTAAAATGATATTCTCTCCGTCCAATAATAGTTGTCCACTATACTATTTTAGGATGTTCAACAATACTTGTCCGCTTTATGAAATCAATGGATAATTTTACACTTAATTTCAAATTTACCCTTATCATGAATTATACTCATTTCCCTATTATATTTTTCAGTGATATGGTAAAGTTACCCTTCTATTTATAGTTTCTTAAAATATATGCAAAGAACAAGTATTGTTGGACAGATGGAGTGGCTGACTATTGCCAATATAGATACGTGTCCTCTTTGGGCTTAAATCTGCTTCTGCAACTGTGCACGTGTCATTAGTATGCAACAATTGAACACCGAACTAACTCTTAACTCTAGGTTTTTTTGATTGTTTTGTTTTACCTTTTGAAATTTTCTCAATGATTTTAAAAATTACAACTTTCTTTATCTATCAATTATCATATTATTTTTTCACTAAAATATATACACAGAGAAGAATCATAAAGATACGAACAAAATTTCTACCAACAATGTTCAAAGAATCCACCAGGATTTGGGACCAATTTCACTCCCAACAGTCTCATGCAAGGAACTATTTACTTTCAAAATGCTTTCTCCCACTGGTATGAATTTTGTTGTACTAATTGAAAATAAATAACCCAACAACTTTACTTTTTACAAATTATATAACAGAGAATAACATGAATAAACTGATAAGAAGAAACAAAAAGGAAAATTTCAAAATAAAATGAAGGGACATTTCAAACAAAGGAAAATGGGTATTGATTAACAACTAACCTGATAAGAAGAACATAACGGTGGGTCATTATATATCAAGTTGTTTATCTATATTGAGTAAAATTAAGTGGAATACACATGTCAATGGAGAAATACAAGTGGAATACACATGTCAATAGGAGAAACACAATAATTCAATTGCCAATCAAATAGGTCCAAAACAATTCAACAAAAGAGTACAACTCCTATTGCATTTTTTACAATTAGTGAATGCAATGTAGTAAAATTTAGTGGAATATACATGTCAATGGAGAAACACAAGTGGAATACACATGTCAATGGAAGAAACACAATAATTCAACAAAAGAGTACAACTCCTGTTGCATTTTTTACAATTAGTGAATGCAATGTTAGTCCTCTTAAACTCCCACTTCTAAATAAGAGTAAAATATATATATATATATACACACTAGAGTGCCTGCACGGGCCCAACATTGACCCGTTTGTACAAAAAATTCTATTGAAGGAGAAAAGAATATCAATTTTAACCGAGAGAAAATGATGTTGGAGGGAAAAATTGCTGGTACATATCGTTGACTGAACAGTTGCACGCCCTGCAAAAGCGATAACAACATCAGAGGTATCGTTGAATTATATTTGCAGTACATATGGATCCAACATAAACTAAACAAAATAGGACCCATATTATTTAGAAAGACAAATAAAAATATTAAGAAAAGGTATTTCACTTATTAATGTTGTCAATCAGAAACATAAATGGCCTTTGTCTAAACACCATTTGAGCAGCCCCTTATGTAGGCAATAATAAATTCATTGCAGGATGACTACAACAAACAACTGGCAGAACTTACTACATTAATTTCACAATTTTACAATCAAAAGGTGATAGTTTTATGGTAAAGTTATCTTAATATTGAACATTTACTTAGACGAAAGTGTACTATAACATACCTAACTGAGTGCAGCATATCCACTTGACGCAAAATCTAAATCACTGAGGCGGCCCAAAAATTTGAAAAAGTTGCATACTGATCGACTGACCTTTCACAGCTTTTTGATTGGCGTGGGTGGTTCAATTGAGATACCACTGCTTGAAGATTCAGATTCAAGAAATGTTGCGCTTGCGACGAACGGCTTGGCCTTTTTAATGTTCTTTTCGCTAGTGCTTGGTAGAGATACATGTTCTTTTTCCGTGTAGGACATAATTGTGAACCAGAGAGCGACGTAGTAGTAGGCTAATAACATAGAATAACATGTGTTGTAAATGGATAGGGGGATTCACATATAGGATGGAAAAAGAAAATTATTTATTTAGATGACAAATTTCACCAATCATAACAACACTACATAGAGGCCTTTGTGTTATAATCAACTAATATCGTGTGGTTAATGCTAAAGTAGTACATACTAGCTTACTTGCAAATTTTGAAACGTCAAGGCAGCCAAAGAATATAGTTATCCTTTAGATTATCTGTATATAAAATTTGAATTCTACACTGGGACAAAATTCCGGAGAAAAAAAACGGAGGAAAATCACCAAAAATGACTATCAGTTGCCATATAGTACTAACCTTTGAGAATTTTGCTCACAAAGTCTTTCTGTATTCTTATTGAATTCTTAATGATACAGTCTTACACCTAAGAAATTGAGACAAAATAGTAATGAGTATACGTATCTGCAAAATCAATTAAAGGAAGAGCGCCAAAAGTTCACAAGATTTCCGAAAACTGAAAGGAAAACTGGAGAAATTTAAATTAGAATGAAAATTAACTCCTATATTTTGATAGTCAAATGTGAACTTTCATCACCAAAATTGATGCATCAACTCGGGACTTGAATTACTCTTCTTTAATTTTTCATCAATTTCTAAAAGTCTCTTCTTCACCAACAGTGAGTATGGGAGAATGAAAAATAGAAAAGTAGAAGATAATGGAAAAGATGAAAAAAATGACGTAAGAACCAAAGCAAAATAATGGAAAAACGGATGAGGTAGAAGGACATGTTTAGTACACGTGTTTATTTACCAGTGAATAGGGCACATGTCACGACCCAAGGTACCCCCTAGACGTGACATGGCGTACAAGACCCCGAGAGGCCTCATACAAGCCACTTAGCATGCATCATACAAGATAATAGCAATTTAAGAGTTCAAAGACAATTCATTATCAAAGAGTTTAAGGAAATAGCGGAAGTCTACATATAGCACTATAAGAAAAAAATCAATTTATGGGAGTTATTTTGTCAATTTATGGCGGTTTATGGACTCCACAAATTGAATTGTAGTGATTTTTAAAAATGCTACAGTTACCCTTGCCACGAGCATATTTGTGGTGATTTTAATAAACCTCCACGACATCCTCCACAAAATGACTGTTCAATTTGTGGAGGTTTTTTGTTTCAATTTGTGATGGCTTAGAACCTTCACAATATGATCTCAATCTTTTAAATGTTAAATTTGTGTGGATTTAAAATATCATGATATGAAATCAAATTTTACATAATTTGATTTGTGGAGTTTTACAAAATTATTATCATTTTAATAATAAATATGGATTACATCAAGCCTTCAAAATAATCTGAATAAATAATTTTACTAAATAACACATTTGATACAAATCAAATTTCACTAAACAAACTCATATTAATACGCTTTACAAGTTTAAATTAATGACAAATTAATGTAATACAAACTTGTGTATAATAACTTGAACAATACAACTTTAAATCCTTTAAAATTCACATCAAATAAACAATAAAAAAATTCCATAGTATTTGTTTGGTGATTTGAGTTGTTGACATCCAATCTTTTATTCAAGGGTGAAGCAAGATCAACCTCCGCATCAGGCTGAAACAATGAAAACCATGAAAACCTCATACATAATTATATAAACATATATTATATACATATATCTTTATACATCTTAATTTAAAAAATAAGGCTTACCAAAAATCAAGGAAAGAATATTGAGGACTTAATGATGTGATGAGAATATAAACAGATCCTAAAATATTTAAGGCAATAATATATTAAGTTTAACAACTTGTAAAATACAAAATACCTATAGATTAAATAATAATAAAAATAATAGCATAAATTTTAAATTCTAATGTGAATCATCAAATCCGTAGAACAGAGAATTACCTTTATATTTTAAAAGTTATTTACCATCTATTCCACTTTGCAAAACCTACAAAAGAAAAAATTAATTAGAAAAAATAACACTCACAGAAGAATTGAGTCAAATAATGGGGTAAAAAAAGAAGAAGGGAGAGTGAGGGTGATATAATTAATGAATGGGTTAAAGGGAAAAGAGGTATTGAATAGGTGTAGTACGTGGGAAGGGGGATGGTGTAGGTGGTGTGTGTTGTTATTTAATTGAGTTTAAAGTTTTATTTAATTGTAGTAAGTGGGAACAAGCTTTCCTTTTTATTTTCCCTTATTTTTTATTCACTAGTAACTATTAATTAAAATGTTTTATCTTAAAAAATCAACTACCATTACAAGAGCTTAAAAAAAATTTGAATGCAAATAAAATAAATATGATTATTGATTTGGTATCTAAGTTTTATTATATATATATATAGTAACGAATTTAATAAATTTTTGGGGGTTGGTAATCAACACAAATTATACTAACTTGTGGCATTTTTCTAACCTTTATAATAAAACCACAATAAAAAGATTTTTTTTTGTGGGAGTTAGAATAAAACGTCACAAAATGAATTAATAGTGGAGTTTCTTAAAACTCTCACAAATTAACCTCCATAAATTGAGCATTTTTTTTTGTAGTGTAGTCTCAAAAGCCATCTAACATAAGAAATGAAAGAACGTTGGGATGTAACCCATACAAAGTCTTCAAAAGAAAGTAAATGACATGAAAGTAAATGTGACTACGTCCTCGAACATATGAGGACTCACCAAATTCTTCAAGATCTCTATTATCACGAAATAGCCACGAGAAGATGGGGATGAGCCGGACCCTACACTTATAAGAAAATGTAGGCAAGAGTATGCGTTAGTACAAATATGTACCAAGTATGATAACCATGCATAAAAACCTTTAAACATGCAAAAAAGGACATTTTCATAATCATGCAATGATCAAGCTAAGTCATGAGAAAAGGGTTAGAAATCATAAGTTATAAACCATGATCAATGCAAGCTAAACACCTTTACTTTACTTGAGAAATACCTTAAAAGTCACTTTAGTTCATTATTGTGGGAAATTACCTTTAACCGACATGTAAGACCATGTGAGCTATCAACATGGAATCCGGTGTCAACCCCACACCGAAAAGAGGTGTCCTACTTGCCAAGGTAAGACCATAAACTTTTAGCTTACGTGGATCCACTAGCTAATGTCTATCTAGACAATCATCTTATGGTGGAACATAGTTTATGGAACATGGGTAATCGCCTCTTGTCCACTCGGTGCTAAGCATAATTCCAACAGATTAATCATAAATCATAATTTATCTTGTCTTTACTAGACACGGGTAATCGCCTCTTGTCTATCATTAAGGAACATGGGTAATCGCCTCTTGCCCCAATCATTAGAATAGCTCTTTAACTTTGATTCAAGTTTAGTTGAGAAAACCTTTCAACCCTTTATGAATCATTTATGTGAGAACAATCCTTTCACATTCATGGTTTGAGTAATATGTGAGAAACCCTTTCACAACTCAACAACAACATCAATTATACTTCAATCTCAAAGAAAGTCTTAAATCATCATAAATTTCATAATTGAACATGCATATATTCATAAAACCCATCTTTTGAACATTCATAACTTCATCATGAAATTCATAGCTTAGAAGACATAAATCATGCATGGGCTCATGTATCTTTATCTCAAAAGCGTTCAATTTCCCCAATTCATCTTTCATAGTTCAAAACCTCACATTATGATCATGGTCTAGAAATCATGAAATTCATATGGGTTCATGGGAATTCAACTTAAAACATGCAATTCAATTCAATTTCATGCATAAGAAGTCATAATTAAAGCAATTTGACCATAATTGAAAGAACCCACATGATAGAAGAAAACCCTAAATTCGATTGAGAATTCTTACTTTGAAAATTGAGGAATTTGGGAACCCTATGGAGGAAAGGGCTCCATAGGCGAAAGCTATCATACATTGATGCCAAAATCTTGAAATCAATGGGGAATTAGGAGACTTGGCTTGAAAACCCTAGCTCTTGCTTCTTCTTCTTCAAGCTTTCTAGAGAGAGAATTATTTGGGAGAGGAGAGCTTTAGGAATGGATAAAAATTAGGCTTAAAAGGCTTATTAGTACCTAGAATTAAAGGGTAACCGACTTAGATTAGACATTAAACATTTAGGGGAAAGACAAAAAAGCTCTTCTTAAAAATAACTATCGGACCCCTATCTACGGTTGGACCTACGGTCCGTGAGTCAACCTCCGGACCATCCTGTTCAACCGTAGATAGATTCAAAGAGCTTTTCAACTTTGGACCCCCAAAGACGGGTCACCATGTACGGTCCGTGGTTCAACCTACGGTCCGTACATGGCCACCGTAGGTCTGACTTTAGGCCCTGAAAGTTTCACTATGTCTGGGGAGACCTACGAAACCTTCCTTCAGTCCATAGAAACAATGAAGGACCGTCCTTCTGAGTCGTAGAAAGGACCCTGAAACTTGACATTTTGAAAACATTTGCCCTGCCACCTACGGTCCGTAGATGGCTTTCGTAGGTGCTGGCACCAGATGAAAACCTGAAATTTTTTCTTCTTTCAAAATCCGAGGTGTTACATTATCTCCCCCTTGGGAACATTTGTCCTCGAAAGGGAATCAAGATATCATAAGGAGGTTAGGAATTAAACCTAACAGCCCAACATGAATGCAATCACATAAATGCACACATCCGAGGAGGAAACATCAACTCCAAGCTAAAGCATGTTCAAAACATCATCTCATAAAGGCTACATGCAGCATATACTTAATTGCACATAAACATGAAGAAATCAATCAAGTTAACTCATTTTCTCAAAATTTAAGCTTTTCATGAACATGCATAAATGAGGAATCATGGGAATATTATGAGACCAAAAGAGGAAACCATGAGGAACTAAATACCTCAAGCTAAAGTAGGATCAGAGGGAAAGAGATGAGGATAACAGGACATCATATCTGCCTCGGCCTCCCAAGTAGCACCCTCAACTAATTGATTCCTCCAAAGAACCTTTACGGAAGCGACTTCTTTATTCCTTAACCTTCGAACTTGTCGGTCTAAAATCTTAACCGAAACTTCTTCATAAGAAAGGCTATCCTTTATACCAAGATTCTATAATGGTATTATGGATACCGGATCACCAACACACTTCTTCAACAATGAGACATGGAAAACTGGATGCACCGATTCCAAATCATTAGGCAAGTCAAGTTCATAAGCAACCTTACCAACACATCTCAAAATTTGATATGGGACTACATAACGGGGACTAAGCTTCCCTTTCTTTCCAAACCTCATTATACCCTTCATGGGTGAAATTTTCAAGTAAACCCAATCAACATCAAATTCTAAATCTCTCCTTCTAACATCGGCATAGGACTTTTGTCAACTTTGAGCCATTTTCAACCCTTCTTTAATAAGCCGAACTTTCTCCATAGCCTCACCAACTCGGGACCTATCAAAGCAACTTCACCAACTTTGAACCAACTTATAGGAGATCTACACCTCCTACCATAAAGTGTCTCAAATGGAGCCATACCAATACTAGAATGGTAGCTATTATTATAAGCAAATTCAATCAAAGGCAAATGATCATCCCAATTACCCTTGAAGTCAATCACACAAGCTCTCAACATATCTTCCAAAGTTTGGATAGTACGTTCCGCTTGCCCATCGGTTTGAGGATGAAAGGCCGTGCTAAGCTTAACACGAATACCAAGACCCTTTTGGAAAGACTTCCAAAATTGAGAAGTAAATTGTGCACCACGATCGGAGATAATGGATAAAGGCACTCCATGCAACCTAACCATTTCTCTCAAGTACAACTTAGCATAATCCTTCACCTAATAAGAAACCTTGACGGGAATGAAATGGGCTGATTTCGTCATACAATCCACAATAACCCAAATCGAATTATATTGTCGCCGGGTGCGTGGTAAACCAACAATAAAGTCCATATTCAAATCTTCCCACTTCCAAGTAGGAATACTAGTATCTTGGGACAAACCTCCCGGCTTTTGATGCTCAACTTTCACTTGTTGACAATTATGACACTTAGCCACAAATTCCGCAATATCCCTCTTCATCCCATTCTACCAATAGACCTCCCGCAAATCACGGTACATCTTGGTAGCTCCGGGGTGAATGGAATATCTAGAACTATAGGCTTCCGACAAAATTTGTTCCCTTAGGCCATCTACATCGGGAACACATAGACGACCTTGATATCAAATCACACCATCTCCCCCTTGGAAGAAAGCCTCTACGAACTTCTTGAGCACCGCTTCCTTCAACTCAACCAAATTAGGATCAAGGTCTTGCTTAGTCTTCACATCGGACACAAAAGATGATTCTGAACCATTGTGAATCATAACACCACCCTCACTAGAATCTGTCAACCGAACACCCAATTGGGCCAATCTATGAACATCACGAACCAACTCTTTCCTACCATCCTCAACATGAGCAACACTACCCATAGACAACCGACTAAGGGCATCCGCCACCACGTTCGCTCTACCGGGGTGATATAGGATACTCATGTCATAGTCCTTTAACAAATCAAGCCACCTCCTTTAGCGAAGATTTAGATCTTTTTGCTTGAACACATATTGCAAACTCTTATGGTCGGTAAAAACATCAACATGCACACCATACAAATAATGCCTCCAAATCTTTAAAGCAAACACAACCGGCGCTAACTCTAAGTCATGAGTATGATAGTTCTTTTCATGAATCTTGAGTTGCCTTGAAGCATAAGCAATGACTTTCCCGTTTTGTATAAGAACACACCCTAACCCAATCATTGAAGCATCACAATAAATCACAAACCCATCGGACCCTTCCGGTAAATTCAATATCGGAGTCGAGGGAAGTCTATCCTTCAATTATTGAAAACTCTTCTCACACACTTCGGACCATGTGAACTTAACCTTCTTTAGAGTCAAAGTCGTCAATAGGGAAGCAATCGAAGAAAACCCTCCAACAAATCTCCTATAGTAGCCAGCCAAACCCAAGAAACTTCGAATATCCGAAGGTGATAGAGGTCTAGGCCAATTCCTAACCGCATCCGTCTTCTTAGGATCTATCTCAATACCCTTACCGGAGACAATGTGACCAAGAAAAGCCACGGACCTTAGCCAAAACTCACATTTACTAAACTTCGCAAAGAGTTGTTGTTCCTTGAGAACTTGCAATACAGTCCTCAAATGATCAGCATGCTCATCCTCACTCCTTGAGTAAATCAAAATATCATCAATGAACACAATCACAAACATATCAAGATATTGTCTAAACACCCTATTCATCAAATCCATAAACGTGTCTGGACCATTCGTCAACCCAAACAACATCACTAGGAATTCATAATGGCCATATCTAGTTCGAAAATCCGTCTTTGGAATATCATCTTCTTTCACCCTCAATTGGTGATAACCTGAACGAAGATCGATCTTAGAGAAGTAACTTGCCCCTTGGAGTTGATCAAACAAGTCATCTATCCTCGGAAGAGGATACTTATTCTTAATGGTAACCTTGTTCACTTGACGGTAGTCAATGCACATACGAAGTGAACCATCTTTCTTTCGAACAAACAAAATTGGAGCACCCCATGGAGAGATACTTGGTCGGATAAAACCCTTATCCAACAAATCTTTCAACTACTCATTTAACTCCATAAGTTCTGTCGGAGCCATTCGATAAGGAGGAATATGTAGAGGTTGCGTATCGGGGAGAAGATCAATACCAAAGTCTATTTCCCTTTCGGGAGGAACACCGGGTAGATCATCAGAAAACACTTCCGGAAACTCATTAACAACGGGGACTGACTCAAGAGTAGGGGTTTCAAAATCCACATCCCTCACCCTAACAAGATGGTATATACACCCCTTAGAAATCATCTTTCTAGCCTTAAGACATTACATAAATTGACCTTTAGGCATAGAATTTCCCCCCTTCCACTCTAGGATAGTCTCATTTGGGAATTGAAACTTGACCACTCGGATCCTACAATCAATAGAAGCATAAAAAGAATGCAACCAACCCATCCCAAGAAAACATCAAAATCTAACATATCAAGCTCTACAAGATCAGCATGAGTGACTTTATGGGATAAGGAGACGGGACAATTTCTATAGACTCTCTTAGCCATAATAGATTCACCTATGGGAGTAGAGACACAAAAGGGATCTAACAAAACATCCGGAAGAGCATCAAACTTGATAGCCACAAAAGGAATCACAAAAGACAAAGTAGCACCGGGATCAAGCAAAGCATTAACATCAAAGTGAAAGACTTTCAACATATCGATAACCACATCAGGAGAACCCTCTTGCTCATGGCGAGCTTGAAGTGCATAGAATCGATTTTACTTCGGATTCCCACTTGAGCCCGTAGAATGTTGAGGTTGAGCCTATCGACGATTATCTCCTTCATTCTTAGCCACTAAGGGATAATCTCTTATCTTGTGATCCATCTTACCACAACCAAAGTATGCATTAGAACCAGCTAGACACTTTCCCTCATGCTTTTTCCCATACTTAGCACAAGTAGGCAATAGGGGTCCACCACAATTCCCTCCTTGAGGCTTAGGGTTAGACACCCTATCTTTGTTGAACTTAAGAAGAGCATTGGAGGAACCTTGACTAGAAAACCTTTGTCGAAATCTAGAACGACCATGTCCATCGGACCTTGAATGTGAGAAATTACCATCACCGGTCTTAGCCCTATTTGCCTCTCTAGCCTTTCCTTAAGTTTCTCATCTTCTCTTTGTTGAGCATGAACCATGAGACGAGAAATATCCATTTCATTGACAAGCATGGCGGTATGACATTCCTTGACTACCATCTCGGACACTCCCAAAACGAACTTACTCATCCTTGCCCTAGGATCAACAACCATAGTAGGAGCATATCGAGATAATTTTGTGAACTTCAAAGTATACTCCTTCACACTCATGTTTCTTTGACGAAGATTGATGAACTAAAGCACCTTTGCCTCCCTCATCTCAAGGGGAAAGAACCTATCAAGGAAAGCAACCTTGAACTTTTCCCAATCAAGAGGACCCGCATCATCCGCCTTCTCACTCTTCCATTGCTCAAACCACTCTTGAGCCACACCCTTAAGTTGATAAGCGGCCAACTCTGCCTTTTCCTCCTGCGTCCCACCCATGATTATTAGCACCTTGTACACCTCATCAATAAACTCTTGAGGATCTTCCTCAACCTTAGAACCATGAAACTCCAGAGGATTCATCCTTGTGAAGTCCCTCACTCTAGATGACGCCATACCCACATTTGGGTTCAAGGGAGCCATAACTTCCCTATTGGCTTGAGCCATCTTGGCTTGAGCTAACACTTGAAAAGCAACCCTAAACTCTGCATTAGTCAGTTGTTTGGACAAAAGGTTGGCCGGAACTTGAGGAGCTTGAGGAGGAGCTTCTCTTTCCACATTCTCTCCCGCATTCCTTCTAGCATAAGCTCTTCGAGTAGCCATATCCTGAAACGCATAGGATAGGGATTAGGAGAGAGACATATAGAGTTATACTCTATTGAACGACTTAGGAGTAATGAAAGAAGTGGAGTTTCCTAAACATCTTATAGCCTCTCATTCATAAATGTGGCGCACTTCACACCCATGAACAAGACTCTACTCGACGTGGCTTATGAGACTTCCTCGGACCTTTCTAAAACCTTGTGCTCTGAATACCAAATTTGTCACGACCCAAAGTATCCCCTAGACGTGACATGGCGTACAAGACCCCGAGAGGCCTCAAACAAGCCACTTAGCATGCATCATACAAGATAATAGCAATTTAAGAGTTCAAAGACAATTCATTTTCAAAAAGTTTAAGAAAATAGCGGAAGTCTACACATAGTCTCAAAAGCCATCTAACATAAGAAATGAAAGAACGTTGGGACGTAACCCATACAAAGTCTTCAAAAGAAAGTAAATGACATGAAAGTAAATGTGACTACGTCCTCGAACATATGAGGACTCACCAAATTCTTCAAGATCTCTATTATCACGAACTAGCCACGAGAAGATGGGGATGATCCGGACCCTACACTTATAAGAAAATGTAGGCAAGAGTATGCGTTAGTACAAATATGTACCAAGTATGATAACCATGCATAAAAACCTTTAAACATGCAAAAAAGGACATTTTCATAATCATGAAATGATCAAGCTAAGTCATGAGAAAAGGGTTAGAAATCATAAGTTATAAACCATGATCAATGCAAGCTAAACATCTTTACTTTACTTGAGAAATACCTTAAAAGTCACTTTAGTTCATTATTGTGGGAAATTACCTTTAACCGACATGTAAGACCATGTGAGCTATCAACATGGAATCCGGTGTCAACCCCACACCGAAAAGAGGTGTCCTACTTGCCAAGGTAAGACCATAAACTTTTAGCTTACGTGGATCCACTAGCTAATGTCTATCTAGACAATCATCTTATGGTGGAACATAGTTTATGGAACATGGGTAATCGCCTCTTGTCCACTCGGTGCTAAGCATAATTCCAACAGATTAATCATAAATCATAATTTATCTTGTCTTTACTAGACACGGGTAATCGCCTCTTGTCTATCATTAAGGAACATGGGTAATCGCCTCTTGCCCCAATCATTAGAATAGCTCTGTAACTTTGATTCAAGTTTAGTTGAGAAAACCTTTAAACCCTTTATGAATCATTTATGTGAGAACAATCCTTTCATATTCATGGTTTGAGTAATATGTGAGAAACCCTTTCACAACTCAACAACAACATCAATTATTCTTCAACCTTAAAACAAGTCTTAAAAATCAACATAAATTTCATAATTGAACATGCATATATTCATAAAATCCATCTTTTAATCATTCATAACTTCATCATGAAATTCATAGCTTAGAAGACATAAATCATGCATTGGCTCATGTATCTTTATCTAAAAAATGTTCAATTTCCCCAATTCATCTTTCATAGTTCAAAACCTCACATTATGATCATAGTCTAGAAATCATGAAATTCATATGGGTTCATGGGAATTCAACTTAAAACATGCAATTCAATTCAATTTCATGCGTAAGAAGTCATAATTAAAGCAATTTGATCATAATTGATAAGAACCCACATGATAGAAGAAAATCCTAAATTCGATTGAGAATTATTACTTTGAAAATTGAAGAATTTGGGAACCCTATGGAGGAAAGGGCTCCATAGGCGAAAGCTATCATACCTTGATGCCAAAATCTTGAAATCAATGGGGAATTAGGAGACTTGGCTTGAAAACCCTAGCTCTTGCTTCTTCTTCTTCAAGCTTTCTAGAGAGAGAATTATTTGGGAGAGGAGAGCTTTAGGAATGGATAAAAATTAGGCTTAAAAGGCTTATTAGTACCTAGAATTAAAGGGTAACCGACTTAGATTAGACATTAAACATTTAGGGGAAAGACAAAAAAGCTCTTCTTAAAAATAACTATCGGACCCCTATCTACGGTCCGTGAGTCAACCTCCGGACCATCATGTTCAACCGTAGATAGATTCAGAGAGCTTTTCAACTTTGGACCCCCAAAGACGGGTCACCATGTACGGTCCGTGGTTCAACCTACGGTCCGTACATGGCCACCGTAGGTCTGACTTTAGGCCCTGAAAGTTTCACTATGTCTGACTTTCCAAACCTCATTATACCCTTCATGGGTGAAATTTTCAAGTAAACCCAATCAACATCAAATTCTAAATCTCTCCTTCTAACATCGGCATAGGACTTTTGTCAACTTTGAGCCATTTTCAACCCTTCTTTAATAAGCCGAACTTTCTCCATAGCCTCACCAACTCGGGACCTATCAAAGCAACTTCACCAACTTTGAACCAACTTATAGGAGATCTACACCTCCTACCATAAAGTGTCTCAAATGGAGCCATACCAATACTAGAATGGTAGCTATTATTATAAGCAAATTCAATCAAAGGCAAATGATCATCCCAATTACCTTTGAAGTCAATCACACAAGCTCTCAACATATCTTCCAAAGTTTGGATAGTACGTTCCGCTTGACCATCGGTTTGAGGATGAAAGGCCGTGCTAAGCTTAACACGAATACCAAGACCCTTTTGGAAAGACTTCCAAAATTGAGAAGTAAATTGTGCACCACGATCGGAGATAATGGATAAAGGCACTCCATGCAACCTAACCATTTCTCTCAAGTACAACTTAGCATAATCCTTCATCGAATAAGAAACCTTGACGGGAATGAAATGGGCTGATTTCTTCATACAATCCACAATAACCCAAATCGAATTATATTGTCGCCGGGTGCGTGGTAAACCAACAATAAAGTCCATATTCAAATCTTCCCACTTCCAAGTAGGAATACTAGTATCTTGGGACAAACCTCCCGGCTTTTGATGCTCAACTTTCACTTGTTGACAATTATGACACTTAGCCACAAATTCCGCAATATCCCTCTTCATCCCATTCTACCAATAGACCTCCCGCAAATCACGGTACATCTTGGTAGCTCCCGGGTGAATGGAATATCTAGAACTATAGGCTTCCGACAAAATTTGTTCCCTTAGGCCATCTACATCGGGAACACATAGACGACCTTGATATCAAATCACACCATCTCCCCCTTGGAAGAAAGCCTCTACGAACTTCTTGAGCACCGCTTCCTTCAACTCAACCAAATTAGGATCAAGGTCTTGCTTAGTCTTCACATCGGACACAAAAGATGATTCTGAACCATTGTGAATCATAACACCACCCTCACTAGAATCTGTCAACCGAACACCCAATTGGGCCAATCTATGAACATCACGAACCAACTCTTTCCTACCATCCTCAACATGAGCAACACTACCCATAGACAACCGACTAAGGGCATCCGCCACCACGTTCGCCTTACCGGGGTGATATAGGATACTCATGTCATAGTCCTTTAACAAATCAAGCCACCTCCTTTGGCGAAGATTTAGATCTTTTTGCTTGAACACATATTGCAAACTCTTATGGTCGGTAAAAACATCAACATGCACACCATACAAATAATGCCTCCAAATCTTTAAAGCAAACACAACCGGCGCTAACTCTAAGTCATGAGTATGATAGTTCTTTTCATGAATCTTGAGTTGCCTTGAAGCATAAGCAATGACTTTCCCGTTTTGTATAAGAACACACCCTAACCCAATCATTGAAGCATCACAATAAATCACAAACCCATCGGACCCTTCCGGTAAATTCAATATCGGAGTCGAGGGAAGTCTATCCTTCAATTATTGAAAACTCTTCTCACACACTTCGGACCATGTGAACTTAACCTTCTTTAGAGTCAAAGTCGTCAATAGGGAAGCAATCGAAGAAAACCCTCCAACAAATCTCCTATAGTAGCCAGCCAAACCCAAGAAACTTCGAATATCCGAAGGTGATAGAGGTCTAGGCCAATTCCTAACCGCATCCGTCTTCTTAGGATCTATCTCAATACCCTTACCGGAGACAATGTGACCAAGAAAAGCCACGGACCTTAGCCAAAACTCACATTTACTAAACTTCGCAAAGAGTTGTTGTTCCTTGAGAACTTGCAATACAGTCCTCAAATGATCAGCATGCTCATCCTCACTCCTTGAGTAAATCAAAATATCATCAATGAACACAATCACAAACATATCAAGATATTGTCTAAACACCCTATTCATCAAATCCATAAACGTGTCTGGACCATTCGTCAACCCAAACAACATCACTAGGAATTCATAATGGCCATATCTAGTTCGAAAATCCGTCTTTGGAATATCATCTTCTTTCACCCTCAATTGGTGATAACCTGAACGAAGATCGATCTTAGAGAAGTAACTTGCCCCTTGGAGTTGATCAAACAAGTCATCTATCCTCGGAAGAGGATACTTATTCTTAATGGTAACCTTGTTCACTTGACGGTAGTCAATGCACATACGAAGTGAACCATCTTTCTTTCGAACAAACAAAATTGGAGCACCCCATGGAGAGATACTTGGTCGGATAAAACCCTTATCCAACAAATCTTTCAACTACTCATTTAACTCCATAAGTTCTGTCGGAGCCATTCGATAAGGAGGAATATGTAGAGGTTGCGTATCGGGGAGAAGATCAATACCAAAGTCTATTTCCCTTTCGGGAGGAACACCGGGTAGATCATCAGAAAACACTTCCGGAAACTCATTAACAACGGGGACTGACTCAAGAGTAGGGGTTTCAAAATCCACATCCCTCACCCTAACAAGATGGTATATACACCCCTTAGAAATCATCTTTCTAGCCTTAAGACATTACATAAATTGACCTTTAGGCATAGAATTTCCCCCCTTCCACTCTAGGATAGTCTCATTTGGGAATTGAAACTTGACCACTCGGATCCTACAATCAATAGAAGCATAAAAAGAATGCAACCAACCCATCCCAAGAAAACATCAAAATCTAACATATCAAGCTCTACAAGATCAGCATGAGTGACTTTATGGGATAAGGAGACGGGACAATTTCTATAGACTCTCTTAGCCATAATAGATTCACCTATGGGAGTAGAGACACAAAAGGGATCTAACAAAACATCCGGAAGAGCATCAAACTTGATAGCCACAAAAGGAATCACAAAAGACAAAGTAGCACCGGGATCAAGCAAAGCATTAACATCAAAGTGAAAGACTTTCAACATATCGATAACCACATCAGGAGAACCCTCTTGCTCATGGCGAGCTTGAAGTGCATAGAATCGATTTTACTTCGGATTCCCACTTGAGCCCGTAGAATGTTGAGGTTGAGCCTATCGACGATTATCTCCTTCATTCTTAGCCACTAAGGGATAATCTCTTATCTTGTGATCCATCTTACCACAACCAAAGTATGCATTAGAACCAGCTAGACACTTTCCCTCATGCTTTTTCCCATACTTAGCACAAGTAGGCAATAGGGGTCCACCACAATTCCCTCCTTGAGGCTTAGGGTTAGACACCCTATCTTTGTTGAACTTAAGAAGAGCATTGGAGGAACCTTGACTAGAAAACCTTTGTCGAAATCTAGAACGACCATGTCCATCGGACCTTGAATGTGAGAAATTACCATCACCGGTCTTAGCCCTATTTGCCTCTCTAGCCTTTCCTTAAGTTTCTCATCTTCTCTTTGTTGAGCATGAACCATGAGACGAGAAATATCCATTTCATTGACAAGCATGGCGGTATGACATTCCTTGACTACCATCTCGGACACTCCCAAAACGAACTTACTCATCCTTGCCCTAGGATCAACAACCATAGTAGGAGCATATCGAGATAATTTTGTGAACTTCAAAGTATACTCCTTCACACTCATGTTTCTTTGACGAAGATTGATGAACTAAAGCACCTTTGCCTCCCTCATCTCAAGGGGAAAGAACCTATCAAGGAAAGCAACCTTGAACTTTTCCCAATCAAGAGGACCCGCATCATCCGCCTTCTCACTCTTCCATTGCTCAAACCACTCTTGAGCCACACCCTTAAGTTGATAAGCGGCCAACTCTGCCTTTTCCTCCTGCGTCCCACCCATGATTATTAGCACCTTGTACACCTCATCAATAAACTCTTGAGGATCTTCCTCAACCTTAGAACCATGAAACTCCAGAGGATTCATCCTTGTGAAGTCCCTCACTCTAGATGACGCCATACCCACATTTGGGTTCAAGGGAGCCATAACTTCCCTATTGGCTTGAGCCATCTTGGCTTGAGCTAACACTTGAAAAGCAACCCTAAACTCTGCATTAGTCAGTTGTTTGGACAAAAGGTTGGCCGGAACTTGAGGAGCTTGAGGAGGAGCTTCTCTTTCCACATTCTCTCCCGCATTCCTTCTAGCATAAGCTCTTCGAGTAGCCATATCCTGAAACGCATAGGATAGGGATTAGGAGAGAGACATATAGAGTTATACTCTATTGAACGACTTAGGAGTAATGAAAGAAGTGGAGTTTCCTAAACATCTTATAGCCTCTCATTCATAAATGTGGCGCACTTCACACCCATGAACAAGACTCTACTCGACGTGGCTTATGAGACTTCCTCGGACCTTTCTAAAACCTTGTGCTCTGAATACCAAATTTGTCACGACCCAAAGTATCCCCTAGACGTGACATGGCGTACAAGACCCCGAGAGGCCTCAAACAAGCCACTTAGCATGCATCATACAAGATAATAGCAATTTAAGAGTTCAAAGACAATTCATTTTCAAAAAGTTTAAGAAAATAGCGGAAGTCTACACATAGTCTCAAAAGCCATCTAACATAAGAAATGAAAGAACGTTGGGACGTAACCCATACAAAGTCTTCAAAAGAAAGTAAATGACATGAAAGTAAATGTGACTACGTCCTCGAACATATGAGGACTCACCAAATTCTTCAAGATCTCTATTATCACGAACTAGCCACGAGAAGATGGGGATGATCCGGACCCTACACTTATAAGAAAATGTAGGCAAGAGTATGCGTTAGTACAAATATGTACCAAGTATGATAACCATGCATAAAAACCTTTAAACATGCAAAAAAGGACATTTTCATAATCATGAAATGATCAAGCTAAGTCATGAGAAAAGGGTTAGAAATCATAAGTTATAAACCATGATCAATGCAAGCTAAACATCTTTACTTTACTTGAGAAATACCTTAAAAGTCACTTTAGTTCATTATTGTGGGAAATTACCTTTAACCGACATGTAAGACCATGTGAGCTATCAACATGGAATCCGGTGTCAACCCCACACCGAAAAGAGGTGTCCTACTTGCCAAGGTAAGACCATAAACTTTTAGCTTACGTGGATCCACTAGCTAATGTCTATCTAGACAATCATCTTATGGTGGAACATAGTTTATGGAACATGGGTAATCGCCTCTTGTCCACTCGGTGCTAAGCATAATTCCAACAGATTAATCATAAATCATAATTTATCTTGTCTTTACTAGACACGGGTAATCGCCTCTTGTCTATCATTAAGGAACATGGGTAATCGCCTCTTGCCCCAATCATTAGAATAGCTCTGTAACTTTGATTCAAGTTTAGTTGAGAAAACCTTTAAACCCTTTATGAATCATTTATGTGAGAACAATCCTTTCATATTCATGGTTTGAGTAATATGTGAGAAACCCTTTCACAACTCAACAACAACATCAATTATTCTTCAACCTTAAAACAAGTCTTAAAAATCAACATAAATTTCATAATTGAACATGCATATATTCATAAAATCCATCTTTTAATCATTCATAACTTCATCATGAAATTCATAGCTTAGAAGACATAAATCATGCATTGGCTCATGTATCTTTATCTAAAAAATGTTCAATTTCCCCAATTCATCTTTCATAGTTCAAAACCTCACATTATGATCATAGTCTAGAAATCATGAAATTCATATGGGTTCATGGGAATTCAACTTAAAACATGCAATTCAATTCAATTTCATGCGTAAGAAGTCATAATTAAAGCAATTTGATCATAATTGATAAGAACCCACATGATAGAAGAAAATCCTAAATTCGATTGAGAATTATTACTTTGAAAATTGAAGAATTTGGGAACCCTATGGAGGAAAGGGCTCCATAGGCGAAAGCTATCATACCTTGATGCCAAAATCTTGAAATCAATGGGGAATTAGGAGACTTGGCTTGAAAACCCTAGCTCTTGCTTCTTCTTCTTCAAGCTTTCTAGAGAGAGAATTATTTGGGAGAGGAGAGCTTTAGGAATGGATAAAAATTAGGCTTAAAAGGCTTATTAGTACCTAGAATTAAAGGGTAACCGACTTAGATTAGACATTAAACATTTAGGGGAAAGACAAAAAAGCTCTTCTTAAAAATAACTATCGGACCCCTATTTACGGTCCGTGAGTCAACCTCCGGACCATCCTGTTCAACCGTAGATAGATTCAGAGAGCTTTTCAACTTTGGACCCCCAAAGACGGGTCACCATGTACGGTCCGTACATGGCCACCGTAGGTCTGACTTTAGGCCCTGAAAGTTTCACTATGTCTGGGGAGACCTACGAAACCTTCCTTCAGTCCATAGAAACAATGAAGGACCGTCCTTCTGAGTCGTAGAAAGGACCCTGAAACTTGACATTTTGAAAACATTTGCCCTGCCACCTATGGTTCACACCTACGGTCCGTAGATGGCTTCCGTAGGTTTTGGCACCAGATGAAAACCTAAATTTTTTTCTTCTTTCAAAATTCGAGGTGTTACTACACAATGGTGTAGTACAATTTTCAATCCTATTGATATTGTGGCGTTGTGTTCGTACTTCAGTTCCACGACTTAGATATATTTCAAGGACTCCTAACACTGTCATCAAATTCTGTGTCATCTTGTGGATTGGTCTGCAAACGAAGAGAGTGATTGATAGAGTGAGACCAGCAATGTATGTGAATGAATTCGTCCATGCTTGAACAGTACAACTCATATTACTTTTGGTACAATTAATCAATGCAGTGCTAGTAAATTAGCTTTCCTACATGACTGCTAGCAAATTCAACAATAAAAAATTAATTAGTGAACACGCTTGCTGACACAAGAAAGTGATTTAACAGAGGCACAAAAGAGGATATGATGTTATGCGATATGCACCAAGTTACATTGGCGTATTAAATGAAATATACTCTACATTTCCCAATATGAACATATAAACTCGATATAACTAACTTTTGGTTGTTACTCAATTCAAAAGGAATTGATCCAGTTAACTGGTTGTTATCCAGTTCCAAGTAGGCCAAACTTTGAAGTTTTCCAAAGGAAGCAGATGGAAATGACCCATTCAAAGCATTTTGCCCAAATAAAAAATGAGCTTCAGCTCAAACAACTCCTTAGCTAATGAAATGAAATTGGAGAGAATAACCTTAAAGGTGAAGAAAATATACAGCCACTTACAATTCAATTACATATTTTACTTCTCAAATGTCATGAAACCTACAAAAAGCAAAGAAAGTCATCGAGTATAAAAAAGGAGACCAATATTTTCAATAGTGAAGAGAACACAGCTTGACGATAGTTGTAGTTAGCAAATTGTAGAAATGAAGAAGTGGAGATTTCATCATCACTTATTCTTCAAACAAACTATAATCATATAACAGTCAACAGAGAAAAAGAGGAGAATGAATTTTTCTTCGTAATGTGTTCAACTCTTGAAAAAGGACCTATAATGATAGCTATTTCATATACATTATCTATTTCATTAACAGTGAATAATTAAAAGGTCAATATGAATTATGTCACTACTATGACTGTGCAACATTTTCTTGGATTCGTAGAGTCAGATTTCTCATTTACCCTCTTGAGCACAATCCATATTCATGTAAGGATTGGTGATTGAGGATCCATAATGAGTTTTATCAAAATCACACCTTAAGTAGTTAGTATGTCAACCATCAACAGTTCAGTTGTCCAAAATATAGATAAAATTGGTCTACTTAAGAGTACATATGTTACCCACGTATGTCAAAGGTAGAGGGAGTGTTTTTCAAGGTGCATGAGAAATGATTTTTCTTCCGTCGGCCGAATGGTAGTGTCTCATTCTACACACATCAAACATATAGATGCTCAAAATTAGTGAAATAAGTTGAGAATATGTAAAAGCCAAAAATAATGAATTATATAAGAGGAAAAAAAGGACTATCGGCTATCATATAGTACTAACCTTTGGATCAGCTCTCTTCCTTCCTGTTACCTTTTCCCAATTCTCAAATAAAAAACACATAAGAAGTTTATTTACTTGAGTAAGAATGATCTAATACATTGCCAGATGCCTGAAGACACAACCATCATTTTATCTTAGAAAGAAGAGGGAATTATTTTTTACTAAGTATCAACATAAAATATGTAAAGCTAATTTGTAAACTTGAAGGCGAAAGCTTATATTACTATAGAGCATGAACAAAATGAAAAGACAGTTTCTATTGCAGCACATATACAATTTTAGAGTTGAGTTGATGTAAGCTTTACTAACTTTATTGTGTAATATAGAGTCATCCTATAGTTTTTATGGAAGACATTTAGTGGCCTTTTAGGCTTAATAAGTCTTGCTTACGAAGGATAGAGAAGTTAGAATTTTAGGTGAATGCTTTTTGAATGATTTCTTCGTACACTATATTATACGTACAATGATCATTTGTATCTTCAATTGTAGGCGGACGTATTAGTATTTTGACATTTTTGAAAGTTTTAGCTCTGGATAAAGCGACATAAAATTGGTCGTGCGAGAAAACTGGTTCGCGTAAATAGATTCCTACAAAATCTAATATTTGACCTTGAGCTTTATTTATTATCATTGCAAAACGTAATTGAATTGAAAATTATGTTCTTTTAAAAGCAATAGGTAATTTTTCATCTGCTGATGCTAATAATGATATTCTCAAAATAAATACATGTGTGTTTTTATAGTCACCACTGGCAATAGTAGCACTTATAACATGCTTGTTAAAATTATGACATATTAATCGTGTTTCATTACATAATCCCCCTCGAAAGGATTTAAGTTTCGCAATAATATAACTGAACAGTCTTTTCAAAGTCAAATTTGTATGGGGATAAATTAGCGGGATTTAAGGTGTGTAAGAAATCCTCAAATTGACATTGATCACCTGGTTCTAGAGTTTCATCAATTGCAGTATAAATTTTATCATCATTAGGAAGTTGATGCATAAGCATATCATTAATTTCGTTAACAAAGTCATTTTTTGTAGTTAAAATAACTCAGAAAGTTATAGAAGATAGGTCTGAGAAGAATGCCCTTATATTATGATAAGTTTCTCTGAATAATTGATTTAGGGATTCTATTTCATTTGTATAAGGAATGATAAAATTACGTGAAATTTTAATTTTGTTGTTGTCGTTAGTTATTTCTTGTCCGTTTCCAATTCGCATTAAATATTCACAAAAAATATGATCTTCTTTTTCTTGCATATTTTCGGATAAGCATAACTTTTCAAGTTGATTTCATATATTGGAATATAATAAGCTCTCACATACAAAGTCTTCTCTTTTTTCATTGCGAACAATATGCAATGTTTGTCTAAAGTCTTCTCCAAAGACTACGATTTTTTCACCGAATAAATTTGATTTACCTGTTAGGTATTTTAAAAGAATATCTAAAGCTTGTATCATTTTATGTTTGGCCATTGAGACTTCATCCCAAACAATTAATTTTGAATCTCGAATTAGAGATGCTAATGAACGTTGTTTACTAATGTTGAAAGTAAAGTTTTTGTCAATATCAATTAGAATTTTGAAACTTGAATGTGCAGTTCGACCTTCGGGGAGAATTGAAGCTGCAACACTAGAACTTGCAGTTTCTAAAGTTATCAATCCTTTTGATCTTACATTTGCTAATAAAGCTCTATATAAAAATGTTTTTCCAGTTCCTCCTAGACAGTTAATAAAAAAGCACTTGATTTATCTTAATATACCATATAAAGTATTGTATTAAATGTCTTTTTTGATGAGGATTTAACTTTGTTTGTAATACTAGATGTTCTTTATTTACTATTATATTTTTTTCGAAGTAAACATCTTTTGCTTCTTTAGTTACTCTAGAAGATATAATATTTTCAGAAACAAAATTATATTCCTTTATATTGTGTTCCATTAAATGTAAAAATTCATTGATTTGATTTATAACTGAATGTTGAATAGATTTTGTTCCTAAATTAGAAATTTTTTGAAATCTTCAGACATTGAATCTTCAAATATTTCTCACAGTTTTTTTGGATTAACAGGATGGCAGTAAACTAATATTGTGGCGAATAGACGTCTTAAACTGTAAGGTAAATTTGATAGGTCACAGCTTCATACATACACTTTAGAAAACTTTTATTAGAATGTAATAAACATCTTTTTTCTGCAGCTTCTCTAAATGTGTCACAACATATTTTGTTAATTGTGCGGAGATCTTCGTACGATTTAGGTCCTCTTACATTTGTTAAAATTAATCTAAGATAGTATCTTTCCCCTTCAGTTGGATGACTTGTGACAATTCTACCAATAGCATTACTATGTCATCGTCGACGTCACTACATTTTGTCTGTTGTTGACAAAATAAAATACTTTGGGAAGTCTTTATATAATAAATTGAGTTCTATAACATTTTTATTAATTCAATTTATTTCAAAAAATGCAGTTAACATTGTTCTTCTTATCATTGAATTATTTAGAATTTGATCCACAGTTTGATTGCTTTTAAAGGATACATATTGGTGTCCGTTTAGATATAGTTGAATTTAGTATACAATTGGAGTCATTTCACTGATAGAAAAAGCAAATAAACGCCATGCAACTTCTGGAGGAGAGACCGATCTAGCAGCTTGATATTCTTTTATTTCATCTATTTCAACATCTGAGTCATTACTATGTATAGAAAATGGAATTTTGTCATGCCCTTTACAAATATATTTATACATGTATTTGACCACCTTAATGTCTGAACATACTTCAACGTTAATATGACTATTGAATTCACTAAGTAAATAGAGACTATATGGGACTACCCAAGTATTATCAATATTGTATCCTTTGAATTTTACATGTGTTTCTAGTTTTCATCTTCTATACATAGGATAAGAATTATTTCCCTTTGTTGTTTGTTCTGAGAGTTCTTTAGGATATTTGAATTTGCAATGATTTATTTTAATGCAAGGACATGTTGGATTTAGATAGTCCCAAGGTCCATGAATCACGTGTTTAGTCACAAGAGTGTATAAAGAGTGATCTGTACAAACAAGTAATTCTGCGCAAGCAATTTTATCATAAGCCTCTGGTGTTAATAATTTATATTTGCCTGTAAGTATAATAAGAAAATGTGCGTGGGAGAGTCCCTGCTTTTGAAATTCTATAGCATACATTAAAGGTGCAACTTTTTCAAATATATTCTGTTTTAGTACATCTTTTATAAGATCTTCTACTTTTACTCTAAATACTCGACTTACTAAATCAGGTCTGTTTTGAACTTCATCAGTTGGCAATAAATATTCTTGTATTTCTGGCCATGAAGGATTGTAAGACATTGTTAAAAATGTGTCGAATTTATCAAAATGTTGTACTAATGCAATAGCGTCCATATATCGACAACGCATGTCTCTTGGACCTCCTATAAAAATTGCAAGTAGTATTCATCATTTTTCAATATTTGAAGCATCTCTTTCACCATGTCTTAATATATCGATAATCCCTTGCAACGCCTCAACTCTAAATAAATTTTGATTAAATGAGAAGAAATCTAATCGTTGTGTCTCAAGTTTTATGTATTGGTCAACTATATATTGTTGGAATAGTCTTCCAGAATGTAATATTTCATTTGGTTCTTTTTATCTTATTTGAATTTTATAACAATAATATTCACGACAAGAAACAATTTGTCTTTTCTTTTTTTCCTTTGATAAAACTTCAGATTCCATGTCGAGTAGGCCCTCAATTGAAGATATGTTCATTACACTTGGTAGTTGTTCGCTTTCACAGTAAATTTGATATTTATAAATGTTATCTGTTTGTTTGACTTTCTTAGTATCACAATGTCATCCATTTTGACCGTGAGGAAATAGCAATGGATATTGTAATGAATCATAACAGTCGTTGTAGTAATTCACCCATTGTGATTTTTTATTGTTGGTGTATATTTGAATATGAGGTGTAGAAACTTTGTCATTTGGTTGTTGTTCTATCCAAATTACCCCTACTTCAGAGGCGGTTGGAAAATTATATATTTGTTGATCTAAATCAAATCTGATTTAAGTGCAATGTAGAATTCAGATAGTTTTGAAACATCTGTTAACGATTTTAGAAAGATAGTATATGGATTAGCCTTTAGTATATTCATAAAGTTCATCACAACGGATTCACTAAGATTAGCTGGTAAAGTCATTCGATTTGTTATCTCAACTTCATTATCATAGAAATACAGTTGTAAATTTTTGGGTCTTGCATTTGCAGCAACTAAATCATCAATAAAGTGATATATTTGTCCCTGAACTCTAAATGTATGCCACGATTTTTTTGGGCTAAATTTTTGACATAATTTATTTCAAGAGAGGTCAATGCAAACATATTATTGTATGTTCTACTATAGGTATGAAAATGTTTACATTCTTCAGTGTTGCCCAGAAACAGATTGCTTAACTCTGTCGGCATTTGATGAGAAACAAGTTTAATTGATCTTTTATCACAACAAAATCTGCGTGATTCATATTCAAATCTTTTTACCATACAAAATTTACAATCAGGAACCTTTTTTAGCTACACATAATTTTTTGATAACAAATTACAGTTCTGTAAATTGATTTCTAATTCTTTTTTACCTGTACAGGATAAATTATAATACTATTATGAGCAGAACTTAAATGCAGTGTTAGCTTAGCAGAAAGAGACGTACCGCTATTTGAAATAACTAGTGAGGATGACATCTTCTTTGCTTCATCATATCTACGTGCTATCGATCCTGATTTTTCAAAATGCAATATTTAGAAAGATAGAACTTATGTCATTAGTTGTAATTTTTCAATTTACTCTAACTTACCTATTTCAAATGTAGAGACGTAATCAGAAGTGTTGAGACTCGCGGAAGCATTTCCTAAAAAATGATCGAAAATAAAGTATCGTAATTGATAACAAATCAACTTTATGTATAAAGGTATACATATACCAACACAAGTGACATTATGCGTAAATTTAGCTTTTCTAACCTTTGTCTGTAGCTAGTGAAGGATGAAAAATTGTAAGCATATTTTGGTTTCCTTCTTGACTATCGACTTGTGATGATGATATCGTGTTATTTGAATGTTGCAAGAGGCACTGCCTTTTTAATTCAGCTCTTTTAGCTTGTTGTTATGATAGAAATAATTATTTTCTTTCTGGTGACATTTGTGCATATCTAGTATGACGTAGCATATTTCTATGCATACGTTGTTGTTCCTTGATATTTTCAGGTTTCTGGAGCACATCATTATTGCTTGTTGACATTCCTGTTGCAATGAATTTTCAATTTCATAAGAAAACCATGTAGTTCATTCTTGGAGCCAAACTAAAATCTCATAAGAATATAAAATCATAACATCGGTGAATCCTCATAGATATCAGGTGCCCATATATATAGAGTCAAAAGATATATGGAGTCCAAAGGGTAAGGAATTTTCTTCGGGGCTCAAGAGACGGAATAGATAGGGCCCCACAAGTTTGAAATTCGTTGCTGGGGAATTCACTCACACACAAACAATCACATATCTGAACACAAAAAGCTATTGAATTTGTAGGGTTAGTTGATACAACAAAATCTCATAACCATAATATATTTCAGATAAATTGTTCATTTTCTTGGGCATATTATCGAACACCTTAGAGTCATTAATGTTTCAATCTGACCTTAAAACAATAAAATAGCAAGAAAATCAAACAACAAATTTATTGTAGATGAGTACTTAATTAAAAGTTTTCAAAGATCTACATGCAAATATTTATACATTCTAATTAAAATTTATTGCATCTATTTTGGTCAAATTCGTAACTCGCCCTTCATGTTCTCACCCAAACGAAGACAATAAATGGATCTGCAAGAGGTTGAGACGCAAATTTTTGAGTATTGAGAGAAGAGTTTGTGGTGACTCCCTCTTGCCTCTTTTTTCCGTTCTACGTTACTTAGTGGGATTTCTTTATGGAAAAAAAACATAGTAATAGTGCCTATATTAGATATATATTTGCAACAACAATTTTAACAAAACATTGATCAAATACTCACACTGAAGATTTAGAATCTATTGATAAACTAAAAGCGTTAATAAATGCTTGTAACTTCGAGTAAAGAATCTTTTTTTTAAAATTAAATAAATTGAAATACTATGTAAAAATATTATAACTCTCAATTATTGATAATTGAAAATATTTAAAAAATAACATGAAAAAAATATTTTGCTAAATCTTAAAATCTAAAAGATGTTGTATAAATTAATTAAATAATTTACTGATCAATATCATCTTATTCTTTGTTTTGGAACAAATTCTATTTGTATAATGTATATTGCCATTTTCTGATAACTAAGAAGTTCATATGGACAACCATAAAGATGGGTGTTAAGTATGCAATTCTTTGTTAGAATTTGAAGTGTTTCTCTGCCACTCCAAAATGAGTCCTTTGAACAAAAAATAATTCAAAATGGTGTATACTAACTTTGTTGCACTTTTATGTCAGTCAACTTTGTTCAAAATATTGCTGCTATAAATGTTGCACTTTGGGCAGAAGTTGAGGCCTAAGGACTGTTGCATTTTTTTGCTGATTAGGGTTCATTATTGGTCTGCATTTTTATTTTTAAAATAGTGATATTTTAAGGCTCTTTGAAACAGCTGCTTCACAGTACCGTGATAAGAGCTAAGCCTCGAAATTTATAGACATAGCCAGCAAAAAAAAATTATGCACACTTCCATTGGAGGGAATATATTTATGTGAAAATGAATTACTATAACAGAGAAATTAGCATATATTTTTGAGTTCATCATATCCGTGGGCGACATTTCTTAAGTTTTGGATACGTGTTTCGACATAAATGGCTTCTTTTTTCAGTATTCAATCACCAAGTTAATGCTTGATATCTGACTAAAGAACAATAACTCAAAGAAAGTTTCAAGTATCTTCAATACAAAGTCTTGTTAAACTCTTTTTGCGGTAGTGCAGCCAACACATCTTCACTTTCGTTTCAATTTGCTTGTTTGAATTTGCTAAAATTAAAAAGAATTTCTTACATATTGATTGCGACTTGGGAGGAATGTCTCCTAGAAACCAGCTTCAACAATTTCACTTTAGTTAGTCTAGAGTTGATGTCACGCTTGATCACTTACTTATTAAAAGATGAATGAGAAGTGAGGACATGAATGGAGACTTGTAGATACAGTTATTTGGATTTGTAAGGATTTTGACATAAATGCTAATCAGGTAGGATCAACAAAGCAAGAATTAATTTCGGAGATTAGATATAAGTTGGTTGGAGTACACAACGTTTGTATAGTTAGCAGCACATAAAGCATTTTAACATCAGATACCTCAGTTCACAAATATAAATAAAAAAAACAGAGATTTTTCTTAGTGGATATATATTCTGCTTAGGATCAGGAGAAAAAACAAATCAACTATACAACATTTTGAGGGTTCAGAATAGTTGTCTCGAGTCTACCTTCAATCCTTTTATTTTATTTATGTATTTAATGATGCAAAACACAATTAGAAACGATATAGTCTTAAGATTGTAAGGGGTATGAAAAAATGTGGGTGCTATGTAGATATAGAAAATACCATACTTGTTGAATCTTGACTGTATAGGAAGGCCTGGAGGCAAAAATTCGGATGCAAAATGTTGACACCCAATTTTGACCATCCACAATATAGATTAATCATCGAGCTTCTTTAATTGCAAACAATTTGAAATAATTAGCTTTTATAAAATTTAAAATCTTTTCAAGTTACTTTAAAGTAATTTTTTCATTTATTTATAATTTTCAAATAATATATATTTCTATGTAGTTATAAATAATTATTACCTTTTATGAATATTTGAAAATTGTCTCAAAAAGATTTGTTTTGATAAAATATTTTGCTAATTAGTTTAGAATAATTGTATTTTATATTTAAGAAAATTATTTCATTTTATTAAGATTAAGAATCTCATCAATTAATTAGTAATAATTCGTCTTATTTGATCATTAGCCAAATTAAATTTGCTATGTGTTAAATTCCTTTGGTTAAATTTTATAATGCAATGAACCATTTCGGATAAAATTGCAATACTTTTGCCAAATCCTAAATACCAAAATGATTTTGTAATAAATCTTTTTTTAGCCAAATCTTAGCTCAATTCCATTCCCAACAAACAAAACCAATCGACCCAGCAGTCCATTCCTTCAGTTCAAACCCAATACACCAGCGGTACATACGACTATACAGTACCAAAAGACCTTCATGTCATCTTCTTCACAAGCGGCGTGAAACCCAGAACGCGACCCAACTTCAACGAGCAAATCAACCCAATCGCGCGTCATCTCTCCCTCTCCCTTATCCAATCGTACAAGACCGTTTCGAGAATCGTCAAGGTGTCAAAATCTCGCACTTCATCTGTCCTTCCTCCAAGAATCGACGGCTCAAATCATTTTTTCGTTCAAATTTGTTGAAGGAATCTGAAAATTCAATCATCATATTCCTTAACCTCAATGAGAAATTTGAAATTCGAATACAAAATCCCTCAAATTCTACTTGTTTTCTCCCTATTTTTAGTCCTCATATCTCCCTATATATACTCCCCTTTCTTTAACTTTTTGAGGAGCGTTTTTTTGGACACTGATCATTATTCAGAACAGAAGGAATTTCTACCAAAAGAATATAGATTAGAGAGACACGAAATTTTTTATCCAAGAAACTTATTTTTGGACCAAAGAAACCTCTAATAGCTCGACCAAACCTTATTTTAGGAGTCTAGGAGCTTGAGATTTTCAGTTTTCAAACTCAAAAGCAGGTTGCTCAGGTTGGTGGTGGAAGCGTCTTTTCAAGCTCATCGATTCCAGTGTTGCTGCTTCAGAGAAGGTAAACTCTTTTCATTCTCGATTTATTCTGCTTTGCTTGTAAATATTTTGTTTGCTTCGCTGTAGATTAGATTTAGTCCAAGTTATTTCCTTTATTAATTTCCATTATGTCATTAGTTTATCCAGTAACTTGTTGTTTTCTATTATGAGCTTTTTACGATGCTCTTGTTGGTGTCGTGAAAAATGCTAATGGTGTTTTCAAATGTCTTTCCTGGCATATCACTCTGCTCTAAATTGGTATGAAAGTATTTTAATATAAATCTAACCTCGTAGAAACGATTAGATTCCTATCTATCTAGTTCAAGCTTTTTTGTACTTAAATTTGATTTTTGACTCTCGATATTGTAGCTATTGTTTGTCATTCGGTCCTGATTTTATCGTTTTAGGCAATGTCGCTCATGTGGTATCATCCTCTATGGGTTAGTAAGTGTGTAATCTTTGTCTATCTAAGCTTTATTGTTCATTGTGTGCAATTGACTTATGTTGTCATCTTAAGGTTGGATTGTATTTTGCTGTTATGTGTTTCTCCTTCGTCTTAGCTTAATTTTTGAAGCAATGCTTTAATAAGCTCGGGTTTGAGTTCAGTTCTTTTCAATAATAGCATTTAGTTTGCCAATTTCTTGTTATCGGGTGAGTTGATGTATATGTCATCTTGTATAAACACAGTTTTTCAACTCTTTTTTTTTTATGTCTAGCACAACTTGATTTGATCAAGTCCATGCCATGATTCTGTCTAAAATTAGTTGTCATATTTATCATTAAGTGAATATGTGAACTTAGCAGGGTCCATGGATGATGTGAGTCTGCGACCCAATGCCCGATTTGTTGTTCATGTTAAATTAGTTTAGACACTGCCTTATATTTATGTGTTTTGATTTGGTTATCAAATTTCAATCAAAAATTGTTGTTCCTAAAGCTTCTTGTATATGCTTCTATCCATATTTCTTTCGATAATATCATTATAGTTAATATTCAAGGAGCTAGATTTAGGGAAGAAGTGTTAGGATCATTCATGTGCTTTAAATACTTGAAAGTGTTTAAAACTGCTTGGTAGCTTAAATTACTTAAAGTATTTATATATTTGTCCATGCATCACTGTTATCTTTATTTTTATTAGACTGTTGCATGTTTAGAGTTTCATTGTTCGCCCATTATGTGCTTTTGGATAAAGTGAATTGTACTAATTGCCTTTTGATCTTTTCCTTTACCTTTTCTTCCATGTATATGAGTCTATAATGGACTCTTTTCTCACTTGCATCTCGAGTTGGTTCAAAACCCAACAAATCCTTCTTATCGAGTCGGTCTCATCTTGTTCGGGTGAAAGAGAAGCCGAATGTCGCAAGAGGAAGTAAATTACAGGTCTCGGGAGCAGAGATTACAGGTTGAAGACTGGTACAAGTCTCAGAAAGTCCATAAATGGACTATATACATGCTGTATACAGCAGTATACATTGATTTACAGGTCAAAAATACAGAAATACAAGGCCTAAAATTGAATTACATGTTGCAGGGGTTGAAGTGGGCTGTATACATTTGGTATACAGTCTGATATACAAGAAAAAGGGCCAAAATATAGCCTACATACAGCAGCATACATTAAGTGTATACAGGGAACTTCAGGAACGAAAATGGGCCGAAGTCCAATTTTCTTTGCACAGCAGGTCCAAGAAAGCTAATGGGCTAAAATCCATTATTTGCCGCTGACCCATTTTTAGACTTAGAACAGCTTGGGCCAAAAGCCCAAATTCGACTTTGCCTTCTTATATTATTATTATTTGTTTATTGTATTAACTCTCTAACCCTTTGTTTTATTATGATTTAATTAAATTAAATTCTCAAAAGATGGTCTTTTCTTTATTTTCATGTTTGATTGAAATATCTAAGTTTTACTTATTTATTTAATATAGTCGTTATCAACATAAAAAATAATTTTCTTAAAAATGTTAAGTTCATTTCCTTTTAAGTAATATTTTAAAATAGTTTTTATTCATACTTTATAAATATTTTCAAAGTTAGTCAAGTCCTTAATCAAGTCGTAGGTTAACCGCGAGTTAGCTGACACTTCATATGCCGTAAAACCCTTCTTGAAGTGTACATTTGAACTCCGAACCCCCTTTGGTATTTCAAATGATTCTTCTGTTTGAGTCTTTTGAAATTCTAAATTTTTCTCAAAAATTAAGTGGCGACTCTTTTTAAAAAAATTGATTTTTTCTAAAAAAGAGTTAAATCGATTTTTTAGAAATCTAAGTCTTTTATTTCATTTTAAACATTGAAAACAGAAATGGCGACTTTGCTGGGGACTTGATTAGGTTCTAACCATAATGACTTGACTCTGTTTGACTATTTGTTAATAATTGTTAAATTGTTTTGCCTTATCTATGCCTTATTTGTTTAAATTGTGATATTAATTGTCATTTTGCCTTCATGGCATACTTCCGTTACCACGACACAAATACTCTATATGAAATGATGGTTTTGCGATCCCGCAGTCGAACTTTTTTATACTTAACCCTTTTCGGAATGACTGGCAATTTATTGGTTCGTCGAGCGTCCAATGGTTGTCATAGTTCCAACCTAAGTTGTCCGCTTGGGTCCCGATCTTTCAAAGTCACTCTTAGTCAACTAGTGTAGAGCTAAACCAAATCCCTGAATTTTAGCACATTGACCTAAGACGATCCAACACCCAAGAAGTGTTGGGCCCATTAGTTACACCACATTGAGTCCAAACGGCGCACGGCCTAAATGGACGATCATACTTATGTGTTTAAATTTGAAGGATGTATACGTCGTTTGGCAAACTATTGTCCTTTGGGGTTAGAAGTTTAAGAGTTTGTTCGAGTCGAAGAAGGATCAAGTTACCATTTCATCTCAAAGACATTGACACTCGGAGAGGGCAAGAAGCTCAAGAACGAAGGACCTTCCATGAAGGCATAGTTTAGGATTGTGCCCCTACGTGGGCCTAATTATTTGTATCCCTTTTTCCTAATATGTATCCCTATTTAGTTTATTCATAAAACTTGTTTAAATTTGGTTTTTGGGGCAATGGAATGTTCCAAATGACGTTATATATCTTTTGAATCGTTAGGTCTACCCTTGGCATAAAAGGGTCACATATCCGTTTAGAATACGCAATAACTGTTTATATGTTATAACTGTTTGTGTGAATATGTTGCTTTATTTAGAGAAGTTCTAGCTCACTTCTTTTTGAAAATTGTTCTAGAACCCTTTAGGCACAAATATTAAGTCACTATCGAAAGTGCATCCAAATACTCCTTGAGTCTTTAGTTTCCTAGCGAAACTCGGACTTCACTTTCAAATCATAAACCTTACTCTCTCATCTCAGGAAGGTCGATTCTTCTTCTCAAATCGAAAAGATATTTAAGCTAATCGAACTACGAAGGACCTGATTTCTCCCTCCATGAGATACGTAGGCAGCCTTTCAAGGCTTGGTCCCCATTTTTGAGAAATTCTATGGTTTCCACTCTTGCAGGAGGATTAGAGTTTCATATCAATTGAAATCAGAAATACGACAACGAAAGATACCAAGGACCTTGGCACCACGCAAGTCAACCTTCCAGATTCATTAATCCCGAATCCAAATAGACAAATTTCTGTCTATTTAATTATTTTCTTATACTTGTGGGCTAGTTTATTTTCAAGTGAAACCACTCTTATGTGTTTGCAACTATGTGTGTGATATTTTGTATTATTTATCATCTACACATACTAACACATTTATCTTTTGAATTGTTTTTCATTTTCAGGTACTCAAAACTGATATGTGTTGAGAAAATGGCAGAACATCCATACTTCACAAGGTCTAAAGACCCCAAAGATTCCTTCTCTGACCAAAGTTTATCAAAAGGCAAAGAACAAGTGATTGAACATGCTGAAAACATTGATTTGACCGAGGCTACTGTGAATGACCCTATCATTGTTGAACTGAACAGATTAATTGTACAACTGTTGCAACAAATTGCTGAAATGAGGGCTGAAATAAATAAGAACCGAGATTTGACAAATATGGCTATCATTGCCAATACTCCTGCTCCAGATAATGAAAGGCGTCCACTCCATTTTCCTACTTCAAATCCAACATCCGAACATTTTCCAAACAATTCATCCACCGCTACTATTTCAAAACCTCTCATCATCAACCTAACGATCTCAAATTCACATCATGCTAGCTCCTCACACCAAAAAATACCTACTCCTCAAAATCCAAATACCAACAGCCTCCAGACTTTTCCTCCCGTCCATCAAATTTCTATCCAAATTGTTCAAAGCTCACCTACTACTCAACCTATACCTCTAAAAACCGATTTTCATATTCCAATATCGTTAGAATGACACCCTCCATTTACCACACAGTCCAAACTCAATCACTATGAGGAGAAGGAGAATGAGTGGAAGTCCATAGAACGAAAGACTAAACAAAACGTCAAAGAGGGAGTTATGAAAGCAATGAAGGAGTTTCATTACACTCCAGAGGTTGTGAGATTGAACTATGAAGACTTGTGCATTCATCCACATTTGGACGTTCCGGAAGGTTTTAAAGTATCAAAATTTGACACTTTTAGTGGAGTTGAAAATCCTTTTGCTCATTTGAGGGCTTATTGCGATCAATTTGTGGGAGTTGGAAAAGATGATGCTTTGTTAATGTGGCTCTTTAGTCGAAGTCTAAAAGGAGAAGCTTTGGAATGGTTTGTTTCTCAAGAAATCAATCAATAGCCAAGTTAGAACGCTTTGGCTAAAGACTTCATTGAAAGGTTTGCTTACAATATGGAAATCATTCCTGATAGATACTCTTTGGAGAGAATCAAGTAGAAGTCTACTGAAAGTTATTGAGAATATGCCTACCGTTGGATAAAGGAGGCCGCAAGGGTTAGGCCTTTCATGACCGAGAAAGAGATTATTGAAGTCTTTGTGCGCATTCAAGAGCCGGAGTACTATAATAGGATGTTGCTCCTTTTAGGAGGGAAATTCACTGAGATAGTCAAAATTGGTGAAACTATTGAAGACGGTCTCAAGATCAAAAAATCATCCGAATGACTGCCCAAGCTAAATCCTCAAGACCATTAAGGAGGAAAAGGGAAGTTGTTTCCTCTATCTTATTTGAATCAAGGTCATAATCAAAGAGACATGCCAGACTCAATGTTCGAAGGTCATTATCATCTGAAACTTACCCCTTAGCTCGGTAAAATCCTTACCCCATCTTCTATATCCAACCGAATTACCAAGCTCCATGGCCAAATTATCCCAATGTCCAAGATCCACCATCAAATTATCCAAATGTCCGATCAAATTACCAAGCTCCATTGCCAAATTACCTAAATGTTCAAGCCACATTGCCAAATTACACAAATGCCCCTTCTAGCTACCAAACTACACAATACACAAATTTCCAAACTCCAGCACCTACTTATCAAAATCCTTCAAGCTACCGTCAAGGACCTCCACTTCCACTAAATAATTACAATCTTCCTCGTCCAAAACTTAAGAAGAAATCTTCTCGAGTCTTTACTCTTTTGGTTGAAAGTCGAACCCAACTTTTTGAGAGATTGAAAGCAGCTGGTCTGATACAAACAATTAATCCAAAAATGTCAATATCAATTCCAGACATTACAGGCTCGATCATCGTTGTGCTTACTATTCCGAAAGAGTTGGACATACCACTGATAATTGCATCAATTTGAAGTATAAAATTCAGGACTTGATTGATCAAAGAATTGTCACTCTCCGAACTGACACTTACAATGCCAATAGCAATTCATTGTTAAATCATGGAGGGTTTACTATCAACATGATTGAGGTCAAAGAAGATTGGTGTGTGGGTAAAGCTATAATCCCAACCAACCCTTATCGCCTTGAGAAAGATGTAGCTTTGCTGAGCATAAGTGAGAAACCCAAATTTGCGATCATGGCACCCCATCAAGCTCTTGCTTTAGTGTAAAAAGAGGATCAAAATAAGAAGGAAGTTAATCATGCTCCACTAAAGCCTTAGCCTTATCCGTATCAATCATCTTTGGTAGAGAAATATGCTAATGATGACGGTCTTAGAAAAAGAATTGGGATCTTTATAAGAAAGTTGATGTTGTGCTGCAGGATTTTATCAAGACGCCGAACCGAAGGGGAAAATGTCTAATTGGACTTCCACTCCACTCTGGACTTCTCGTTCATCTTGATAGACGGATAAATTTTATGCTATTTTTAAAATCGGTGGTAGTCTGAATGAGACCCGGGACTCACCTTTTATGACATTTTACCTAATTATATTTTAATTTTTCTTGTAATGTTTTGAAAAAAGAAATATGGATCATGGTCATGGCCAAAGTTTGTATTTTCTTATTTCCAATGAAAGCCTCCTCTATTGTAAAAATTTATTTTCCTTGCTTTAATTCTACTATCTAACGGTCTTTGTTTTTTTATTTATTTCAGTAAAAATAATTTTTAAACCTGTTGATATCATGTCATGTCACAAGCTAAATGAACAAAATGAGGTAGATGACCATGAGTTCGAAGATTATGATGAGGAGATCATAATATCTGAACATCTTGCCAAAGAATTGAAACATTTTGAGAATCAGAAAAAGTCGAATCTAGATAGACACTGTGAATTCGGAAAAGGATGAATGCGTCAAAGAAGCCAGAATCAGCGTCCATCTGATAGAAGCTCAGAAAAGAGGACTCATCAGTTTTCTTAGACAATACATCGATACATTTATTTGATGATACGTCATGGTAAAGCATAGACATTGTCTCTCACAAGTTGCTAATCGACTTAGATGTTATCAAGAGCTGCTATGTTTGAAAACTCAGAGTTTCTTTCTTTTCTCATGTAATCGTATCATTTGCTTGTAATCGCATCATTTGTTTGTAATCACCTCATGTTTTATAGTTAGAAAATTATCTTTTATAATGAACGACGTCTGACCTGAATTCTCAAGAATGAGATACGTAGGCGGTCTGTATTGACCTCGGTCACCCCTTTATCCATTTTCAATATTTTTCCTTTGTACTTGAACTACGTTCGACTTGAATTCTCAAGAATGAGATACGTAGGCGGCCGGTGTTGGCCTCGATCATTTCCTTATCAAAGTTTCCTATTTGTGTTAATCCTCAAGGGGGGGAACTATGCTGACTTGATTCCTGCCTCAACGGGATATGTAGGCGCCACAACGGCTCGGTTATATTCCCGTAAGATTTTCATTTCTCTTAATAATGAAAGCTAGGACAGAATTTTTGAGATGAGAGGGACTCAAAAATTCTAAAGTGGAAGATATTTTCTCCAACAAGTCAAGACTGAAGATACACTGAGAGTTGCAACTGGGATAGAATTTTTGAGAGGGTCTCAAAAATTCTACAAGTCATATATTAACAGTTCGAGATATGCCAAGACATCTAACTGAGACAGAAATTTTTGAGCATCACTAGAAGTTTGTAGTAAATTTCGAATATTTCGAGCATGATTAGAAGTTTAAAGCTAACTTCAAATGATCTATGGCATCGTTAAAGTTCATAGTCAACTTCAATAATCTTTGATACTGTTGGAGTTCAGAGTCAACTGCAAAGTTTTCCAATTATAGTGGATTTTGGGAAGACTAGGAATTTTCCATGTTTCAAGTATCTTTTGAATTCTCCATCACAAGCTATAAGACAAGCCAAGAATTCAAACCAAGGACGTTCATTTAGGCTATGCATGACATGACCTTCGATAGTGACCTTTCTCAAATTAATTTTTTTAAATCTTTTTTAAGGCTTTTTATAATTTCATCTTATATCTATCGAGAAGTGAGAGATCGGAGCGACCAATCGAAGACAGCAAGACAAGGAGCAAGCAATCGAAGAAGTCAACACAGATCAGTTTGCTTTTAAAAAATATTAACAATTTTTCTGTGGATGCAGGTCTATAGGAATGCCACAAGATCATCATATAAATACGGAGAATTCAAAAAGGGCGAGGAGCTTCCCAAAATTGACAATTTTTTTGTGGATGTAGGAAAGTCATTGAAGCTTTTTCGAACGAAAGAGAGACAGTTCGAAACACGAGCAATAACACCTCATTCAAATTCCCAACAAAGCATGAGTCACAACGAAAACAAAGTGTTCAAAATAAGAACAAGTGAAAGCATCACTTTCAACATGTACAAGCATCTACAATGACGCCAAATTATATTTATCAGCATCAGGAACGTTTGAAGAATATTTACAAATCATGTCGCAATCAGACGCGGTAACGTGAATCAGGAACGTTTATATTTAAGTAAATTATTTCATTTTGTTAAGATTAAGAAATTCGTTAATTAATTAGTAATAATTCATTTTATTTGATCTTTAGCCAAATTCACCAGCCAAATCAAATTGCCTATGTGTTAAATTCTTTTGGTTAAATTTAGTAATGCAATGAGCCATTTCGGCTAAAATTGTAATACTTTTGTCAAATTCTAAATACCAAAATGATTTTGTAATAAACCTTTTTTTAGCCAAATCTTGGCCCAATTCCATTCCTAACAAACAAAACCAACCAACCCAGTAGCCCATTCCTTCAATTCAAACCCAATACACCAAAGGTACATACGACCATACAGTACCAAACGACCTTCACGTCATCTTCTTCACGAGCGAAGTGAAACCCAGAACGCCACCCAACTCCAGCGAGCAAATCAACCCAATCGCGCGTCATCTCGACCTCTCCGTTATCCACTCGTACAAGACCGTTTCGAGAATCGTCAAGGTGTCGAAATTTCACACCTCATCTGTCCTTCCTCCAAGAATTGATGGCTCAAATCATTTTTCCGTTCAAATTTGTTTAAGGAATCTGAAAATTCAATCATCGTATTCCTTATTCTCAATGAGAAATTTGAAATTCGAATTCAAAATCCCTCAAATTCTACCCGTTTTCTCCCTATTTTTAGTCCCGATCTCTCCCTCTATATACTCCCCTTTCTTTAACGTTTTGAGGAGAGTTTTTTTTGGACACTGATCAGTATTCAAAATAGAAGAAATTTCTACCAAAAGGAAATAGATTAGAGAGACATGAAATTTTCCATCCAAAGAAACTTATTTTTGGACCAAAGAAACCTCCAATAGCTCGATCAAACCTTATTTTAGGAGTCTAAGAGCTTGGGATTTTCACTTTTCAAACTCAAAAGAAGGTTGTTTAGGTTGGTGTTGAAAGTATTTTTTCAAGCTCGTCGATTCTCGTGTCGCTGCTTCGGAGAAGGTAAACTCTTTCCATTCTTGATTTATTCTGCTTTGCTTGTAAATATTTTGTTTGCTTCGCTGTAGATTAGATTTAGTCCAAGTTATTTCCTTTATTAATTTTCATTATGTCATTATTATCCAGTAACTTGTTATTTTCTATTATGAGCTCTTTACAATGCTCTTGTTGGTGTCGTGAAAAATGCTAAGTGTGTTTTTAAATGTCTTTCTTGGCATATCACTCTGCTCTAAATGGGTATGAAAGTATTTTAATCTAAATCTAACCTCACTAAAATGATTAGATTCATATCTCTCTAATTCAAGCTTTTTCATATTTAAATCTGATTTTGGCTCTCACTATTGTAGCTATTGTTTGTCATCCGGTCCTGATTTTATTATTTTAGGCAATGTCGCTCATGTGGTATTATCCTCTATGGGTTAATATGAGTGCAATCTTCGTTCATCTAAGCTTTATCGTTCATTGTGTGTAATTGAATAATGTTGTTGTCTTAAGGTTGGATTGTATTTTGCTGTTATGTGTTTCTCCTTCGTCTTAGCTTGATTTTTGAAGCAATGCTCTAATAAGCTTGGGTTTGAGTTCAGTTCTTTTCAATAATAGGATTTAGTTTGTCAATTCCTTGTTATCGGGTGAGCTGATGTATATGTCATCTTGTATAAACACAGTTTTCAACTCTTTTTTTTTGCTATCTAGCACAACTTGATTTGATCAAGTCCATGCCATGATTCTACCTAAAATTAGTTGTCATATTTATCATTAAGTGAATATGTGAACTTAGCAGGGTCCATGGATGATATGAGTCTGCGACCCAATGCCCGATTTGTTGTTCATGTTAAATTAGTTTATACACTGCCTTATATTTATGTGTTTTGGTTTGGTTATCAATTTTCAATCAAAAATTGCTGCTCCTAAAGCTTCTTGTATATGCTTCTGTCCATATTTCTTTCGATAATATCATTATAGTTAATATTCAAGGAGCTAAATTTAGGAAAGAAGTGTGAGGATCATTCATGTGCTTTAAATGCTTGAAAGCGTTTAAAACTGCTTGGTAGCTTAAATTACTTAAAGTATTTATATATTTGTCCATGCATCACTATTGTCTTTATTTTTATAAGACTGTTGCATATTTAGAGTTTCACTGTTCACCCATTATGTGCTTTTGGATAAAGTGAATGATATTAATTGCCTTCTGATCTTTCCCTTTACCTTTTCTCGCAGGTATATGAGTCTATAATGGACTCTTTTCTTACTTGCATCTCGAGGTAGTTCAAAACCCAACAAATCCTTCTTATCAAGTCGGCCTCATCTTGTTTGGGTGAAAGAGAAGCCGAATGTCGCAAGAGGAAGTAAATTACAGGTCTCGGGAGCAGAGATTATAGGTTGAAGGCTGATACACGTCTTAGAAAGTCCATAAATGGACTATATACATGCTGTATACAGCAGTATACATTGATATACAGGTCACAAATATAGAAATACAAGGCCTAAAATTGAATTACAGGTTGCAGGGGTTGAAGTGGGCTGTACACATTTGGTATAAAGTCTAATATACATGAAAAAGGTCCAAACTACGGACTATATACAGTAATATACATTCAGTGTATACAGGGAGCTTCAGGAACAAAAATGGGCTGAAGCCCAATTTTCTTGGTGCAGCAAGACCAGGAAAACTAATGGGCTGAAACCCATTATTTGCAGCTAAACCATTTTCAGACTTAGGACTGGTTGGGCCCAAGATCCCAAATCCGACTTTGCCTTCTTATATTATTATTTGTTTATTGTATTAACTCTCTAACCCTTTGTTTTACTATGGTTTAATTTAATTAAATTTTCAAAAGATGGTCTTTCTTTATTTTCATGTTTGTTTAAAATATCTAAGTTTTACCTATTTGTTTAATAAAGTCGTTGTCAACATAAAAAATAATTTTCTTTAAAATGTTAAGTTCATTTCCTTCTATGTAATATTTTAAAATAGTTTTTATTCATACTTAATAAATATTTTCAAAGTAAGTCAGGTCCTTAGTCAAGTTGCAGGTCAACCGCGAGTTAGCGGACACTTCAAATGCCGTAAAACCCTTCTTGAAGTGTATATTTGAACTCCCGAACCCCTTTGGTATTTCAAATTATTTCTTTTGTTTGAGTCTTTTGAAATTCTAAGTTTTTCTTGATTTTTCTCAAAAATTAAGTGGTGACTCTCTTTTAAAAAAATTAATTTTTTTTAAAAAAGAGTTAAATCGATTTTTTGGAAATCTAAGTCTTTTATTTCATTTTAAACATTGAAAACACATAACACTTTTTTTGTCTATTTTTAGAGCTCACAATTCATATCCAAGTGTTTAGGAGATTGGATGAGTGACTGTCCCATTTATCATCTATGTTGCTCGGATTCGGTAAAAATGATGTTGCACCAGTTTTGAATCCTTCAAAAATGCACTACTTGTGAAGGATCCGACAAACACCCATTGACATTATTGAAGTGTCTCAGCCACATAGGTTATCATTCGAATCCCACTGAAGTGATCAAAATACAATACGATTTTATATGCATAATTTTGTTGAGGATGCCATCAAGTATGAAGTACTACTTGAAACTTTAAGGTATTTTTAAAGCACTATCAGGAGTCATATACACTAAAGTCATTTCAGGTGCATTAATGTTTAATGTTACTATTTTAAGTGTAGAAGGTGAAAATGCAGCATGGAAAAGGAGAAGAGAACTATCAATCATAATATAGGTAAAAGGAAAATCAATTTCTAAACAATGAGAGACCAAAAATTAGCTATAATACAGCCTATTTTGAAGAAACAACATAAGTCATTACAATTGCTTATTTTTCTTATTTGACACTAAAATCTATCAGATCTTTCAGATTAATCAGTCATTATATTATGTATTGATGCTTACAATATGAAGATGCATCTATTCTTTTGTTAATGTCCAAGCTGTTACACTAAGAACTAAAGGAGGACAAAAGAAGAGTTCATTCTGAGCAATGACGGAAGGCACTAAAATCAGAGCTCACCAAGAACTTTGAACAAATGATTGAGCGCAAGACTACTGGAATACAAGCTTAATATCATACTATTATATTTAAGCTTCACAATATTTACAATAGACACAAGTGTGTCGTGCAGATACACTGGTCGCAAGCGTTGTTGTTGTAGTAGTGATAATACAACCCAAAAAGTTAAAGTGTTGGGAGTTTTTAGTTACAAGATGACGGTATCTTAATCTAGAACAACATCATGGTAGAATTGGAGTCCAAGTAAACTTCTCCGGTCCCAGAATTTATGGCGTAGCAAGATGTCAAGGTACCTACAGCAAACATAGTAGTACTTATAATTTTGGATACCTTAAGGATATTATAGTAGAAGTCAAAGATGCATCAAATATGGAATCTATGTTGGGAAGATAAGAGAGCAGACAAACATCTTGAAGAAGTGTTTAAGTTTCAAATTTGTACAATCGTATTTGCATACTAAAACATGAACCTTCTTGAGTGGTTTTCTCTCAGTCACAAAGAGATGATAGGATGAGTCATTCAAAGAGCCAACCACATACCAATATATAAATATATTTAGAGCTGTAACAACTTGTTGTGCATCATCAAACCCTTTGTCTTAACAAAACAGAGGAAAAAAGAATAACATCATAATCAAGTTAAGTATGAAAAATGGATTCTTTTGTTGGAATGCCCCCTTTAGTTCTTAGAGGCAATCAATAACCATTTTAATAGACATAAGATTCACTTGAAAAAAATACGAACGCTTAACTGTATCCAGATTGATATAGACGAAGGTGTAATACAACATACGTAACTGAATGCGGCATATCCACTTGACGCAAAATATGAATTATTGAGGCAGCCCAAAAACTTCGAAAAGTTGCCTACCATCTTTGTTACTTTCTTCTCCCTAACTTCTAATAACTGGTCCTTCATACCAATTGAGGTTGTGCAGATTGAGAATCCCAAAAGTTATTCTTTTTGAGTAATCAAAAGTACCAAAATGAGGAAGATACTTCCTGTAATTAAATGTAAATATATCAAATTTAATCATAAAAGTAATCATTGTTATATGTCAGACAATACGAAATGTTTTAAAAATCTAGCAACATTTAAGCTCAATTATCAGTGCCAATAGATATTCAGAGCATCACATAACTATTTTGATGTTATATTACAGATAAATGTAAATATACAACTAAATGGAGTTAAACTTATGTACTCTGGAAAAGAACTGAAGAAGCTAAAAAACTTTAAAATATAAAAATCAGTAGACATTCAGAGCATAGCATGTATAATCTCTTATTACAGAGAGTACACAACTGAACGGAGTTGACATTTCGATCCAACAGAAGTGACCAAACTACAATAGAATTCTATATACACAAGTTCCTTGAAGACGACCTGGAATATTAAGTACTGAGTGGAACTTCCTAACTGATTTGTACACTTGCCCATGAGAATTCAAATGTAGACAACACATAGTACAACTACTTTGATGAAGAAGCCAAAAACTTTAAAATATAAAAATACTACTTGACGGCAGTAGACATTCTAAGCATAGCCCAACTTCTTCACTATTCAATGTACCCATGGGGACATTACTATATTCTATTTCTATAAATTATTGAAAAGCGCACATACCACAAATAGTCAGCATAAGATCCTCGTAGGTATATGGACTTTATTATTTTCACGAACTGCATATTTATTTAAAGAAGGTAAATGAAAAGATTCAGATAGAAGAAAATATATAGCTGAAGCTCTAAAGCAACCATTGGTTATTCATTATCTTGTTACATGTTTGCTTGGACACAGTTGAGTGAATCTTTATCAAGTCATCGACCTTCGAAACACTTAACACTATGTAGTCTAGTTCAATTAAAAAAAGCATAATAATGAATTAATGAGCCTTCAAAATAGAGGCCGAAAGACTAACATGGAACTTATTAATGTAAGCTCAATATGAAATAATGGCTAGAATAATTTAGAAAGACCTGTTAAGATAAACTCAATTTCAGTTACTATTTCAGACCTTGTCCTTAGTTCTATCATCTATGGAGTCTTCCTCTGGTTCTTTTAATTTCACTTCATTCATCATTACTGATCGTTAGAAAAAATACCATGTGTTGTAATGGACTCATAGCTTTCAGGAGAGAATAGATTCTCAGAGTTACTTATCTAAGCAAGGTTAACTTAGATATTTAAGTAAAAATGAAAAGTACTCCCTCCATGTCATGTTTGTCCTTCCCTGACAACTTTCTTAGTTTCATTTTTAACCATTTTAGAGTTGCTAAAATCTAGCCCTTTAATAATTTTGAAGCTCAACTAAAGAATACAGACAACACAAAGAATAACTTTTTTGATGTTATACCAAATGTTTGATGAGAATATATCATATAGTACACATAAAGGTAAATATACAAGTTAATGGGTCTGAACTTATATGCTGAGTAAAAGAGAAGAAATCACAAACTCCAAAAATCGAAAATGACGGCTTACTGGTCGACTAACCTTTCACAGCTTCTTGATTGGCGTGGGTGATTCAATTGAGGTACCGCTACTGGAAGATTCAGATTCAAGAAATGTTATTTTCATCTCTACCTTGCTTGCGTCGAACGACTTCGCTTTTTTAATGTTTCTCTCGCTAGTGCTTGGGAGAGATACATATTCTTTTATCGTGTAGGACAGAATTGTTAGACTTGACTGAGTAACATTAGAGTTTGTCCAGGATGACTTCCTCAGTTGAATGTGAAATAGTCTCTTCGACAACATTTGTTGGGTCTGATCAACACGAAGAAGATGGTTATAGAAACAAAAGAAATTATTTGCAGATGCATATATTAAGTATGTATAAACAAAGACACTAAGACATATAAGTAAGAGGTAACCTTGATGCAGGTTGTGTCAAATATGTCCTCTGCCTTCATGGAGAGAAGTTTTTCCGCAGGATCACCAGAAATGAAGGCAGTTGTTGAACCACTGTCATCAATCAGATCAATTTGGAAGGTACACCTACAATCATAGTGAGTTAATACTTGAAATATTATTTGTATATGCCATATTTTACCGCAGTAAATTTATGTATATAGCATAAGCGTAATATTGAGGCACTAATGTTGTCTTTCTTTGACATTTTGCACAATCAAGCTGCTTCTTGTCTTTTGTGCATTTTTTCTGTTTGCAGCCCGAATATTCTAGCATGCAAAACTTTTGAAGGTCATTTGATATTGGCATTTCGGCCTCAATGTAGAAAACTCCAACCTGTAATGCCCAACAAAAATTGTATATCTAACTCTATCCCATCAATAATTTGAGCAAGTCTAAATATCTCTTAAACTTACTGAAGCTGCTGATGTAATTTCTGCAATAGAAATGACTTGTCAGTGAACAGGATGCATGATAAGAACGATGGATGATCCTGCGAAGTTGCCTGACAAATTGACCGAAAGCACGTCTTTGTTTGTTTTTGCCCTTATGACAACAGAAAAATTGCTAAATATGTTTTTTATGGCACGCTAAAGCTAGATATGCATAGTAAGAAGTCAGTACCAACTGATCAGCTGTAATACCTGCGGATAAGTAGGATTTATGCGTATTGTGGAGTTGAATCTGGTTTGCAAGGATAAACCTGTACATATGAAAAGATCATGTAATAGTGAATGGTATAAAAAGGTGAGACTTTAGTAAAATAATGTAATTCACGCATACCCTGGTAACTTCAATCCACAATCCTCCAATAAACAAAAAGAAAACGAAACCAATGGGGTAAATAAAAATAGTCAAATTTTATTTTTGAATTCTTTATAAATGAATTGTTACTGATATCTCGTTTAAGATTATACAACAAATCAATAACGTAAATTTTGTAAATTAATGTAACTAATCAAATTATCGCGTTAATTACTCGTGTCAATTAAAAAATTACACATTTAATGATAACAACCTGAATTGTATCTATAATACAATTACAGAAGAAGTCCAATACAAAAATAAAAAAATAACAATATTATATAAATAACAAAGATCTTGTTGAATAACATAATTTACACCTATATTATAACTTTTTTTGTCATTTTATCTTTTACATGTATAACAGGCAAGGCCCAAAAAGTCTTAACAACAAAAATCAGAAAAGGAACAAAATGTACAAATTCATCATCACTAAAACTGTAGTTTAGAGATTCTCCCTTTTATCTTTTTTTATTTTTTAAAGCTCAATGTCTTTTTCTTCTTTTTTTTTGTCGATTTAATTATTTAATATTTGAAAGTTATTAACGCCATCAATTTCGTGCTGAATAGTAAGCCACTAAAAGGAGGTAAACCTTTTTATTATTATTAATGAATTCTTTATTTCCAAAAATTCAAAATTAATACCTTTAATTAAGAAAGATTAGGAATATCTTAATTTGAAATCACTATTTAAATTATATTCGTATGTGTAAAAATTTGTAAGTGTACTCACTTTAAAAATTAGATATTAAGGTATATGAAGTTGTTCAATTAGTATTATTTTTTTTTAGTATCAGTTATATGTTGTTGAATTAAGTTATTATTCTTTTAATGAACTCCAACTATATTTTTCTGAGGTTCGTTCACATATATATGGCTGAAATTCAGTTATTTTTACTTAAACTTTAGACAAAAATGCATGGACTTCAATTATGTGTAACTTTCAATAATTTTTTTAATCTGAAATTAAGTTTTTTAAGCTAAGCGACATGTCTTAAGTTGTTCTAAAATGAAAAACTTATAGTTTTATTTAATTTAAAAATAAAAATAAAAATAAAATATATGGCCCATGTTGTATGTTAATTTTCTTGTTTGTGGAAAAGAAGAAGTAAATTTCAAAAGTTGCTGGTTGAAATCTGTCAAAATTGAGGACCCATCAAAGGAGAAAACAGAAAAGCAAATGTGACATATGGATTATATTATATTCTGGTCAAACCACATGTTCATCAGATTTAAAAAAAAAAATTAGAAAAAAGAGAGAGAGAGACTTGTGTATTTAAATTTTCAACCACCCCCATCAATTTGCATCATTCTTTCTGACTTTTAAAAAAAATTATATTCTTAATTTTGATAAACTTGTGAACAGTATAACAATTTTGACTTAAATTTGTATATGTATTGTCAATTCCACTAAATAAGTATAAATATTTCTTTATATCTCGATTTCATGATGGGTGTTTGAAGTTTAACAATGAAAGATATATTTTTGAAATTTATGATTTAAAGTAAATCATAGATATTTGTGTAGATATAAATCATTTCAAACTTCTAATTCCTCATATGTAGAGACAGATCTTATGGGTAATTCCTAACCATGGAAATTTCATCTAAAATATACATGTATTTATATAAGCTAGCTTAAAGGTTTTACGTAGAGGAATAATTAAGGGCAAACAACATATTTGACTGATTGATTAAAATTAATTACATTCGCTAACCAAATGTATATTTTGTGTATATCATACATTAATATATAAAATATATATAAATTATTATTTTGCTGAGCGATTATTTATGTTAATTTTTTAATAATCTAATAGGTATGTGGGTCATGTAACACCCCTTATGGATAACTAAACCAGAAGTTGGATTAATTTTTTTAAAAGTTTATCAATGAAAAAAGAGAGTTGCTAGAAAAATTCTACGGAAAAGGGTCAATTATACTCCTCTACTATTGGAAATAGTTTATATATACCCTTCGTTATACTTTCGGGCCATATATACCTCTCCCGTTATACTTTGGTACATATATACCCCTAATTTTAACGAAAGGACACACGTCAATTTAAAAATTAAATAACCCATCCCTAATTTTAAATACCCAATTCCTTTGAAACCCACCCATTTAATCCCCTTTTTTCCGGTGACCCACCTTCAAACAAACCCAATTTCACAAGTCTTCTTCTCCATCTAAAACCTCCATTAAAATCTGCCACAAAAGCTCACTGTGAAACTTAAGAGAAAGTGAAACCTCCATTAAAATCAGTCATAAAAGATCACTATGAAACTAATGGAGGAAGTGAAACCTCCATTAAAATAAGTCACAAAAGCTCTCTATGAAACTAGAAGAGGAAGTGAGAAGCATTGCTTCCATTTTTTATTTTTTTTGGACAGAATAAAGTAATTTTATTAATAATAGAAGTACCAAAGGAGTACTGCATAAGTAAAAAATAGAAGCTTAACACACCCATACCTAATGCAATCACCATACCATCTCCTTTTAACTATAATTTTCCATTATAAGCTTCAGTATCAGCTTTTCTTAAAAGGGTATTTGCATCATTTGTGTTAAGAAAAGTTTTTCATTTTATATTGTGGGAGGCTCTTGCTGGTGTTGGCTGTCGGAAGTTGAGGATTTAATCTAGATGGCATTAGCTTTTCACTTTCTCCTTGAATTTCACAGTGAGCTTTCGTAGTGATTGAGGCCTGATTTTAATGGAAGTTAGAGATAAAGAAGATGAGTTAAGAAAATGGGTTTAGTTGAAGATGGGTCAGGAGGAAATAGGTTAAATGAGTGGGTTTCAAAGGAATTGGGTATTTAGAATTGGGAGTGGGTTATTTGATCTTTAAGTTGACATGTGTCTCTCTGTTAAAATTAGGGGTATATATGTGCCAAAGTATAATGGAAAGGGTATATATGACCCGAAAGTATAACGAAGGGTATATATAAACTATTTCCAATAATAGAGGAGTATATTTGACCCGATTAGGATTCCTTGAATAAATGTTGATGAGAAACTATATACTAAATCTTGAAGAAAAGAATGTAATTAATAGGTGAAATTAATGTAGAATATATGGTAAGAGGGGGTATAAATAAAAGTATATACAAGTACAAACAAGTATCCAAGCCCATGTGATTTGAGAAAATGACATTTTTTAGAATAAAATCAGTACATAAAGTACAACATTACATTATAATCTTGCTCTTCATTAGCTGGGTAGGACCGTTTGACTATAGATATTGGAAGCAATTTTTGAGGAAATTTTGACAATATTTATTTGTCCATAAAATTTCTCAAGTTTTGGCAAAAGAAAAAAAAAATGGCCAAAATCTAGAGAGAAAAAAAGGTGATTTTTGGTCAAAATCTAGTTTTTGAGTTTTTTTTTTCAAAAAAAATAATTAAAACTTACCTCAAACTTTTATATTTATATATCTAAAAAACATCAATTATGACTACAACTATAATTCTATCCACCGACTATCCAACCCCTCACTAAACACATTCTTATTAAAAAAGTTGTTCGTAGAATATAGACAGATTATATTTATAAAGAATAGCTAGCTAGTTGGTACTGTTATTATTATTTTATTTTATTTTTGCATCAATAGATCTTCGTAATTAATCGTTTGACAAAATGTAATAGTTGGTAATTGTATACTAGTTTTTTTATTAAAATATCTTGTATGATTTTTGGACAATGTATTATCTAGTTCATTATAAATATGATAATTTTGTGTCAACCTTATGGATATTTTTAATAATTTTACAACTTATGGGTATAAATTAATTATGTTTTTCATTTTTTTGAAAAGATGGAAATATGTTTTCCAAAAATTATGGTTAAATACATGTTGAAACTTGAAACTTCACCCAAAACTAGTTTCCCAAAAATATTTTGAAATTCATGACTAAACGCTGCTTAATTAATCGAATCTCAAAGCATGTATCACATACCAAATGAAATTAACAAAAACAGGGTGGGGTATATATCTCTTGTCATTTTACGTAGCACAATTTAACTAGACATAAAATTCGATACGTTAATTGATTTATATAATATTAATAATAATGGTAGAAAATTATGTTAATTTGACTTATGATACTAGTGATAGATTTCAAAGTTACGATTGAATGAAAAGAAAGAAATCGATTATATCAAACTAGAATATGAATAATTTGATGAATTGAATTCTTGAAATTATATACAAATAGAATAAAGTTAAATATTTCAATGTGATTGTACGTTCAAATTAAATGCTAATTTTGTATCTTAAACTCATAATTGGTGCAATCTTGTTCCTTGCTAGAGCTATAGAGATATGTCATTTAGTATAATGTATTCACAATTTGTTTGCAACTATCGAAGTATGATGTATGAGTAAACTCAATTATGAAACTACATGTGAAAAACGGAACTTGTTAAAGATGAAAATGTTAGAACATATGGATTGAAGTTTAAAGATAAAGTAAATAATCATGTTGAAAATGATCAAGTAAAAATGAAATGAATTACTAGTAAATAAGTAGGGAGGGATCTATTATGGATTTATCAACTACACACTTAATATATGAAATTTTTGACCAAAATAAGTCATTATTAAAATCAATTCACTAAAATAGTAAATTTTTTTGAAAATTTACAAAACTAATATAAACATGTTTCACAGTAACCTTTTAGTCTTTATTTTATTTTTAAAAATTCAATGACAAAACGGCAAAAAGCTGACGGCTAATAGACCATAAAACGTGACTGCCAATAACATTTTAGAATTCGTTACTGGAAAGCACGTTTTACAGTTAAAACGTAACTCAAAGTAACATTTATTTAGACTCTGCAAATTAAGAATCGAATCCTGCAAAAATCTGGCAGAGTGTAAAATGTTACTGACGGTCATGTTTTACCTTTAAAATGTCACTCAAAAATATGTTTTATGTTTCGTTACTCTCATACACGTTTTAGCTGTAAAACGTTACTCGAAGTAACATTTCTTTAGAAGTTAATCACGGGCCATCGAATCTTACAAAATGAAGAATCAAATCCTGTCAAATCAGAATCTTGCAGATTATAAAACGTTACAGTTAGTCACGTTTTAACTTTAAAATGTGACTACCAGTTACGACACTCTGTTAAAATTCATTTTTCAAACTGACCACATGATTTTATATAAACCTTGTTGAAACATATGTTCAACATATTCCAAAAAATATTCAGCCAAGTTTTTGCTTGTGTAGCCCATTATTGAAACAATATTCACAAAAGTTCATCAGGTATGAATAAAACAAGTCAAGTTAATATATCATATTATGTTATTGTTTTATTATAGTTCTATAAATATTTTTATGATTTATTAATTATAAAAAAAATGTCTATAAATATTTTTATGATTTATTAATTATAAAAAAAATGTCTTATTTTTATGTGTAGGAATAAAAATGGCGAATTTTGAGCATAATGTGATGGTTGCTTTGTATTGGGGTGGTGAAATAATTACTGAAATGAACAGATTCAGGTATATAGAATGTGCTAGAACGATTATTAGCATGTCTACTTCAACAAACTATGTTGAATTGGTTGGTTTGTTGCATTAGAAAATGAGAACAAATAGTGAAAATATTGAAACGGATATTTCTGGAAAATATCCATGTTCAATTCAAGGTAACAATGCAAGATTCATCGAGTTTAAAATTGAGAATGACCAATCTTTGCAACAATTTTTTTTTCATACCTCAAAAATTTGCGGATAAGATTGATATAAATGTTTTGTGGAGATGTATGTAAAGATCAAATCAAGAAATCAAAATGATGTATTTCAAATGAGTGGTCAGCATGATTTTCACATGAATCTATTGGCTCAAAATTATGAATTTTTCACGATTAGTCAACCTCATTTTGCCGAACTAATTATTCAACCATCATTTCAACAATTGTCAATGCATGACCATCGATCATTTGATGAAAGCTCAAGTAGCCAAAGACATATTGATGGTAGCCATATGGAATATGAAGCCAAGTAATATAACAAATTTATATTTTACTTAATTTTAATATAATAATTCATTAACATAATTTTTTTTGTCGCTATAAAAAAACTTATCTCTTTTATGCAAAATGCATGATGAACAAATGGAAACGTCGTATTAATTTTTTAAAATTTATTTTATTCATTCATATTTTATTGAGTAGTTTATTATTTTATTAGTTTCATCCGATGAATCTTCATGATTCAATAATAGTATATTAAATTTTATTATAGTTGTCTACACATTATAAATATACATGCATTTATAGATAGTGATATCTTTTGCGCTTAATTAGATTGTTTATTTTTTGGAGAAATAATCTTTTAGAGTACAAATTATTTCTTTTAAAATAAACTTTTATATCTCATAATTTTGTTTGAATTTAACTTAAATTTTTTTCACAGAGAAAATGAGACCGACGTTAATCTATATAATGATGTAAATGCTGAAATTAGTAATGAAAGTTCGGAGGAAGATGAACCTTCAAAAGATGATGATGAAAGTGAACCCGATGAAGATATAATTGATATTATAGATTTTTCTCAAAATGATATTAGTATAAATCTTTATAATCAATATGAACAGGATGTGCCTGAAATGCAAAATAATGATGTACCCTATTTCAGGACATTGGAGAATGAGGAAGACATTTTCATGTCTACATGTGAATCTGAGATGGAATATTGTTCAGTTCGATCCGAGGATGCCAAAAAACACTTTAAAAAAGGTATGTGTTTTAGTAGTAAAGAAAACTTAAACGAGCTGTGACAATTTGGAGCTTGAAAAAAAATAAAGAGTTCAAGGTGATAACGTCAAACAAGAGTCTAATATGGGTTATGAGATGCAAGTTTTATACTTTATTGGGTTGCTTGTGGTTTCTACAAGGACGAAAGGTTGGAGATAACCTTTGGAAAAGAGGAAAATATATTGAAAATCATAGATGTGAAACCGAAGGGCTTTCTAGAGGTCACGCCAACCTAAATACCAATTTGATTTCATCTCTGATTCTAAATCAAATTTTAAAAAATCCTAAAGTTTTGGTGGTAGATGTCATTTCAAAGGTTCACGAAAAATTCGGCCATCAAGTAACATACAGAAAGGTGTGGCTTGGACATCAACGCGCATTTGAATTGATGTATGGTGACTTTGAGAAATCATTTAGTGACCTACCCAAATTTTTTGCAGCTTTTCAACACTTTAATCATGGAACAGTTGTGGAATGGAAACACGAAGAGTCTATGAGTTCACTAGAGGTAAAAACTTTTAAATTTGTATTTTGAACTTTCAAGCCATGCATTGATATTTGTGGAGTCTGTGGTATCATGTATGGTACAATCTCAGTATTTATTGGTTCATATTCTAGTTCTGCTTGGACATCTTGTGTGGCTTGATCCTCTTCACCCATTTCAATAGGCGCTCGGCCTCTCTCAATAGCGCGTACCCTCCTACCCGCAACACCACCTTTTCCTCGCTTACGAATAAGGGAACGCAAATGGTCAAATTGTACCTCGTCTCTTCTATAATTGGCTTGCACATACGTCAAGCAGTTAGATCCTTCATCCCGCATCAGTGCACGAAATATGTAAAATTCCTCCATTGATGGATTATCACCAAGTGATATTGCTTTATTAACCATCAAATGAATATGACGCGCCTGGACAAAATAATTAATTATATGAGAAGAGTAATTCTTATTAATTCAATGTAAACAAAATGGCATTTCAAGTCCAATGAATAAAAAGTCTAACTTGATAAAGCACACTGTTTAAAGAATGACATGCCAGCACTTAAATGCAGCCAAAATATAAACTTTTCAACTAACATAGATTCACATAGTAGGGGAATGGAAATGATGAAAAAACTAAAGAAGCAAAGGTATCAGATGAAAGTGATGCTAAACAACCTGCTGCTACTGAAGAGAAATCAAAGTTAAACAAGCTATGGATATTTATTTTTTTGAATATCTTTTACTTTGGTATTTCATTTTAAAAAAATGCATCCCCTCTAAGTGAAACTTCAATAAAATAAGAAAATACTTCTTGATAGCCCTAATTTTGTTGCAAGAAGCCTATAATTCCAAGTCAAAAGAATAAAAAAAACATCCTAATTTTTTTCAGTCACTTAAAGTCACTAGATAATTAAGGGAAAAATGCATCCTTTGTGACATAGAATGGAAGCAAATGCCAATTCTTATCATCTTTCTCTTCTCCTCAATATTTTCACAGTCACTTATAGGTGTTCTGATATAATAGAATAACCAATGTTCCTCAGCATGAACTAAGCCGAACATAGTATTAGATATATATATATATATATCACGAGAGATAACAAAATCACAAAAAAAGAAGAAAAAAAAAAAGAACTGATGATAACAAGAATTTTGCCTTAATCCTAAACTTCCTCTCATGAAAATCAAGGGCTATAGCTAAGAAGTCCTTATATGTACATGTATCCATGCTTGTTGTTACTAAAGGCATTAAATGATCACGTAGATGATTTCAAGATCTAAAGTCAACATAGTGTTCTCCATTTTACTTAATTTATTCCCTTTTGTTATTCTTGACTCGAGTAATTACACAGTAGAATCAAATTACATAGCAATGATCAGGGAAGGGGATGCCGCGTCTGGGCTTTACATAACTCATCAGTAAGCCTTAAAAGAAAAACCAAGTATTGAACTTACCATTATTTCGTATGTCGTCACATTAGGCTCATAACCTTGTTGTTGTTAAGGACGCGAAGTAGCATTACCAATAACAAAACAAGAAATACGTCTGAACCAAATAAGGTACGGATCATTATACCGAAGTGATCCATGAATGATTGGTGCATTACAGACATATTGGTCAATATGGTTCCAAAAAGGCAATCATTGTGCATGCTCCAACTCCTAATTTGTGTTTGGCCTTCCTCGATGATTGTGGTGAAAATGTGTAGCATCAAATGGAAATGGAGATGGTATCGCCGGTACCAATTCAAATTACCTCATAACTCGATCAGACAAATGAACCTCGACGACATTCCAACAAAAAATTGAAACTCTAACACGCCATATATCTCTTCCAACGCGACAATAGTCGGGAAGGCTCTCAATCAAGTCAGCAGAATATGGCTCCCAAATAAACTACATGAAACAAAAAGAGTTCACAACTACAATATACATGAAAGTTAAGAAAAAACTAATAACACATCCTACCTGATCTTCTGTCATTGAATCAAGCGCAGCCCTAAAAACCCTTAGCACATGCTTAGTAGAGTCGGTCCAACTAAAATGTGCAAACCATTTGACAACATATGGACCCCTAGGTAAATTAGCAGGAAAAATATTTCTCGTATCCCTTTTTGCTACTATCTGAGGCCTGAGGACAACAACTCTCTCCCATGCCCAAATCTAAACATTATATATATATATATATATATATATATAAAGCGCTTAGATAAAATTCTTTCAAATTCAAGATAATTAAGAAAGTTCTTTAAGTTGGGTAGGTTTTAATCAAATAAGTTGTAAATCCTACTCGGTACTCTCTCTATCCTTGGTCCTTTGTCATGTAAATAGCTTATGTTTTTAAGGTTTTCCGTAATTTCTCACAAAATTAATTTTTTTTTTTTTTATAATTCTTTAACCTCTGTTCATATCTTCTTTGTAGCCTAGCTTTTAACAATTTTCTTCTCTAACCACACCCCGGATACATACGTCCTTTGGCACATCATGGCCCTGGCGGACATTTCAAAGCCCTAGGACTTTACTGGTTAATCCATCGATATTGTTAAAAAGCTGATCAGAGAACCATTTACTAAGAGATTAAACAATTATAGTTATATGGAATCAAACATACATATTTACTTTCATACATAAACATTATGATACAATAATAGGGAGAGATATTACAAAAACCAGAAACCTAAACATGAACTACTTACATGGCTCCGGTTGGAGAGAGATTTCCCTTTCGGGAGTCCCCGGTGAACTGGAACGTACTTGGAATGAAAATACTCTTTTACAAACTTAAAGTCACACTAACACTCTCTCTTTTTTTTCTTTTCTTTTTTTTTTTAACTTAGAAACTGAAAAACAGTAATTTATCACTCTCTGAAGAAATTTCTCACTCTCACTCTTCTATCTTTCTTTTGCATCTCTTCTTCTCTACCTTTCTTTATTAATGCTGAGGTATTTATAGTGGTCTTCGGATCTCAAACTCGGATTTCAAATTGGTTTAAGAATCTTTTAAAACCTGCTGGGTGCTCTGTGGGCCCCATCGTCACATGGTTATGTCTGACTCTTTTCCAATTCTTATCTTCTTTTGAGTAGTGCCTTGTGTCATCACTGCTTACGTCTTATTTTCAGGTCATCATTGCTTACGTTTCCTGACTTGGTCGTCATTGCTTACGTCTCGGTATCATTCTTGAGTTGTCCTTATTCTATTGTGTCTAAGTTATGTAGGGCTATTGAGTCAAAACTCATGCCTGAATCATTATCTTCGTTTGGGTCTTGTGCGAATTGATCCATAGTCGGATCGTATCCTGTACTTCCTGAGCTTTCGGATTCCTCTGTCTTTTGTTTTGGTCTTGGATGTTCTAGAATCACCTCTTTTGTCTTTTCATTAAGCAATCTTCTGACCGCTTTGTCTACCATGTCTTCTATTTTCTTTTTTTTTGTATTTTTCTTTAGACTGAATCCCTTTTTCTATATTTTGGGTGTCTGGGTTGAAGTTCCTTATGCTTCTGTATTAAAACTTGCCGGTAGTATCCTTACACTTTTTAGCAAAGTGTCAACTTTAAACGGATTTGATAAGTCTTTACCAGTCACCGTTTGAACTGGACTAGCTACATCTTTATCCGATGTAGTGGATTCTTTTGCATTTATTGGGAAATGCACACCCTTCTTATCCATTATTAGAGATGGAGAACTCTGGTTTTGAAAACTTTTGTTAATTTGGTATATTTCATAACAGAGTGTTTTTTCTTTGTCTTGCAATAGTCTTATCTGCTATAATATTTTTTCTTTCTCTAGCTTAAGTCTTTCATTCTCTTGATTCAAACGTTTGAAAGCGTCTGTCATTGTTGAGCAATGATCACAAAAATTTATTTTGTCTGTGTCTTTTTGAATATTGTATTGAGGAATATTTGTATTTGGTTGTCTAAGGGCTGGGGTAATATAATAATTTGGTCCTAAATTTCCTCTAGCATAGTCTAAGGCTTCATTTAGATCGTTAAAACCTTTGAAAAGGGGGTAGAATAATTCTTTATTGAGTCTACTACTTCTATCCAAGTCTGAAAAATTCTGGGTTTTTGCCCCTTTATTACCACATAGAATTTAAATCTTTTGTCTTGATTTTTATCTATAAAATAGTGACTTAAAGCATTTAAAGTTGAAATGAAATAACTATTGTCTCTGGGATGCTTATTGTAAGCTATCCATAAATTGTCTATCAAACATTTCTGTTGTTTATCCACTTTTACCTCTGGTTTGAGTTTGAAGCTCATGTTGCATTATGGATAACATATCAGATTTTGTGGCCCAAAATATAGTCTTTCGAAATTCTGACTTTCAAGTATTGATTGTGGCCTATACTGACTAACACTCAGTAAAATCTTTAAATACAAGTCTTTATATTTGTCTGGGGAGGAAGAGTCTTCCATTTTGTCTTTTCCTTTTCCTGCATTCATACTAAAACAAAATGGTTAATTTATAATAATTCTACTTAATTGGTCTGCCAAATTATTATCCTTTCCTTTGATATGCTCTATTTTTATATTATATACTGAAGTTGCGTCTAGGAAATTTAACCATCTTCTTTTACTACTCTTTTTCTCATTTATCTTTTGGTAGAATTTTACTATTGCTTCACAATCTATTCTTATTAATATTTCAGGTTTATTTAGGATGTGTAGCCTAAAACTATCTAACCCATAAATTACTGCTAAAATTTCCGCATCTATACTACTTAGATTTCCTTTTTCTTTATATTTACCTCTTTGATAAGCGCAAATTCTCTCTTCCTTTTTGTCACTATATTTGTCTTTCTTTGCTTTTAAAACAGCTCCCATCCTGCTAAACTACCATCTGTTTCTATTATTAAATAATTTGTTTCTAACGGTAGTGCTAGGTCTGGAATGTTTTTTACCATTTCTTTTAATTTTTTTACTAATTTTATGTCTTCTATATTAAAAGTTTTTTGACCTTTTGATCCCGTCTTAGAATATAATGGTCATGCTACTTTCCCTAAATCTTTTATAAAATGTCTTGCATAGTTTAGAATTCCTAAAAAAAATTTGTAATTCTTTAGTTTTATCTAATTTGTCTGGCATTTCTAGAATCTTTTTTGCTATGTGGGGTTGTAAACTTATTTTCCCTTCTCCTATTACTACTCCTAAAAAATTAATATGGGTCTTACATAATTCCATTTTCTTTTTGCTAATAATTATCCCATGCTCTACGAATAATTTAAAAATCTTCTGTAAGTATCCTAGATGTTCTTTCATACTATTACTAAATACTAAAATGTCGTCTACATATACTATGATAAAATTTTTGTAGTCTCTAAATATATTATCCATTTTTCTTTGAAAAATTGGTGGGGCTGTCTTTAAACCAAACGGCATTACTAGCCATTCAAAATGTCCTTCTGGACAAGTAAAGGCAGTCCACTCTATGCTTTCTTCTTCCATTTTTATTTGCCAGTAGCCTGATTTACAATCGAACTTACTAAATATTTTTCTTCTCTGTATTCTATTTATTAATTTTGTCTTGTCTGGTAGCTTATAACCATCCATTCTCGTATTATCGTTTAGTCTTTTGTAGTTTATTACCATTCTTGCTTTCCCTCTTACTATTTCGCTATTGTTTCTTACCATAAACGCTGCGGATCTATGTTTTGATCTGGACCTTCTTATTACTCATAATTCCATTAGTTCTCTTATTTGAGTCTCGAAGTCTGTTAAATCTTGATTTGTTGATTCTATAGAGGCCGTTCGTACCGTATATTCTGGATTAATTATGTCTAATTTACAATTTATTTGATTAGATTCCCAATGTTTTAGTGGTTTTTCTCCTATGATTTCTAATTCATCTAAAATGTGTATTATTCTTTCTAAGTCTTTGTGATCCTTTATTATTCCTATTTTTTGTATACCTTTTTTAAAATCGTATAGTTCTGTGTTTATTTCTATTAAAGTATATTTTTTTCCATTTTCTTCCTCTTTTAGTATTTCCATGTCTTGATTTATTTGTTCACATGTATTGCAAGTGCAACTTTTTCCTTTATTACATTTGGTCTTTCCTTCTTGTTCTTTTGTTTTGATGTACTAAATTTATTTTCTACAGGTATTGTTGCTACAGGTGTTTGGGTAATATTTTTGGATAGAATTACCCCGTCTCTTGTTAACAAACAACTTCCATTATTATGTAATAAAAAATCTAGTCCTAATATAAAATCTACTCTAATGTTTAGATCTCTTACCCATATTTTCTCTAATTTGTATGTTGGTTTGTAAAAATTTGTACAAGTATTTATAAAACTTATTGTTGCTTTACTTACATAATGTTTATAAGTATTGAATGATCCATCCATTTGCATGGATATTTGTGGACTTGGTAATTCTTTTATCAAGTTTGGGGGTATAATCTTTTTATTTATTATACTTTTTGTACATCCTGAGTCTACTAAAGCCAGGGTTTCTATTTCATAATCTTGGATCCTTATTCTTGCTAATATTTTTATCGTACTTATCTTTTTATACTCATTACAAATCAACCCATTAGAAAAAGTGTTTAAAAACTCTTTTTCCGGTTCTGATTCTTCTTCTAATTTTTCTTTCCCTTTTTCTACCTTTTCTAGCCTTTTCTCTAGGTTTTCTATTCTTTTTCTTAGTTCATTTATTTTATCTTCTATTCCTTCGTTTTTATTAATCTGAGAAATATTTGTTTGTTTTTTGTCTCTATCATTATTGTGTATAGGTGAATTTAATTCCTTTTCTATACATGGTATACATCCCTCTATATAACATTTTTTACATTTCGCTCTCCTAATCTTTCATGGATACCAATGACATATGTAACATTGGTTACTGTCTAATCCCTTCCCCTGTTCAAATTCATGTTCACAGGTTAAGGATATATTCACCATATTATAATTATCTGTTTCTTCTAGTTTTAACTTGTCTAGTCCTAATTCATTTATTAGTTCTTCGTCTTCAGATTCTGAAGATTCTTTCCTTTGTTCTTCATTTACCTCCATGCTTATGATGGAGTATATGCTTTCATTGTCTGACACATATTCATCTACATTTATTAGAGTTTCTTGGAAATCTTCTATTAATTGTGCGTTTCTGGTTCTACTATTATTCCTTTTAGGGCATGTATTGGCTAGATGTTCTATACTCCCACATGTGAAGCATTCTAATTTATTTTTGTAATTTCGGTTATTATCATACTTTCTTACATGTCTATATTTATCTAAATATGGTTTTCTTGCCATTGATTTTCTTAAATAATACTTCCTTTTAGGATAACTGTTTTTGTAGTTCTTTTTAGTCTTTTTGTATCTCTTTTGTGGATGGTCTTTATCGTAATTTTGTGTAGTGTATATACTTTTACAAAAATTAGTTTCATTTTGTTTTAATTGTTTCTGTATTTGTATGTTTGTACATTTTTCTTGTAGTATTGTCATAATATGTTGTATTATTTGTCCTATTGACCATCTTCCCTCTGGATTTTGTATTACTCCCTCTCTTTTATACCATTTTTCTTCTATTTCTCTTCCTAAAGCTCCGGGTAATTTATTAAATAACTTCTTTCCTAGATTTCCATCAAAAGCGTTTCCACTTATACTACAATAATAAAAATATTCATTTAAAAATTCTTTTATGTTAAACCAATTGCTTATACTTAATTGTTCTAGTTTTATTAAAGCATTTCTTTGTAAAGTTATAATCCATTATTTGGGTCTTCTCCTGTTATTAAACTATGTATTTTATTTGTAAAATTATAAGGGTTTGGTCCCATATTTACCATTCCTTGGAATTCCCAGAGGAATTCCATTTTGTTGGCTTCCCACAAACCTTTTGTGGATTCTCCTAAAAAGGTTTCCATATATCTGTACATTGTTTCTGCGTCATTTTCTTGATTAGTTTGTATATAGTCTGTCACTACTATTCCTTTCCATAAGTCTATTACGGAATTCCATAACTGAGGATCATGGGCTGCTATGTTTAGAATTTTTCCCTTATTTCCTCCCTCTTGGAGTCTAATAGGTTCTTCTATAGGTAGTCTTTTTCCCTTTGGTTTTAAATTTTCGGTCTGAACTTCTTGATTTATTCTATATACCCTATATCTTGGTAAATTTCCAGTATTTGTCTGTACTTATTGCATTGAAGTATATATATATATGTATATATATATATATATATATATATATAGAGAGAGAGAGAGAGAGAGAGAGAGATAATTATAAACTAGAAGAAATTTCAATAAATAATTAGTATTATTATTAGGTATACCTGAAGTAGTGGTAGAAATCCAGCAATCTCATTATGGTTACTTTGGGAGGCTTTACAAAGAAAGCGATACAAGCATGCTAAGGTTGCACTACCCCAACTGTAAGACCCTACTGCAGTGATGTCTTCGAGCATAAGCAAGTACATAAGCTTTAAAAAACCACCAGATATGTCTGGCAACATTAAACCAACAATCATCCAAAGCATATAACACCTAGCCTTCTCATTGACCATATCATGTGTTGCCAAATCAGACAACTCTGGTTGAAGTCGCAAGTGTGCATTAAGCGCAGAGACCTTAAGACTACTATGTTTAAAGTTTTGAGGATGTGGAGTAAAACCTAATAATCTTTGACAAATATTTTGTCAATCCACTATTGTCCTCTGTGGTTCATACTCAAGTACTGGATCACCTTTCACGGGTAAGCCATACAATATCTCCACATCCTGTAAGGTGATCGTGGCCTCATCCGTCCTAAAGTAGAAGGTATGAGTCTCAGGATGTCATCTCTCAACTAGTGCAGTGATTAAACTACAATGTACATCAGGCCGGTGAGATCTATAAATATCGTACAATTCAGATAATCTGATCACATCTTAGACTCGTGGATGGATGGGATGTTCATTTATGAGGTCCCAAAACTTTCCATCACACTTCCTTGTGTTCAAAATTATATTATCATTTCCTATCCATATATCTCGTGACCTATGAGTGAGCTGTTCAGTTAATACAGACGGATCAAGTGGACCGGAATCCAATTGGTATGCATTATTACTAGCCATAAAAGAAATACCTACACACAAATGAATGTTTTTAAAATAATGAACAAAACTAACAAAGCAAATCAAACTCAGTTACTGCTTATAAACTTTCCTCAAATGCTTCACTACCAACATAAAGTTCAATCATATCAATTAAAATATAAGTTTTCCTACAAAAGTCGCAACCCTTGAGGAAATTTGATACCAGCCATTACGAAAATAATTTCAACAACATAAAATGTCAACTTTTTTAACAAAAAGGGAAACAACATATTCATCAAATCTAAGATCAACTATACTAGTGTGTGACAAAATTACCTCAATCACAAAAAGATACTTCTCTTTCAAAGCGTTTTGACCTTTTTTGCAAGCAAAACTGCCAACCTCCTTCGAATTTTTGAAAGCTTCACCTCTATATAAATTTCTTGTAGTGTGTCAAATCTTTAACAGTTCAACAAAAGGATTTCAAATCTAATGTAGTTAGTGTGTCAATTCTGCAAGAGGCGGAGTTTTTCTTTCCGACAATAGTTGCAGATGGGTTAGGAATAAAGAGGTGAAAGGTGAAGGTTTTTTCTTTTCGGCAATAGTTGCAGGTGGCTGATGTGAATCTCCGTGATTTTTCATTCAAGAGGTGAGGGTTTTTGTTCAATTGATGGGTTTTGTTCAATTGATATGAATGAATGGGTTGTATAACACGCGGGCTAAAAACGTTATCAGTAACGTATTAGTATTAAAACGTTATTCCCAGTGATGTGTCATTATTAAACGTCGTTACCCGTCAGTTCCTTTTTCCCATTAATTTGTTTTTGAAATGAAATCTAAAACATTATTGTGAAACACGTTTATACTAGTTTTGTAAAAAAAAATTAAAATGTACTATTTTGGTGAATTGATTTTAATAATGGCTGATTTTGGTAAAAAATTATAATATATATGTGATGGTTTTAATACACTTTTGAATTCAATTTTTTTAATTATTATTTACATCCCTATATTATTTGAAGGTCCTATTAACCCTACCCCCCCCCCCCCACACTCTCTGACCGAATTTAATTCTTTTATATTATTTATACCCTTAAACTTAATTTTTCATATTATTTAAATTTCTGAATTATTTTGGCTCAATTTTGATCCAATAACATGAACAAGAACAATAACTTGCAAATTTTATACATCAAATAAATAAAAGGAACATATGCAAAATATCAAGAATAATTTTATAGATATTAAAATAAGTGATATGACTTTATGGATATAAAAATCAGTGCAAAAGTATATCTAACTGTACAATATACTATCATCTTAATAAACACAAAAATAGATGCAATCTTAATTCCTAAGTTCGGGAGAGGGGAGGGATAATAAAACCCTCACATATATTAGCGGTGTAAATTATAAGAAAAAAATAAGTTTGAAAATTAATAGAACCCTCTTAATAGTTAATTTAGATTTGTAAATGATAATATCGACATAGTTCAAAAAGAATCTTATACCTTATCCCATCTAAAAATCAAAATAAGCTTATAGCCTGCTAATATTTCTGAAATTCTACTATATAGTTGTGCATAGTTCTTTGTGTAATTCTTTTGAAAATAAATATTATCACCACATGGATTGGGAGATAAGGGCATAGGTAGGAGATAATGGATTCATCTAAAAAAAAATTAAGTATCAGCAAATTATACTTTATAGATAAAATTAAAATTATTTATTAGGTAGGTATAATAAATATTAAAATTTTTAATTTTTTATAATTTAAATCTCGTCAATGAAAATTCAAACTCTTTTAACATAGGTTAAGAATAGAAAGTGAAAATGATGACAATATGATTTAGTGCATGAGAAACTCTCATTAATATTATTAGACTATATAATTTATTTATTTTTTGAAAAAGACCAATAATGGAAAAGTGAAAAATTAAAACTATAGAAAAAGGTATTGACATCAACCATGCACATCCTCTTTTTGTTTCTTCTATAATCCCATGCCCTCTCCATGCACCAAACATAAGGAGAAAAAAAGAAAAGGATAAGGCTGTTCCACTTCATTTGTTAAGGAGAAAAAAACAATAATAATATTTCATTTATCCTAATTTATGTGATGTTAATTTTTTAGCTAACTTTTTAAAGAGAAAGATTAAATTTTTTATATTTAATAAAAATTTAACTTTTAAATTATTTATTTATCTGTATTAATCTATAATCACTTGCATAAATTGAGACAAACTGTCATATTTCTATTTGTGGACCAAAAGGGGGTCAACACATGTGGTTTGATATTTTGTTATTTCTGATTATAATAACTCCTCACCAAAACCACATATTTGTTAAAGGCAGAGCTAAATTTGATTGATGCAAATAGTCATTTTACATAAATACTACATTCATTTTACTTTATAAGTTTTAATTTAATTGGATAAGCAATTCAAAAAAAGAAAATTGAATCTTGTGATTTTAAATCAAAGATAAATGTAATATATTAAAATATCTTTTGAATCCTATGATCTTAAGTAAGTTAAAAATTCACAAGATATAGAGGGTAATTTTTTTTTAAAAAGATCAAATAAAAAGAATAAGACATATAAATTGAAATTAAAAAGAGACACTATTTCACAGAGGATTTTTCATGTCACATGCATGTAATGAATAATATGATTGCAACTTGTTGTACATATTATTAAAATGAAGGGGATGTAGGGACCAAAATAAGAAGATATGCATTCACACTAAAAGTTGTGGACCTATGAATTAAAAATAAGCCAAGAACACACCATGTGAATGGGACTTTTAATTGCTAGAAAGAATGTTTTGGATTTGAGTCCATTAATTAATTCCTTTTAGTCTAAAAAAGCCTTTAAAGACAGAATTCAAAGTTTTCTGCTTAAAAGTGAGAATCATCAACAACCCCACTCCATAAACCCTACCATGAAAAGAGGTGTGCATTCTTATTTCTTAATAATGACCTTTTGTCGAGGGCTTTTGAGTGTAAACTACACTCTCCATCAATTTTTACTTCTTCGGTATTGATTTGACACACATTTTATAAAATAATAAATAAAATAACAATTTTACTATTTTCTCTAATCTATATTAAGTGGATTGTTAGGGTATGGCACACCCCCTAAGAAAAACTTTAGGATAAAAATAAAAAATTATTTTTCACTATTACATTTTTTATTATTCTTCAACTCTTCTCCTAGAAAATATGCTAGTTAAGAATAGCAATAAAAGGAAGGGTAAAAATGGAAAAAAATCTCAATAATTCTCTTGAACTTTGAAAAATTCACTTTATTTTAAACTATGCAAAAAGTCTCAACAATTCACCTAATATGAATTAGAGGGAGTATATCATCATTTGAATATAATAAAATTAATGTTTTAGGAAATGTATTGAAAATGACTATATGTAATAACAAGGATAAATTAGGAATAAAGTAATAATTTATCTCTTGATTTTTTAAGTTGTACAAGTAAAAATGAATATTTATTTTTAATATAGTAGATAAGTAAAAATAAACGGAGTCAGTACTTTATTTGGTCCACATTTTTTCATCTTTGATCCAGAATGAGTAATTTTGAAAAATCATGAATTTTCTTTCACCAAATTTAGCCGGTCTAAAATTCCCTTAGGTAAATAATAAGTATCCATTTGATCTTTAGCATACCCTTTCAGAAATAGAGTACTGTAGCTCCTAAGGGGAAAAAAGTATATTGACTAAACTATCCTTAGTGTTTAACCTATTTATCTGACAATGTCACAGAAAAATTGAAGTAATTTATAGAATTCTTGGGGATATATATGTAAATAAGGGCAAATTTGAAAAAGTAAAGTTAATTTCTTCTTAATTAATTTTGGGAAGAGATAAAATATAATTTAGTCAAAGAATTTTCTTAATTAATATTTTTAATGAACATATCAAATCCTTAAAAATCACTTTTTATGGACGGAAAAGTGTAACTGTGATGGGTGGATAATATTGTATAAAATTTATTTTGAGGACTAGGACTAGGGATTTATAACGTTATTTTCTAGGGCTTGGTGAGATTTAATACTTGATTATTCCCTTTTTGTGATATTAATGAACATTGATTAATGTGATCACATGAGCGTTATTGGAGTCCCCAAAGCTTTAAAAGTAGCATCCAATTATTGCCTAGAGCATAGAGAAGACATCTCAGAGCAGCTGATTAATTTCTCTTTAAAAATGAGTAATTTTTTTTTTATCCTTTTATTTTGTTTCAAAATAAAAATAATTTCACATAATCAAAAACAATATTAATTGTTATAAATTCATTGAATGAGTGGATTATCCATTAGTTAATACATGAACTACTTATACATATTCCCTGAGTTCTATGAAACTTTTTGGATAATAATGTATTTATTTATTATGACACTTAATATGGTGACTTTTGGAGTGATTTCTCAACCTATAAATAGGGTTGTTCTTTCACCATTGTAAAGTGATTTGAAGACATTTGAATAAGACGATCTCTACATTCTACTCTCCATATATCTTGTCTATATTGTTTGTAGTATATTGCTTATATTTTACAACATATTATCAACACGAGACTCTAGCCCATTGAGATTGAGTTTTAGTTTTTTATTAGCTCATGTTTTGGTTGATCTCGTTATGAGAATCAAGAAAAAAAATGATAACTACTGCAATCAAGGTATTATATGCAAAAAAAAATCATGAATGCATTTTTTAGAATTTTTTTATGATTTAGAATACAATAGTGTTCGATCACTAACATTAACCAGGAACCAAAAGCATATATTATTACTGGTTGAATATGACCTGCTATACAAATTCCTTAAATGGAAAAAAGTATAAATTTTTAGTAGCATGAGTTTGAATATTATTTTGATTATTTTGAAAGACTCAAAGGGTGAGTCATGTTATACTTCGATCTATTATACTGTTGGTTGAGGGTAAGACGGTGGATTCAAGTCCCATCACACCAAAAGGATAAGACATCAGGTTAAAGCCCAGATGCACCATAATGAAAAATGTTTGAGGGTAAGACGATATATTTAAGTTCTATCATAGCAAAAGAATAAGACATAAATTTGAGTTTTGATGTACCATGATGATAAGATATTGGGTTCAAGTCCCATAGAATTATGGCCTAACAAGTCTTATATGAGTAAGACATTGAGTTTGAGTTTCAATGCACCATAGTGATGATATAATGATGACTAAGGTTTTGATGAAAAGCCATGAAATTTGTCCCATTGAATTTGCTCTATACCTTGAAGCGAATGTAGTAGCAGTACATGAAAAGTTTGAAATCCGCCCAATTGCTTCATTCTATCTTATAAATGTGGTAGCAGTGAATAATAAGTCTCAAAGAAGACAAGTGATTAGATCTATGAATAAGGGTGTGGATGGACAGAATTATAATAGTCATCATTGTGGTAATTATAAAAGGAAGAACAATGTGGGTTCTCCAAATAGTCATTCAAAATGTGAAGGCAATTCTTATCATCATAATGATACGAAAGGTCATTGGACCTATGGTCGTTGTGCGACCTAATAATTTGATAAATTTATAAATCCTCCATCAAAAGAAAGGAAGATAAAGTGGTGGTACACTTGACTTTTCATAGTGATGTTGAGGTGGGTCATGCAAAAATGATGAATTTCAAAGGCATGATAATGTGTTTATAATGTAAATTTATGAAGCACATATAAATGATTAGTCCATTCCTTGAAGAGAATGTGACTTGTGATAAGCATCATGAATGCTCGACCATTCTGAAAGAGAATGGGTCAAGATGTGATAAAATCATTATGGGTTGAATATATGTCACAACTCACCTCTATGGGAGGTTTGATAAAAATGATTTATGCCGCAGCTCACCTTTACGTGAGGTTTGAGAAAAATAAAAGTTTGTTGGCATGATCGGTTGTCCATTCTAGTTCAAATGTGATGCAAAAGTAATTGAGAATTCACATGACTTATATGATGAAGAAATAAAATATTCTTCAAGAATTCTCTTGTATTGCTTGTTCTTATGAGAAAATAACCATTGTATCATTGTACCAGCTAAGGTTGGGATTGTATTTCCTGAGGTTTTGGAACATATAAAAAGGTGAATATGGGTCCGTTCACCTGCCATGTGGACCGTTTGCAACAATATGATAATTGCATCTATGGGATGGTCACATGTGCTTTGTTGTCCTTACAAATTGGTTTTTGTAAGGTTATTTGCTTGAATTGTTAAATTAAGAGCACAGTTCTAAACTATGAAATTATGCTGATAATGCTGGTTGATTTAGCAGAAATTGTATGCCTCCAATTAGCTAAACTATAGGTATGAGAACAAAACTCCCAAATAAGATTTGGTATGAGATGAGTTTATTTAACATGTAGCAACACATGTATGCATCAAGCCCACAAGGTTTCCCTATCATAATTGGTCCAGGGTCAGGAATCAAATAATTTCTACCTAAAATTTAAATATGTGATATCTGATTTAATTGCTCCACCATGCACAAAGATATATCCCCAAATGAGGTTGGGTGAATGTTAGATTTTCTAACATTAGGGGGAGAGATGGTTGACATTTGAAAATTATGAGATGAATTATCTTGATCCTCATTAAAAAAAGTGAACTTGAAGTTCAAGAGATAATTCATTTTGCATAATGTTGCAAATTAATTGCCAGATGAATTTGCTGACCTTGTGTTATAATTCAGCTACAAATGCTTCAATGAGAAGTCCTTGAAGGACAGAGTCTATGGTACACCCGAAGCATGATAGACCAATCGATTCCAAATGAAAAACTCCTTAAAGAAGGAGAGGAGAAAATTATCAAGATGGTCATGATAATGAGGCAAGTGCTTTAAGAAGCATGATGACATAACACTTCATAAAACCTTGACAAAGGTTCAGGTACCTGAAATGATGAAATATGAAAAGATCTCGATAAGTTATGTCGTATTGGAAGCGAGTCAAATGACTGTCAATGGTATCTTTGATATGAAGCAGCACTCAATACTATAGATGATGACGAGGATCTTGAATTCAAATTTGTCATGTAGTGTGGACAGATAAATGATTGGCCAAATGAAATGCACAATTCAAGCATATTATATTTCACTTAAAAAAGTGATGTTTTTGGACTTATAGTCCATGGATCAATATATAATGTCAATGGAGTACAAATAAATTATTGTGCAAAAGTATAATCGTAAGATATAAAGTACAGTTTGTGTCTTGGGGCATAAAGGATTTTTGCAAAAGTCCTGACATTATTAAATGGAGATATATTCTCCTGTGATGGATGCAATGAGGCTTGTTTCAGTCTGACAATAGATTAAACACTTGAATATGCGCAATGAATGATTGTTATATCAAGCTAGACGATGAAGGTTATATGAAAATCCTTGAAGGATTTAAAAATTCTTAAAGCAATTCCATTGAGTACCCCAATGGTAGTGAGATTGCTCAATTATGATCTCATGAAAATGATTGAAAAATATCAAGTATTAGTGCAATTGGTGCACATACAAATTATTGATTATGCAGATGCCGGGAACTATGTGATTTTTCTTTGAAAAAGGATATTTCAACCACTATGTATGAAGATAATGTTGCATATATAGCTCGATTGAATGGAGGATACATCAAAGGAGACTGGAAAAAGTACATTTCACCAAAGTTCTTCTTCACACATAATCTTCAACAAAATGGTGAGATAGAAGTTCAACAGATCTGTTCAAGTGATGATCTTGCAGACTTATTTATTAAGGTGTTGCTGATATCAACATTTGAGAAGTTGATATATGAGATTGAAATGCATCGTCTCCGAGATATCAAGTAAAGCTTTCATCAGGGAGAGTGTACTCTTTTCTTTAACCATGGTTTTATCCCAATTGGATTTTCCTAGTAAGGTTTTTAATGAGGCAGCAGTCAAGGCGTATTATAAGATGTGTGTACTCTTTTTCCTTCACTAGGTTTTTTTACACTGAATTTTTCCTAGTAAGGTTTTAACGAGGCACGTTATTTATGGACATCCAAGGGGGGATGTTATAAATTCATTGAATGAGTGAATTGTCCATTGAATTAATACATGAACTACTTATACATATTCCCTAGGTTCTATGAACCTTTTTGAATAAGAATGTATTTATTTATTATGACACTTAATATGATGACTTTTGGAGTGATTTCTCAACCTATAAATAGGATTGTTCTTTCACCATTGTAAAGTGACTTGAAGATATTTGAATAAGACGATCTCTACATTCTACTCACATATATCTTGTCTATATTGTTTGTAGTATGTTACTTCTGTTTTACAATATTAATAATGTTCTTTTAATTTTATCCTTATTTAAATAACAAAAATTTTACATAATCAAAAAATTACTAAAAAGCTACATCATTTTCAAGATACTCCCTCTGGTCTAATATAAATAAATTGTTAGAATATGACACACCCTTTAAGAAAAATATTTAAAGATATCAATCAAAGAACAATTTTTCAATATTACCCTTTTGATTTTTCTCAAACTCTTCTTAAAAGTAGTAGTAATTACTGTCTCCGTTCACTTTTACTTGTCACTTATTTCTAAAATAGATTTTCATTTTACTTGTCACTTTTGACATATCAACAAAAGATAATAATCTTTTTCCATGTTTTACCCTCAACATTAAATACTTATTTTCCAAATCATTTTTCAAGACATCATTTAATAGAGGATAGTTGGTAAAATACCTATGTCAATAATTATTTTCTCAATGGGTGTGCCAAATCAAACTATGACAAGTAAAATTAAATGGAGGGAGTATTTGAGATTCAAAAGTAGTTGAAAACCCCATTAAAAATATAGGTAATTTTGAAGAAAAAATAATTAATAAATTTTTTAACTTTGAAAAATTCATTTATTTTGAACTATAAAAAGGAGTCAACAATTCGTTTATATTGGACTAGAGAGAGTATTTATTAAGGGTAAGTTGGTAAAAATATATTTTACTCTTTAGAAATGAGTAATTTTCTTCAGAGGTCTATGCTCAAGCTAGTAATACCACTTATTATGAAATGGAGGAAGTATTTAGTGACTTTGTACTATTTATGTTGTTTCTTGATTATTTTAGCTAGGAGTTACAAGTGATAATGCGAGATTTGTAACCTTACTTTGTGAATTTTTAGATGTTTAGGGTGTCTCTCGTCACCACTTTAGATTAGAGTCAGTTGACAATGAAAGTACATGTGGTTTGGTATTCACACTTTTTTGGCATGATACATAATCGTATTCTTTAACCTGGTCTCAATTTGCATTTATCCCCTCCAACTTTGAATGTACACAAGCTGACAATTAAACTTGTATAAAGTTGAACAAGTAGACACACATGTTCTACGTTGCATAATACATCTATGACGCCATGTAGGATCACAAATTATCATATGGGGTGCCACGTAGGACGTCTGTGTCTAGTTGTTCAATTATATACAAGTTTAAGTGCCTACTTGTATACACCAAAAGTTTAAGGACATACATACAAGTGGAGACCAAATTAAAGGGCATTTTTATGTATTATATCTTTGCCCCCAGTATGCAGGTACTGAGCCTAGTATTTTTGGATACGAACATGATAGTTGAGTCTGAGGTCCTTCATTTATAGACTTTGAGTGAAACACCTCACAAATTTTATACTAAGGATTCGAACCATTCGTCATGAGCGTATCAAATTAAACTGGTGATATCTTACGTGTGCATATGTGTTAACGTTCATTCTCATGTATGAAAAGCGTATTGAATGTATTTTAGGATCATCAGGGACCTCTAACATCAAGTCAAGTTCAAAATATTTCTATCGGCTAAGTTTTTCGCATGGGTTCATAAAAGGATCAATTTCAAACAATCATATCTCTCATATTATGAAGAGTTAGGTGGCCCATTAGCTATCAAATTAAAAGGTATTTGAGTCTTCTTTCAAACGCCTCCAACCGTTCATCAATCGGAGTTCAGAGTAAAAGGTTATGATCGATTTACCAGATACGCTTTAACCTGACTTATTGAAGGGTCCGCGACCAGGTCCCCCACACGAAAAGGAAGCGAACCTTACAGTTCACTTGAATAAAATTTCATTTTCTAGCTTTTATTTCTTTGGGGTATTTTTGTCCTAAAACCTTTGGGGAGTTATCTAAAGACCCTAAACGTGTAGGAAATCATTTTTTCATAATTAAACCCTCTCATTCACTCTTAAATTCCTACGCTCAAGAACTTCAAAAAATACAAACGCTAGGGTTCATCTTATAATGTTGTTCATTGAGTATGTAAGACTATCTCCACATGTGGGAACGTCTTGTTCTTCCCCACGAACTATGTTTCCATGATTTTAAAGATTCCTTTGTGAATGAATTAGGGTTAGGATAAAACCTCATATTCTTGAATTGTTATTCAATCTTCATGAAATTCCAAGAACCTTCCATGAAAGTATTTCAATTTCTTGATAATTCTTATCCATAATTTTTTCTAAGATTCTTACGAATGACTATTGATAGAAGAAATTATTATCTTGAGAACTACTTTAATGATTTTCTTTATGACTTCTTGATAGCTCTTTGATAATTTCTTGATGTTTTCTTAGAAATTCTTATGTTATGAATCCTAAACTATGACTTATAAAAGCTCCCAAATGTGAGACCTTATGATGCTATCTTATGATTATTTAACTTTAATATTATGATATGATATATGTATCTCATGAATGCAAAGCTATGATACATGAACTGTAACCTTATGACGTGATGATACGAATGATGTTTATGAGCTATGATCCTTGAATGTTATAAATATGAGCCTTCGGGATAACCCATGATCACATGAGCTTAAGGGAGCTAAGTAGTTAATCGAAAAGGCATAAGTCTAAATGACAAACGCCTGAAACTACGTTTGTCAACTTAGGCTAAGGATCTTACTAACAAATTGAGGGATTCCTTTTATGCCTCTGGTAAGGTCTATTTATAGATCCACATGATATATACACGTATATCTCATACCCGGTAAGGTATGAGATGGCTTAGTTGATCGCATCGAGATCAGACTTCATGTGCTTATATGGTGATTTGTGTCAATTCTATTATTAAAATCTCATAATGGACTAAAATATGATGAAAGATATATTCTTAAGACAGTCTGAATGACCTCATCCTTTAATCTTCAAGTGTTACGATTATGAGTATGTCAACTGCTTCTCCTAATCTTGATATGTACATTTATGTTTCATTTGACCATTTTATATAGAGTATTATTCCATATGTACTTACATCCCTTCTGTCAGGAGCGTTGCATCTTTTTCTGATGCAGGCTTTGGTACACATACACATGATCAAGCTACTTGCTAAGTTCCATATCTTTTGCTATTGGTGAACCTCTCTTTGTTTCTTGGGACATAGTCTACATCTTTAAAGTGCTTTATATTTATGTGCTTAAGACATACCGAAGGTCTTGTCCCGGTAGGTATTATTCAGTTATGTTTTCAGGCTTTATATATAGACAAATAGTTATGTTACATTTGAACCTTCGTGTCTTTTAATAATGATTTTAAATTTATATGACTTACGCTATGAAATTTGTTTTCTTATGAAACTTTTCTCTTCAAATGCTTTCAAATATATTTTTTCACTCATGTTTAGATGTATGATCATGTCCAATGTCATATTATAAGTACACTCGGGTCAGTAATGCTATCGATTGCCGGCTACGCTTAAGGTGTAGGCTCAGAGTGTGACAAACTTTGTATCAGAGATTAGAGTTCAAATGTCCTAGGGTGTCTATGAAGCCGTGTAAAGTAAAGTCTTGCTTATGGGTGTATTGTGCACCACACTTATAATCTGAAGGCTATAGGGTAGGAGATGGTTCTCATATTTTCATACTCTAGGTCATGCAATAAAATTGTGCCATAAGAAACTTATTCAGATTCATGTGTTCTTCAAATCTATCCGACTATCCCTCATACCTAAGTGGTGGAAACAATAAAGCTCAAATCATTATTGATGAGTTACTCTCAAATAAAGTCATCTGAAAGTAAAGAGATTGCACAAGGTCTTGAGAAAAACTCGTTATTGTGCTTAAGTTTATTGATTCAAAAAATACACCCTTATTCATATGACTTATAAAAGTTTCCAAATGTGAGACCTTATGATGCTATCTTATGATTCTTTAACTTTAATATTATGATATGATATATGTCTCTCATGAATGCAAAGCTATGATACATGAACTATAAGCTTATAACATGATGATACGAATGATGTCTATGAGCTATGAATCTCGAATGTTATAAATATGAACTTTCGGGATAAGTCATGATCACATGAGTTTAAGAGAGCTAAGTAGTGAACTAAAAAGGCATAAGTCTAAGTGACGAACGTTTGAAACTATATTTGTCAACTTAGGTTATGGATCGTACTGCTGGTTCAGGTGACTCCTTTTATGGCCCTGATAAGTGCTAGTTATGGATCCACATGATATGTACATGTATGTCTCATACCCGGTAAGGTATGAGATGCCCTAGCTAATTGGGCTGAGATCAGATCGACTACATGCTCTCATATGGTGGTTTATATCGGTTACACTATTAAACTCCCATAATGAACTAAAATATGATGAAATAAATATCCTCCAGACAGTCTGAATGACCTCATCCTTTAATCTTCATATGTTACGATTATGACTATGTCAACTGCTTCTCCTGAACTTGATATGTACATTTATGTTTCATTCTGTCATTTTACATACAATATTATTCCATATGTACTCACGTCCCTTCTGTCGGGGGCGCTATATATTTTTACTGATGCAAACTTTGGTACACAGATACGTGATCAAGCAACTTGTTAGGTTTCATATCTTCTAATATTGGTGAGTCCCTCTCTTTTTCTTGGAGCATAGTCTACATCTTTTCGGTGCTTTATATTTATGTGTTTAAGGTATACCGAAGGCTTCATCCCGATAGATATTATTCAGTTATGTTTAGAATAGACGAATGGTTATTTTACGTTTGGACCTTCATATCATTTGATAATGGTTTTGAATTTTTATGACTTATGTTATGAAATTTGTTTTCTTATGAAACTTGTCTCTTCAAATTAGGGCTGTTCAAAACCGAACCGAAATCGATAACCCGAACCGAAAAAAAGTTATTGAGTTATTGGTTTATCAGTAATGGGTTATTGGTTTAGAGGTTTTGATAACGGTTTTGATTTTTTTTGCTATCGAGTTATCGGTTCTTAACGGTTTGAGGTTTTTTCTTAATGGGTTAACCGATAACCCGATAGTAAATTAAATAACTATATTTATATCATTTTGTATATAAAGTCCTTGACTTAGAGTTTAGTTTCCTACTTTTATTTCTGGTTGTCTCAAATTCTTGGATATTCTACAATGTAAAAGTGTTTGCTTTTTAGCAAGATGTAATTTGTGAACTCATGTGCATGGTTCATTTGGTTTATCACCTTGTTTCTAAGTGATTTTTAATGACTTTTTTTTATGTCAAATGTTAACGGTTAAAACGATAACCGAACCGATAACGATTAATAACAAATAAACCAATAATCGATAAGCCAATATATTAATGATTCTTTAACGGTTTAGCATCTCTACAAATCGATAACCAATAAGTCAAACCGATAAACTTCAAAACCGAACCGAACCGACCGATACGCAGCCCTACTTCAAATGCTCTCAAATGTATTCTTCCGCTTATGTTTAGATGTATTCTCATGTCCAATGCCATGTTATAGATATGCTCGGACCAACAATGATATCAAGTGTTGGCAACGGCTAGTGTAGACTCGGGGCTTGACATTGAGGTAGTTGTTGGCTAATTTGTAGCTATAGAGGATCTCTTCTATCTTCCCTTATTATGAACTTTGTATTTTTCGTATTATTCAATTGTACTTGAAATTGATAATGACTTATACTAGTGAAATTTAGATTTGGGATAGCTATATATAAAAAAAATTTGTATCTTCTTCGGAGTTTTGATATAAGACTTTTGGTACTGAGACTTATGTTAATACTTCTGTGTATTTATCTAATCTTATATTGTGTATTTATCATTTCTCCAGAATTTCGGATCATGACAAAAATTTTAAAAATCATGTAGATTTAACTAAAGAAAGTGAGTAACAAAAACACTCGATTAATTAAAATAACTTAAATGCTATAAGTTAATTAAATTGTAATTGATTTAATTTGAAGTCTTAAATGTTAAAGCTTTAATATAGTTAAAATAAGAACATGACAAGTGAAATTTTAGTCAGTTTTAGAGTAATAAATATTAGGAATTTTTATATCATACGAATAAGTAAAATTTAATCATTATAATTTTAATTAAAATTAAAATCTTAAATATTAGAATAATAATTATTTTGAAAAGAAATAATAAATATTATTGATTATAGGTAGCTGTTTTAAGTGGTGTTTTTTGTGATTTTATGGAAATTCTACATAAGTGGCATAGGATTATAGGTTAGGGGTATGGAGTGTAAAATAGGATGTCACAATATAGAATTCAGAACCTATCATTTCCCTTATTTTCACTGACAGACTATATTCATATGTATAAATAATAGTGCATTGATAATTGTGCAGATAAAGTATCTTTGACTGGTCTATATGAAATACACAAGCTCTTTCATTATTTTATATATTTTTGGTGTTATTTTTTATATATATATTTGCTAGATAAAGAGTAAATAATATTATCTAATTTGCTTAATATATAAAATAATATTATTCTCAAAGTGCCTCTTGGTGTGAATATTCTAAATAATCGTGAAAACCTCTGCGAGGAATTCAAATTTGAGTATAATTAATAATATATACTCCTTGTATTCTGTATGATTAGTCACATAATTTAAAAGTCGATTTCATGCTTGACTCTCTTGGTATTTGAATTATCTCAAAAAGATTTTAGACAAAAGAAATGGAATGAAAATATTTATAGTCTTTTCAAAGTTCTTTTTAGAGTTGACTATTTTTTATACGTAAGTGGATCAAGTTATTTTTTCATTTCAAAATAAATTTGAATTCATCAAAATGCATGAAATAATTGTTATTTTGAAAAGAAAAAAAAAACTAAGAGCCCGTTTGGATTGACTTAAAATAAATAACTTTTAAAAAGTTATTTTAAAGTTATTTTAAAAATAAGTAGTTATGTGTTTTTGATGTGTTTGACAAAAAAGTGTTGAAAGTCACTTTTTTTTTATCAAAATGTCTGAAATACCCTTAAAATTGTTGACATTATAAAAGAATTAAGGGTAAAAAAATAATATATTTGGTCAAAGTAGAATGATTTATAAGTTAAAAAAAATAAGTAGGGGCATCCTACTTTTAACTTATTTTAAGTTATTCTTTAATTGCCAAACACTCTAATAAGTCAAAAACTGATTTAAAAGTTAGTTTGACCAACTTAAAATCTCATCCAAACGGGTTCTAAATCTTGAATATTCTTGAATTTTGGTTAGTAGTGTTACTTGATGTTTATATGCTGGTTTGAGGTGACAGATAATCGGTGAATAGTTGAGGTGCATGCAAGATGATTCAAAAATTATAAGAAAAAAATAGTTAAGGATCAAAAATGTATTTAAATTATTCCACTTTATTGAGCTTCATACTTGAGCTATTGAGATTTTTATTTTTTTTAAGTATTGAGAATATACTACTGAGATTGTGAATTTTTTATTTGAACTATCACCCAATTATTAGCGAAACACACCTAAACATTGAGTAGATCAAATATTTGTCTAGAAATGTTTCTAGGCGTGTTTGTCCATAAAATCTTCATCCATATGGCATATATAACGACTCTATTAGCTGACACATTAATGTTTTATATATATTTTAAATTGATATTTTTAAAAAAATCCTAAACTCTCCTCTTCCAAATCGGGGATATCGACGCCATGACAGAGACGAGACCACAACTATAAGAAAGAGGAGAAAAAGATGGTGGATGTCAGGATTGAAATAAATTAATTTATACAGTGATAATTTTGACATTTAACCTTAATTTTTAATCTAATATAAATTTATTAGATTTTTCATTGAAGAATTATTTTTCTACGTGACAAAAATTTTTAAATAAAAGAGAGTGTAGTACACACATCATCAGAAATTAGTCGAGGCGTTTTACGCTAACTATTGAATGATAATTCAAGTAGGAAACTTACGGTCTCAATAGTTTAGGTATAAAATTCAAAAAATTGAAATAGTTTAAATGTATTTTTGACTGTTAACTCAAAAGAAAAAATTAAGAAAAATTAAAAGGATAAGAGGGACTAAGGGATACTTATTTATTTTGTTTTACAATGGAATATTAATTAATGAAGAACATAATTTAGGGGAAAAGGGAAAGCGTGAGTCGCGGTACAAGTGTAGTTGTAGCACATTTTGTCAAAATTTGATTCTTCAAGTCCAATTAAAAGTCTAATTGTTTGTTTGCTTGGAAGTTTAACGACGCAAAATTGGACTTTGAAGCCACACAATTAAATGATTATTGACATCTTATTATTCTTATTAGTAGGTGTACTTAAGATTATTATATATAGACACTCCTTGTAGTGAAATATTTTGGACATACTTTCTCAGTCCTTTTTACTTGTTCAATTTTGATTTTTACTTGTCATTTTTGATAAATCAAAAAAAGATATTCTCTCCGGTTCAAAATAATTGAATTGTTGGAACATTTTTCATTTTTCAAATAAATTGAATTATTCAATCTTCAAGACTATTTTTATAATATTTTTCAATTTTACCCTTCATTAATTAGTATTGAAATTAGTTATATAATTAATATTTAGTTGTTTTGATCATAAATTTGACAATAATTAATAAGGGTACAAATGGAAAAACATGTCTAAAATATGTCTTAATCATCTTTTCTTTAAGGGTGTGAAACACTTCAACAATTCAATTATTTTGAAATGGAGGGAGTAATATTTTTTACCTATTATACTCTCAATTTATTTAGAGAGCTAATGTTTTTGAAAAAGGTAAAACTTCTTTAATGAGTAAATTAATTTTAGAATTTATCAATTAATAGGAGTGAAATGATAAACTCACTACATCAATTATTATTTCCTTAATAGGTGTGTTAAGTAAAAAATGGACAAGTAAATAGTAACAGAGGAAACATGATTTACTCTGATTGTTTTCCCCTGCATCTATAACTTAGGATAACAATTAATTTTAATTGGAGGTTAAGAGTAGGCATATTATAAGGACCAAAATATTAGTTTCTTGGTGTAAAATGATTTGCTTGTAAAGATAATTGAAATTATCAATATCCAAATACATGTTGATTTTATGATATGAGAAAAAAATCAGAAACATATATCACTTTCAAGAATTTGAATTATAAGTTCAAATATATGAATTATTTCTAGAATTTGAATCATTATAAGTCCAAACTTGATGAATTAGTTTTGGAGTTTTAAAATCCAATTTTTTTTTTGAACTTTGACTTCACCATCGTGTGTTTGAGGTTGTTGAGAAAACAACATATTCAGTGAAATGCTACTGATTGGGGTCTGAAAGGATAGAATGTACACAAACCTTATTACTATCCCGTGAAGATATAAATGTTATTTTCGAAAAATCTTGGACTCAAGTGCATCAAATTTGAAATGGACTTTGTTAAAAAAAAATTAGTGCAGACTACAATCTTGAAAGGTGAAGAAAATCTAAGTGCATAAATGGAAGTAAACGACATTTATGTACTCTCTGGTAAAAGTTAGTTCGGAAAGTGATCAGATAATCCCAACAACTATATATTTCCAACTGAAGAGAATCTAATTATTTGAACCTTTCTGAAACTCAACAACTCTCTTCACTAATATCTTCTTCATTCTTTTTTACATTACTTTTCTATCAGACTCTCAAGTTTGCAGCACAAAACGTCACATGTATTAAATTATATATGTTCTGCTCTACTTTTTTTTTAAAAAAATATTTTGTGTCTGAAATCTATTATTTCGATTAATTTAAATTTACACCAGAATGTCCACTATAAAAAATGGAGCCAGGTTTTAGGGTGTGTTTGGTGTTAGAAAAAAATAATAGGAAGTATAAATTGAATAAGAAGAAGATGGCTTTGAGGCGTGAAGAATCAATTTCCTTAAAGAGATATTGTCTGTATATATATCGAAAAAAATACAAGCAATTTCCTTCGGGATACAACAAAGCGTTGCTATATACCTGTAGATTTTTCTTAGGCTACTTCTAGAGAGTCCTTATATTTATAAAACTTAAGAGATGATTTTTCATAACAGTCATATTATTTCATTAACAAAGGACTTTTCATAATAGTCATGTTCTTTCATGAACAAATTACTTTTCATAATCGCCATGTTCTTTCATGAATAAATAACTTCTCATAATAGTCATGTTCTTTCCTGAAAAAATATGTCTGTTCAATTCAAGACCTTTATATATAACAAAATATTCAACAATCCCCAGCTAGTTTGTAATATTTCTCATAATATATTATCCATACCAAAGAGTATTTTATAATAGATTTGAATTTTTCATTAGTGCAAGTACTTTAAAGTTTTGACGAAATTATTGGTATCTTAAAAGATTTGAACAATAATTCCATGTGTCAAAACTGAAAATATCGCACACATAATATTATTTGTAGCTTAGAAAATTCAGTATTTGTTTTAGCATGTTTATGACCATGTGCTCATCTTGATTTCAAGAATATTTACAAGACCAACCCTTTAGATCTTGCTTGAAGCGGCACCACTTCAATATACATATAGGTGAAATTAGTTATTATGTCTCTGTTACTGTAGACATTTACTAATTTCATTAAGAATTAACACTACAAGAAAAATGTGGATTACATGGGGATTTTTCTAGGAATTGTATACTAAAATTCGCAGGAAATTAAGTTTATTGTGGATTTTCCTACCAAAAAGAATCCGAAGGTAAAACCTTCGCAGGTAATTATTTCTTGTGAATTTCAAAATCCGCAAGTAATTTATCTAGGGATTTAAATTTCGCATGTAAATTACATGCAAAATTTCTTGCAAAAAATACTAAAAATATTACGAAAATTTTTGGTTAAAATTAACAAATAAGGAATTTTTTTACGATTTTTTTCGTAAGTAAAGCCGCATGAAGATATTCTAATAAATTTGAAAAGAAATCTTGTAAACAATATTAATTATTATCTCCTAATTAATTATTTTGATCACCCACGTCCCACTGTGATTTACACTACTTAGCATTTAACACCACAAAAAAGGAATTTTCTTACGATTTTTTTCGTAAGTAAAGCCGCATGAAGATATTCTAATAAATTTGAAAAAAAATCTTGTAAACAATATTAATTATTATCTCCTAATTAATTATTTTGATCACCCACGTCCCATTGTAATTTACACTACTTAGCATTTAACACCACTACCCACCCATTACAAATACTATAACTTGATGCCCCAGCCTCTGCCATTGCTCAAACTTAATCCCCGCCCCCACTGCCAAGTAGTAGTGTAGTTTGTCTTTGAAATTAGATTATTTCAATGTTATTGGTCATGGCATTATAAATGCTAATTTTCTTGTATTCTTCTCCGATGTGGTACAAGAAGTACCAATGGCATAACACCAATTTTTGGTATCTTTTTTTTATTTGATTAATTTTTAAAGCTAAATTAAATTAAATTAATTGAATATTTAAAATATAATTTAGATATTCATAAATTACACAAAAAGTACTATAAATTTATCTCGTAGAAATATGGTGATGAAATATATCTGAAAATGTTGCCTAAAATTCATGTAATTTAACTCTTAAAAAATGAAACATGACAACTATTTATATATTTAAAATAAATCACTACCACACAAATCGTAAAAATTTTATGTTTACACTTTCTATAAGATAATATTCATGACTAAGCATATTAAACATAGAAAATTTTTTTATACATACAAGGTTCTTATAAATAAATAATTGAAAATATAAATATATTTATAAGTTTAAAGTGCAAGGAAGTTATAAATAATAATTGATAGTATACCTTATTATGTATTTGTGGTATTTATAATTTTAATTTATCTTTTAGTAATTATATTTTAACATACTTAATTATATATTTGTAAGTAAATAAAATTTAATACCTTACTATCGATAAATTATATCATTTTTAATTCTTGTAAAAAAAGAATTTATCAATTGGATATACAAGTAAAAATTATTTATTTTTCATCCCATATAATTCTATCAACGAGGGGTAATTAAACTTCATATTAATAATATATATAATTGAATTTTTCTCTACTTAAAAATAGTGCTTGACTTATTAAATAATACACTATCTAATATAAAATAATATTAAATCAAAATTAATTAGACTTATGATATTAGTTTTCTATGGGATAAATAATGTGCCATATAATTTTAAGGCTTTATATCTTTCAAATAAAAATAAAAAATAAAAATGACATTATTGGTTCTTAGTGAGATTAAATATTAATTATACATAAGTTAAAAATATTGATCCTGACATTTGTGATAATGTTCCAACACCGTATTAGATTGATATTATTGTATAATAATTTATTTAGCCTAAAAGTAGAGTAAATATTTAACAATAAAGTTCATTCTAATTTCATTGTCATTTTTTATATTATTATAACTTTTAATTTCGGTAAATATATTTTTAAGAAAATGTTCTCTGAAGACTCCAAATTTTAAAAAAAAATCCTTGTATTCCAAGAAAAACATTCCAGTTAAATTATATATATATTTTAAATAGTGTGCATATTTCCAAGTAAATCCCTCAAAAATCTCCAACCAAATTCACAACAATAAAATCCCCAAGTAATTTTTCAAGTGAGAAAATTCTCAAGTAAATCCCTAAGAAATAAATTCCCAACAAAATTCGTGGAACATGAATCCCCAGGTAATATCACATATAAAAATATTTCTAGATAAATTCTCAAGTAATTATTCCTAGCTAAATCTGCAAATAAGTTTATCTAGGATTTTTCTTGCAAACAGATAAAAAAATACTTTTTTTCATTATTTGCGAATTTACTTGTAAAAATGGTACTTGCAAATTATTTTCCCCAAATAATTTCCCAGGAAATAATTTTGTGAAAATGGCGCCAAATTTACCTACCAATTTTTCTGGGGAAATATTTTTCGCATGTAAAAAAATCTAGAATTTAGGAATTTCATATTTCCGCATGAAAAATCGTAGGAAATTTCTACGAAAATAATCCTCAAGTAAATTTCGCAATTAATTTACAGTTTTCTAGTAGTGTAATTCAATCTCAATGTAACAGTCTGCACTATGAAGTGTGTCATTATACCCTTATTATTTCAAGCATTTAACAACTCCTCAACTTCTTGCATAATAGTATGCAATACACTTGAATCAAGGTTCTAAAAGAGAAGACTCGTGCTTTAGCAACACAAGTAACTTGCTATTACCTATTAAACTTGTATTGTTAGAGTTATACTAACTCAAAGTTGGGTTCCTATCACTTGTGTTTAGTTTAAGGATTTTAGCATTATTCCTTCATACATTTATTATACTGCATCTTAATTTTGAAATTAAAATTTTCAAGACTAATATAAATCATAAATAAATATTTCGCATAGGCATATCACATACACATATGCCTAGACTAGACACATATGCCTAGACTTTCTATTGCATATCCAATTATTAGCTACTTTTAAAATATCATCATTATCTCAATAACTTAAAATGGTTGCACCAGTTGTGACCACAACAATTCAAAATCATATTTCTTAACCATTCTATTTGTTTTCAAGCATTTATATGCTAAATATATTTGTATTCCATTATGAAATTCAAGTCCTTTTTTATACAAAAATTATGACACCTTCATATATGTTACAAATATGACTTATATGGATTTTATCATCACACACACTAATTCATCTATGTATGAATGGTTATGTCTATACAAAAGTTATCTTACAATAGATCTATCTTTTCATGAAAAATCACAACATTTCTAGAGACACTACTTCACAAAATTATACAATATTTCTACGAAAACTTATAGCCTAATCATCACATTAGCAGTTTAATCAACTAATTATCAATAAAATTGTCAAGTTATAAATAAAACTACCATGTCAAATATATCAAAGATATATCTTGTGGGTGTTGAAGAAGTAATTTACATCTTAAACTTCTTCAAATATTATTGACTATTAATCATAATCCAAGCACCCCCACACTTTGAATGTTTCAAATGTCCTTTTTGTAACTTGTGTAGATATCTAATTAACATCAATAAATCATCTTGCTGTCAAGTTTATTGCGTTCCAATACTTTAACACATGATCATTTAATAAGAAGACAAAGTCTTCAACCTTTAATGAACGCAAAATGATCTAATGAAAATTATCATTTCTCTTAATTTCAAATTATTATAATAACTTTCAAGTATAGATATTATCCATCAAAATAAAGGAATTCATATATATATATATATATATATATATATATATATATATATATATATATATATATATCAGTTCATAACTTGAAAATAAAATTCACACGATATTTATGTAACACAATTATACCATAATAATTTTCTTTGGACCAAATAACAAATTTATTAAAAGCATACCAAATATGTTGTTCCTAAACTTATTGAAAATGCATTTCAAGATCATCACAAGTGAATTATTTATCCTAACATTTGTGAAAAATCATTTCTCTAAAATTTTAAAGGATAAATTTATAATTAAATAATAAGCAAAGTAAGAAAATAGAACCTGATTTCCATTGCTTCCTTCTTATCCATGCTCTAATAATGTGACCATTTTTTCATATCAAAGCAAAATTAACTGCCTTCTCTCTTTTTCGATTCACGCTAGTTACCAATCGAGATGGCTTTTTCAGGGATTGGCCCCTTCCCTGAGGCAATCCCTGGGATTCCCTTTTCTTTTCTTTTTTCCATGTTTAAGTGACAAGGAAAATGAAGAAACTGAATTTCAATGCATCTTGCAGTTTGAAAGGTGTAGAATCTTTTTTCATAAATAATAATATCTCTTTAAGATTGTTAGAAAAAAATAATAGGAAGTATAAATTGAAGAAGAAGATGACTTTGGGGCGTGAAGAATCACTTTCCTTAAAAAAATATTGTCAGAGTAGGCAGAAAGAGGATGCGGATCTCAAGGTTAAGGACATGACATTTTTGGTTGGTGATCAAGTTCTATTGAAGGTGTTGCCTATGAAAGGAGTCATGAGATTTGGTAAGAAGGGTAAGCTTAGCCCTCGTTACATTGATCCATTTGAGATTTTTAAAGGTGTATGGCCAGTGCCTTATAGGTTAGCACTGCCACCTAACCTGTTTGGGGTTCATCCAGTGTTTCATATGTCTATACTAAAGAAATACCACATGGATGGAGACTATGTCATCAAGTAGGACTCAAAAGTGTTGGACAAGGACTTGCAATATGAAGAGGCGCCGCCTCCGATTCTTGATCGGGATGTCCGAAAGTTGAGGACAAAGGAGATCAAATTAGTGAAGGTTCGGTGGAAACATTTTCTGATTGAGGAGGCTACTTGGGAGACATAAAAGGAAATGCGATACAAGTACCCTCACTTGTTCGAAGATTCATGTACTACCCTTTTTTTTCATTTTAGCCCGATTTTCTTGTTTGATCACTTGAGGAAGAGCGATGGGTAAATTGGTATCTATTGTAAATGATTTGACCTAGACGTTATGAGTAGACCAATAGTGAAAGAATTTGGGCCAAAAAACTTTTTGTGTAGCGACTTAAAATTTTTAGGTTAGGCCAGCCTTAGATGGAATTTGGGCTAGGTGAGATCTAGGGCCATCCAGGGATGAGTGGGGTGTAATGTCTAGGCTTGGTTGAGTCATTCTTGTAGCCAAGACATTAAGGAGTTCTTAGGACTTTACGAAATTGAATTCTAGTAAGTAAAACTCTCGGAATCGATCTTGGCGTGGATGAGATATGTTGGGACATCAAGGGAAGAGGTTGTGTGGTGAAAAAGTGACTTTTCTTGAAATTTCAAGCTACAATACTTTTTCATATCCCTCTATAGCGGGAGTCATCCACTATAGCAGGGTAAGTTCCACTATAGCGACGCCGCTATAACAGACTGGATAGCTATAGTGGGAAAAGTTAGGATTTTATGTAGAAACTGCCCCAAAACCTCCTAATGTTTACACTTTTATTCTTGGAGTTGGGAAGGGCGATTTTAGGCAGTTTGCATTCGTTTTTCGATGGAATTCATCGAAAAAAGTAAGATTTTGATTCTCCAACCTTGTGCATTGATTCTTAAGCCTTAGAATCTAGGTTATTTCTCTTGGGGAAAGATTTTGACATGATTTCATGGTGAAAAAAGCCTTAAGTTGGGGAAAATGATCATATTTTGTTTTGGTTAGTATTTGTTGATAATTTGGGTAATTTATAGGTCATTAATTAGCAACTGATCGTTGCTTTTATTATTTGCTTTAGGCCAAGAACAAGTCAAGGCACTTTAAAATGGGAAAACTCTGGCACTTTAGAGTTTCTAAGAGGCTTGATTCGAGGTAAGTGATGGTTGTATGTTTCCGATTCATGCATGTATGCATGTCTACTGCTTTGTAGTATCATTGATGCAATGCATGGTAGGAAATTCATATGGAGACATATGAAATGAAATCATGTTGATAATCTCATGCAATGGACTTGTTATTGTGACTTGTGGTTTTCAAGTGGCATTGTTCATTGTGCTTGTGATTGTGCATGATTGTTTGTGATTATTGATTGGCTCAGGTACCACGCTGGTACACTTACTAGGGATGGCTCGGGTACCACACTGGTACACTAACTATGGATGGCTCGGATACCATGTTGGTATACTAACAATTTGATTTGGGTTCGTGAGAGGACTAGGAATGTGATTTGTGGTTCCATGAGAGGACCAGACATTTGCATTGTGATCATGTGGCACATGCATCCAAGTATTGTTGTGCCATGATATGTGACTGAGAGACTATCTGGTTGATAATTGTTATTATATGCTTTATTTTTTGTTACTGCTTGTGGGAAATTTTTTACATTCATATCTTGGATTGACCGTGTGATCCTACCAGTGACCGTGGTTTGTGTATTAATATTGCACCTGTTCTTTTCCTTGTTGAGTACAGAACATCTTCCAGTGGCTATCCAAGACCTCAGTTAAGGGACGTCTGACTCCGAATCTAAGGGTGAACTACATCTTTCAGGCTGTCATGGGTCCTTCTACATCTTCTTACCCATCTTTCTAGGCACAAACATTAGACTTTAGTTTTATGTTTAGTTTCGGAGTTGCATCCCAGACTTGGTTATTAGAGTTTTGATATGGTGACTTTCAGTTCTTAGGGGTTATTTTCCGTATAAAATGTTTTTGGACTATTGGGTTGAGTTTATGAGGAATCAACTCTTTGATTGTTTAAATTGTTTTCCTTGCTTTTATATGATGAACTTGATTATTGATTTCGGGTTGGTCATTGATTCTCCTACCAGGTGGTTTAGTGTGAGTGTCACTTACGACGATCGGAATCGTGACATTATAAAATTTGATTTCATATTAATATTACTTTATTGCTTATACCACACTCCTCTCGATATTAAATAATAGTACATGAATTAGAGAACTTTGGTAAGGAAAAATATACAAGTAATTCTTTCTTTTTTTCTTTATCAAAATGTTTTTAAGTTAAAGGAAATGCTTCTTTGGGAGATGGCAAGTCCAAATAAATATCCATAAACAATTGGGAAATCAGGTTGGCTATGTGGGGACATTCATGGTCAAAGATTATGGTCATTCACTCATTAAAGCTTTGTATACAGTTGGCAATCATTGTCAAAAGAAAAAGAAAAAGAAAAAAGAATTGATAGGAGTCATTAATATTGCATATGTACACTTAACTTAATGAAAAGTTATCTCTTTAAGTTAGAAATTAAATTGATTGGACACATTAATTGCCTGTCACACACTTAACCTAGTGGAAAGTTATCTTTCTTGGTTGATTCATCATTGACCAGTTTTTCACTTCAAGTAAATTTTGGAGTAACTATCTATTCAGTAGGAAATGTCACTGTCATTCAATTTGCATCCTTGTTGTATGTGATTGAAAATCTTGCTTCCATTACCAATAACGCTCGTGGTGGAGTAGGAATTATTCATTCATTTTTAATCAGAAGTGTCGGGTTTGACTCTTTTTGATTACGACATTAATTTTGTTAGGACTTCTCAGTACGATTCTAAATTTAGTCGAGCTTCAATGAGAGTACAGAACACCAAATGGTAAACCAAAGAAAAAAGAAAATCTTGCTTCCTTATCAAATGAAGTGCAATACTGACAATATGAGAAGATGTATGTTTTTTCCTACTTAAAATCTAATAAAATTTAGAATTAAAACAAGTTTATTATTTAACTCTCAAAAATATAGAATTAATTTTGTATATTTTATAAATTAATTTTATTAATAATAATTTGAAATTCTAAATTTGACTATATTACTTTATATAATTATTTAATATTAAAAATAGAATAAAAAATAATAAAACCTTTTAAATTTATTAAAATAAACAAATAAAATGAAACAATTATTTTGATGGCCTATGGAGAGAGTAATTAATTCTGGTTCAGAAAGAAAATCTACCTCTTTGCTTATTTTACTTTCATGACGAATTTTTTGTCATCAATCATCATCATTGGCAATAAGACATACTTTAGAAAGAGTCCAAAAAGTTTTCTATAATAACACATTTTGAGATAGCTAAGAGGCATTTGCCCCTCTTCAATGATAATTAGATTTTTTACTTTTATAACAATATTGATTAATTAGATAAATTGTTAATTTTATAGAAATAAATCAAAAAAAATCTGATAGTATATATATATATATAAAATTCAGTTTAAAAATAATGAAACAAATTATTTGCCTCGTGTGTAGGCTGATGAAAAGGAATCCATGTTACCCCTGTCACAACTTGACTCGAGACCCAAGCCTGACTCCAACTCGAGACCTGACTCCGATCGCATCCCCAACCTCGGTCTCAGGACCTTATCGAGACTCGACCCAACTAATAACCCCAATTCGAGACTCGACCTCAACATAATACCTAACCTTAAATCAAAACTCAATCCCAATTTGGGACCCGATCCTGATCTTAAACTGAGACCCAACCTCAACTCGAGACACAACCCTGAGCTAGGAATCAACCTTTAACCCTTGACCCTGACCCTAACTCCGACTCAAGACTTGATCTCAGCCACTGACTCAAAACCTGATGCTAGCCTTGAACCAAGTTCGGGACCCACATTGACCTTGATGTAGGACCTGTCCCCAGCCAGACCCAACCCTAACACGAGACTCGTATCCAAGTCGGGACTTGTTCCTGACCCAACTTCGGACTCGACCATAATTCAACTTGGGACTCGACCCTTTCTCGAGCTAAGGTTGGTATCGATTCCCAAATCGAAGGTATAGGCTGAATCCTAAGTCGAGTTTCAGGTTGTTTATTGATTTGAGTTCGAGATCGAGTCTCAAGTTGGGATCGAGGTCAGGTCGAGGTAAAAGGTCGGATCTCTGTGCAGGTCGAATGGGTCCCAATTTAGGCTTTGAGTTGGTGTTGATTACAAAGCTGGGGTGGGTCTTAGTTTGGGATCGAGTCCCGATTTATGGTTGAGTTTCGATTTGGGTTACAAGAATTGGGTTTTGAGTTGGGGTCAGATACCAAAATGGGGAGGTTCTTGAGTTAGGGATTGGACCCCGTGTTAGGGTATCTTTGAAACTCTTAATTTGACTATTATTATTTTACATAGTTATTTAATATTAAGAATAATAGTTAAAAAAATAATAAAATTGGCTTGATTTGTTAACAAAAAACCGTAAAGACAAGTAAAATAAAACAAATGACATAATTTGAGGTAAATATTTCTAGTATTGTAGACAACTAACATAAAACAGAAAGAAAAGTATTACTAAGGAGTCGTTTGGTGTGAAATATAAGATATAATAATTTCAATGATAAAATGCAGGACTATTCCTTATTTTTGGTTGGAGGTATTAGGTAGTCTTGAAATTATTTATCCCACTATTTATACTTTATTGATTGAATAAATTATCCTATATATACGGAATAAGGGGTATTTTGATATTTCTAGTAACCCAAACAACTAATATAAAACAGAAAGAATGGTATTACTAAGGAATTGTTTGATGTGAGGTATAAAATATAATAATTTAATAATAAAATGCTGGACTATTTATCATGCTTTTGGTAGTAGATATTAGATAGTCCTGAAATTATTTATTCTACTATTTATACCTTAGTAATGGAATAAGTTTACAAGATAAAATAGTTTATCCCGAAATAACTTGTTCCGAACCAAACAACAGAAATTAATGGCAAACGAAAAACATGAGGGGCAGTAGTCAAAGGTCAAAGAATCGGCAAAAGATCGCCGACCCCAAATATTTTTAATTTTACAACTCCCATCCACCCCCTCTCCCTCCTACAAAACAAAACAAAACAAAACAAAAACACTCTGCAGTCAGCAATTTCACAGCAGAGAAGAAGAGATAAACTCTCTCTCTCTTTTTCACACACACACACAGTGGGTTAGAAGAAAATAGGATCTAATGGAGTACGAAAGGATTCACAAAGTGCAGGTACAAATTTGATTACACCACTTTGGAACTTTTCTTTTCTCCTACTACACAAATGGGGTTCCTCAAAATATGCATTTCTTCATATGAAATACTTGCAAACTTCATTTTTGAGCTCTTTTAAATGAATCTTGATCTGGGTTTTTGAATGTGTTGTTAAAATTACAGTTTGGGGTTGTCTTTTCAATTGGTTAATTTTAGCTTCTTTTAAGGATTTGGTTATAAAGTTTGAAACTTTTTGGGAAAATTGCTTGGTTTCTTGAAATTTTTGTTTTTGTTTACTTTCAGACTGGTATAATATCTCCAAGTAAGTTGAGGATGAAACTTATAGGGCCTCACCATCAGAAGAAGAAGAAAGAAGGATCAAATAGTAATTCCTCAAGAACTTCACCTGCTAGGCTTGAGGATTCTGAGTTTGTCAACAACAGTTTGCTGGCTACCCAAAGTGGAGATTTTGAGGAAGAATGTATGTTCATTTCTTCATTCAAATTTACTGATGCTGAAAGTAACTTTCATTAGCTTTGAATCCAGTACAAACTGCTGGATCCACCCCTTCCACCCAGCTAGTGGTCCAAGGGATGTCAACACCACAATAATGTGTAGATAGGTGGAAAAAAAGTTATGTATTATCTTAGTTTGCCTAGACATGAAGTTTAGGAAATAAAAGAAAACTTCTTAATCTTGTGGTTTAAATTAAAGGTGTGTATGGTGTTAAACTTGTAACATAGAATGTTGGAATTGAAAATTTTACTAAATATAGAAAGAAATACTCTTTTTGTGACAGACCAAAATGGAAAGTAAGACACTTAAATTTGGGACGGAAGGGGTACATACTAAATATTAAATCACCTCAGCTTTTTTTCCCGTGTATTTACTTCTTTATATTTTGACTTCTCTCGAGTGAAAATCCTTGATCTGCGAAAACTACCCCCAGCTCCCACTTTTTTCCCTTTGTGCAGCTCGACTAAGTTGCAGTTTGGATATGTGCCTCTAGTTTAGTAGAATTCTCTTTGTTGTTGTTGTTGTTGGGAGGGCTAATTCTTAAGATTAAGTTATATGCACTGAGAGTTCAAATTATTAGGTTACTTGAAACAGTCCTGATTTGTCCTTCTTTCAGTTGTAATCCACATTTACTATATGCAGTTAGTTACCTGTAATTAGCTTTAGGTAACATCATTGTGTCAAAACAGTAACCCATGTTGAGTTTGTTGTTGAGTTGCTAGGAGAGGAAATATGTTTTTAACTGCCCTTTTGTTATGCAGATTGCAATTTAGAAGCTACAGAAAATAAATTGCCAGGAAATTCATTCCAAAATTCTAGGCAAGGTGATGAGAATTCGAATTCATGCCTGCCGAAAGTAAATGGAGATGCTGCTCATGTGAAAAGGCAGCAATCTTCAAAGATGGATGGCGGAAATTCTAGTTCAGTTCATCCAGTTAAAGGATGTGAAGATGAGAATTTTGATTATGATAGTACATCCAGCTTTGAGTTTCATAAAGGGGAGAGATCAATGCACCACCACTCGATAACATCAAGGTCATTTTCACGGCCCATGTCTTCCAAGTGGAATGATGCAGAGAAGTGGATAATGAATAGGCAAAATGTGCAAGCTAATCATTCCAAGAAGGTTCAATTACAGAACCAAGCATACCGGGGCCCTGCCACGAACATGGTTAGAGTTGCTCCAGAATCGGGTAGTTATGAGAGTAAATTAGCGGTTAAGAAGGTAGATTTTTGTCAACCTGCATGTCAGTTAGTGCCTGAGAAGTTTGATTTTGATCATCCTGGTTCTCAAAGTCGAGGAAATGGGCCGAATGCCGTGTCACTTGATCTTTGCCCTGAAAGTAAGGATTTGACTGAGGTGCTCAGTGGGGACTCTTGTTTGACCGAAGATAAAACAGGTACTTTATGAATTCTTTTGTTCTTATGTTGATTTTAACTGCCTTAATGAAAATATTCTTGGAGATTTTTTGCACTTTCACCAGGGGAGGGGACGGGGGAAGCATCAAAAGGGAGGGTGAGATATTGAGGTTTTAGGATGAACTATTGGCGGTCCTACTAATGTTATCTGCTTGGATTAAAATACTGATTGTACGCCTCCAGTAGAATCTTATGCCATTCATAGACGCATGAAGGATTGTCACATTTTAGTGTAGGCATCTAGTGTAAGCATGAATTGTCACATTTTAGTGTAGGCATCTAGCGTATGCATCGACAAAGGTGTATATTGAGGTCAATGCATTGGATTTTCAGATGGAGCACTGTCAATCCTACGGCCTCAGGTGTTTTCGAAGATTGACGGTTAAGATAGTTCCTCAAGTAGAATTCATACATCAGGAAAATTTATGCACTGGTATTTACCTAAATAATGATGCATGTATTTATTGTTTAATCCACACTCTTGATGGTTTGGTCTGCTCTGGATCTTTAACCAATGCAATGACCAGTCTATTTTTTGGTGGTATGCGGGTGGTACGATTTAAGTTACTATGCTTCTGTTGGGAAGCATAAGATCTGGTTGAAGTCTTTGCTAAAAGTAGAACAGAGGTTATTGATAGTACGGAGGCGTGGAGCTGAAAATGGTGCTGTTATAGAACTGTAATTGAATTCTAATACACACATTTCAGATTAAATAGTTAACTAAGTTTGATGATTTCCCTCTTATACAGAACATTGATTGCCGTGCTAATCTGAACTGTTTGATTGAATATCAATGCAGTTGGCCCTGCAATAAGATCAGTCTCCATGAGAGATATGGGAACAGAAATGACACCTATTCCAAGTCAAGAGCCTTCAAGAACGGCTACACCTGTTGGTGCAACAACTCCACTCCGCAGTCCCACTTCTTCAATCCCATCTACACCTCGTAGAGGAGAACCAGCTCCGACGCCTACTGAGAATTACATTGACAATGCTTCTCAAACTTCAACAGAAAACAATAAAAGGGAATTATCTGAGGAAGAATTAAAGATGAAGACAAGAAAAGAGATTGTAGCCCTTGGTGTCCAACTTGGTAAAATGAATATAGCTGCTTGGGCGAGCAAAGATGAGAAGGATAAAAGCAAGGCTGATGCTGCTGAGGCTGAACGAATGGAATATGCTAAAAGGGCAGCTGCTTGGGAGGAAGCGGAGAAGTCAAAAGACACTGCAAGGTTGCTCCAATATTAAACTTTGAATCGTATCAAACACATTTTAAAATCTATGTTCTACTGTTAAATTATGAATTAACAGAAAGACCATTGATCTTCCAGATATAAGCGTGAAGAGATAAAAATCCAAGCTTGGGAAAGCCAGCACAAAGCAAAGTTAGAGGCAGAATTGAGGAAAATAGAGGTAAATCTGATTATCGAATGTTCTACTGTGATTAAAAGCCTCACTCCTGGAGAAAGGAGGACATGTTTAATTGATCTGAAGTTGATTATGGATGGTTGTATATCAAAACTCTGCAACTGAGACGCCTCTTAGAAATTGAACCAACTCGTGTCACGTACTCATACTGAGGCCATTTAGCGTCATATTAAACTGTTACCATGAGTTAATGATCCAGGGCTTACTTTACTACAAAATTTTCATGTTATTTTGCACTCATGATATGTATCGTTCAGGCACAAGTTGAACAAATGAGAGCACAAGCTCATGCAAAGATGGTGAAGAAGATTGCAATGGCAAGACAAAAATCAGAAGAAAAGCGCGCTGCAGCTGAAGCTAGAAGAAATCAGCAAGCTGAAAAAACTACAGAGCAAGTTCAATACATACGCCAGACAGGTCGACTTCCATCTTCGTCTTTCACGTGTTGTGGCTGGTTATGATAAGAAAGATTAAGCAGCAGCTGCAATGCAGATCGTAATCAAATTTCACATGCACATTAAACTTACGAGTTAGCCTCTCTCATAATGTCCGGTATTGTAATAACAGAAAGTATAGTATCATGTTGAACATTGTCCATCCTTGTATCTATATTTTTGCAACCTGCAAATATAAGTTTTTACATGGAATGAAGTTTGGGTTGGTCATTGATTTCTTTGCTTCTAACTTGAATATTAAAACTCGCCTCTTCTGAAAGAGTATGTCTGAAAAAGTGAAAGAAGATACCTTTTGTTCCCATGTCTTTTTTCTTACAATTTTTTTTGAATAGTGTTTCACAAATGAGTGAAATATGTATCTTTTTGTTGTTCTTTTTAGTGTCTGTGTGGTCTCAACATAAAGGTACAGAGTCTATATTCTTTGGGAATTTTTTCCAGAGAGGCTTTGTTTCTTTTCTGACCAACATTTTCATTCATATATTCAATGGAAAATGGTCATAAATGTCCTTAAACTATATGAAATTGAATAAACATGTCTTCCGTTGACAGTTTGATTTAGAAATGCTTCTATTGTTACTTGCAACAATAATATACTTAGTGAAATCCTACAAGTGGAGTTTAGATTGTAGAATTTACGTAGATTTTACCACTTCCTCAGGGAGATAGAGAGTCAATTTCCAAAAGACTCTCGGCTCAAGTGCAATAAATCTTAGATACAAAGAAGGATACATTGAAGAAAATCTAGCAAGAAACAAAGAAACGATGCAAAGTCTGCCAGAAGGGAGCAAAAACAATAAAATAGTGCGATAATCAAAACACAATGAACAACATACTAGGATAGATTATTGGAAACAATAATAAACAATGATAATTATCAAAACAAGAACTACAATAATACAACTAGTACAATGGCAAACACCAACCACCCTAAGCTAGACAACACCATTATACCTACTAACCTTCTACCCTAATACGTGTCCTCCATACCCTCCTATCTAAGGTCATGTCCTCGGTAACCTAAAACTGCATCATATTCTATCTTATCACTTCTCTCCAATACTTTTTCGGCCTACCTCTGTCTCTCCATGTACCCTCTTTAACCAACCTCTTAACCTCCTTATTGATGCATCCACGTATCTGCTCTTCACATGTCCAAACCATCTCAGTCTCACTTCTCTTGTCACGGAGGCCACTCCACCTTATTTGTAATCTTATCGCTTCTAGTATGATCACATATCCATCTCAGCATCCTCATCTCTGCAATATACATTTTTAGAACATGGAAATTTTTTACTAACCAATACTCCATCCCATATAAAAATGTCAGTCTAACCACCACTCTATAGAACTTACCTTCGAGTTCCGCTGGTACCTTTTTATCAAACAAGACTCTATTATTATTACTATTATTAATTATTATTATTAATTACTATTATTATTATTATTATTATTATTACTATTTTTAATATTATTATTATTATTATTATTATTATTATTACTATTATTATTATTATTATTATTATTATTATTATTATTATTATTATTATTATTATTATTATTATTATTATTATTATTATTATTATTATTATTATTATTATTATTATTATTATTATTATTATTATTATTATTATTATTATTATTATTATTATTATTATTATTATTATATTATTATTATATATTATTATTTATTATTTATTATTATTACTATATATTACTATTACTACTACTATTATATTATATTATTATTAGTATTATTATTTATTATTATTATTACTATTATTATTACTATTATTACTATTATTATTATTATTACTATTACTATTATTACTATTATTACTATTATTACTATTACTATTATTACTATTATTATTACTATTATTACTATTATTACTATTATTACTATTACTATTACTATTATTATTACTATTATTACTGTTATTACTATTATTATTAGTATTACTATTATTATTACTATTATTACTATTATTACTGTTATTACTATTATTATTAGTATTACTATTATTATTATTATTATTACTATTATTACTGTTATTACTATTATTATTAGTATTACTATTATTATTACTATTATTATTACTATTACTATTATTATTACTATTATTATTACTATTATTACTACTATTTTTACTATTATTATTACTATTATTATTAGTATTATTATTAGTATTATTATTACTATTATTACTATTATTATTATTATTACTATTATTATTATTATTACTATTATTATTACTATTATTATTATTATTACTATTATTATTATTATTATTATTATTATTATTATTACTATTATTATTTATTATTTATAATAGTTATTATTATTACTATTATTATTATTATTATTATTATTATTATTACTATTATTATTATTATTATTATTATTATTACTATTATTATTACTATTACTATTATTATTACTATTATTATTATTATTACTATTATTATTATTATTATTATTATTATTATTATTATTATTATTATTATTACTATTATTATTATATTATTATTATTATTACTATTATTATTATTATATTATTATTATTATTATTATTATTATTATTACTATTATTATTATTATTATTATTATACTATTATTATTACTATTATTATTATTATTATTATTAGTATTATTATTGCTATTATTACTATTATTATTATTATTACTATTATTATTATTATTACTATTATTATTACTATTATTATTATTATTATTATTATTATTATTATTATTATTATTACTATTATTACTATTATTATTATTATTACTATTATTATTATTATTACTATTATTATTGCTATTATTATTATAATTACTATTATTATTATTATTATTATTATTATTATTATTATTATTATTATTATTATTATTATTATTATTATTATTATTATTATTATTATTACTATTACTATTACTATTATTATTACTATTACTATTACTATTATTATTATTATTATTATTATTATTATTATTATTATTACTATTATTATTACTATTATTACTATTATTATTATTACTATTATTACTATTATTATTATTATTACTATTATTATTATTACTATTATTACTATTACTATTATTATTATTACTATTATTATTATTATTATTATTACTATTATTATTATTACTATAATAAGGATCGCTGTTATCGGGCGGTAGTCCGCCATAATAACCTTGATCTAGATCATTGTACAGAAGACAATCGAAATGTTTAAGAACAAATTTTATTTCATAATAACTGTATGGTAATCTTTTACCCAAGCAAAGGGCCTGTCTAGAATCAAATTAAAGTTTGAATAATCTAGATCTGAAAGTTCTAACCGGGATTTATCTGCCCCTTTTTCTCCTCATAACGGGGACTTACTTTCCAACGGCTTATCAAACCCAGATTTATTCAACCTTTCATTAGATCTGACTGTACCACCATCTTGGAACCAAGTTAAGATGAACTAAAATTTATTCTTTTACATCTAAATTGAGTCTAGCTTACTTTCATAGTTACCATAAATTTCTTTAGTATAATTCTACCATAGATATGATATATTTAGCCTATCATAGAAATGAAAGAACAAATAAGAAATAATGAGTAAAGTACTTACTCAGATCCACCTCCGATCTTGCCTTCAAAAGTTTGAAGATTTTATAAATTTTTTCTTTACAGAGAGAAAAACTAAAACTTGCCTAGAAAGGACTTGCCTTCTCTAAATGAAGGAAGGTCTCTTAAATAGAAAAAAGAAATGACTATTTGTACAGTGACCCGACATAATTGGGTCCTATGCACTTATTTCATAGTGCGAAGTTACAGTGTATCTACTGTTTCTTGGGGCCCTCTGGCTTTACTTTTCAAAAAGCCAAAATTTATTGTTGAGCTTTTCTCTAAGCAATTTTTCTGCTTTAAGCATAGCTTCCTCTGTTGACATATCGTCTGGATATTGAGCATCTTGAATATCTTTATTGCTATTTTCACTTCTCATTGAAGTATCAGATTTATCAAACTGATTAATTGAAGAGAGCAAGTTTCTTTTTACTTCTTCAAGATATTTTTCTATCATTTCAGTCGTATCACCTTCTTGAACTGAGATTCTTCTGGCCATATGTCTTACTGAAGAATCGTCTATAACTTCTTTCATTGGAGTCTTTGAATACTCCTGAACTGTTGAAGTGATTTCATCAATTAATTCTTGTCCAAATAATTCTTTGGTCTTGGGATCCTTTTTCATTAGTTTGTCCCAAAAATTATTATAAAAGATTCTATATAAGCAAGGAATCTGTTCTTCATTAAACCCCAATTCTGGAGTCCACTTATGAATCCATGGAATTGAAAATTCAATAAAGAAATAAATCTGATCAATGTTTTCTAAAGAACTAATATGTTCTCTTGAGTATAACTCAGATAATTTCGGCGACACTTTCACCCATTCTTTGTATAACTTAAAAAATAAAGGAGGTAAAATCTTTACCGTCGGACCGTGGTATGACCACCATGACAAAAACCAATTTGGAATTTGCTGTTCAAATATCTTTGAGCATATTTTGACAAACCAAGTGTGTTTGTGCCTTTCATTGTTATAGTATAACACTTTGTCAAAGGCTTGAATATAATCCCAATAAGTAAAATTCATTTTTACCTTATTAAGACTTATTTGTCTTTCCTTCATTGTGGATATTCCCCATTCTTCAACAGATATAATCTGTTTTATTATAATTTTTGAGAAATTATAAGAATTCTCACTCGAGTTATATCCCGAGAAATGCTGGAAATCTGCACTACCTGTTTCTTTAAGAATAGTCTCATAATAAGACCGAGTCTTATATGACTCTCCTGGGTAATATAAACCAGTAATTAAATACCTTTGAAATATCTTCCAAGGTTCTTCCTTTCGCTGAATCTCAGCATTTTCAACAGGAAATATCATTTCCTTTTTACTTACTCTTTCGTAAGATTTGATATCATCATTTTCTTCTTGAGCTATGGAAGAGAAAGTATCTTTTCTCTTTTGAGATTCCATATATGCCTGTAATTGAGCATATAACGGATGATCTTTTGGAATATCTTCCAAATGTACTGATGACGATATCTGAGAAATCTTCTCATTTATTAATGTTTTATTTCCCATTTGTATAACTGGGAAACTCTGCGACGACGATCCATATGAGGATGCCTGCGAATATGACTTTGTTTGGGAGGATGATCTTCCTCCTCTTCCTCTGCCTCTTCCTCGATAATTCGAGGATTCCATTCTGAAAGAGAAACATTTATTCTGATAAGTAATCATAAATAAATTCATCTCTTTCTTCTATCAACAAATCTCGTACTGCATCAATAATATCTTGACGCATTATATTATTAATAATTTTTTCAAGAATATTTTCTTGAATATCTCTGGGCAATTTTATTACCTGAAAAATTGCTACTAAACAGTCTTGCTCAATAAAAATATTTAAATATTCTGAATTCATTGAATAAATTCTCTAGATAAGAAATCAGGTAAGGAGTTTTCACTTCCTTTCTTATAAACAATCTCAAAATCAAAAGGAGCCAGTTGTGCTTGCCACCTAGCAAATATCAATTTTGAAGCATCATGTTTAAAATCTTTATTAAACATAAATTTTACTGCTTGAGCATCAGTTTTTATCAAAAACTTTTGATTATATAAATCATCTTGAAATTTAAGAACACATTTAACAATATAGTTAGCATTTCATGCGCAACAGTGGCATATTTCTTTTGAGCTTCTGTCCATTACCGGAATGATATCTAATCAGATATTCAATTTTATCATGAGGATTAATTTGTTTCAATATTCCTCCATAACCAATATTAGACGCATCAGTCTCAATAATTTTTTGCCAGGCTGGATTAGCAAGAGTCAAACAAGGCAAATCATTAATCTTTTGTTTAACAAATTGAACTAATTTAGTATGTTCATTAGTCCAAGGAGATTTATAATCCTTTTTTAACCTGTCAAATAAAGGAGCTAAATCTCTAGACAGATTTTTATAAAAGGGAGAAATGTAATTTAAACTTCCAAGAAATCTCTGTAATTGAGTTCTATCAGAAATAACATCAGGAAATTTTGATGCAAAATCAATAGATCTTTGAATAGGAGTTATCTTCCCTTGACAAATCAAATGTCCTAAAAATCTTACTTCAGTTTGGAATAAACTCATTTTTGGTTTTGATATGACTAAACCATTCTGAATAACAACCTTTTTAAAAATTTCTAAATGCTTAATATGCATTTCAACAGTCTTTGAATACACAAGAATATCATCAATATAAACAATAATAAAATCCATATAAGGATTAAAAATATCATTTATAATCTTCTGAAATTCAGAAGGTGCATTTTTTAATCCAAAAGGCATGACATTCCATTCATATTGACCAAATGGAACATTAAAAGCAGTTCTATAAGCATGCTCTTTAAATATCTGAATCTGCCAATAACCAGATTTTAAATCAAATTTTGAGAAAATATTGGCATCGTATAATCTAGATAATAAATCCCTTTTATTTGGGATAGGATATCTAATCCATTTAAGAAATTTATTAAGAGGTTTATAATTAATGACCAATCTAGGAACACCTCTTTCTTTTTCAGCAGCGTTATTAACATAAAAAGCTGTACACGACCAAGGAGACTTGGAAGGTTTTATCAAATTCTTTTGTAAAAGATTATCAATTTCTTTTTTACAAAATTCAACCAATTCAGCATTCATCTGACATGGTCTTGATTTAGTGGGAATATTTTCCTCCACAAAATCCTCTTCATATGGAAGAGTGACAATATGTTTCTTTCTGTCCCAAAAAGCACTGGGATGATCTGCACAAATATCAACAGATAATTGATCAGTGATTAATTTAATTTTTTCTTGAATTTTCACTGATTTCATAGTTTCAAAAATATTCATACTATAACATTCTAATTGCAAATTATCAACATGCTTTTGCTTCATGTCAATCAAAGCACTAATCTCTTTAGAAACAGGGTTAGTAATGAATTCAAACTTAACCTGTTTATCACATTTTCCTGCAGTAAATCCTTTAGCATCAATATGAGAGAAAGGATAAATAGCATTTATAAATGGAGTTCCTAATATTATAGGAGGATATAACTGATTCTTAACCAAAAAGAAAAAGTGAGGAATACACACTTTGTTTTGACATATACTCACATTGGACAATTTATATTTAATATCTAAAGAATGCCCAGATGCAGATTTAACCGTATGAGTAGTTTTTTGAAAATACTTTGAAGGTATCAATCCTTCTTGAATGCAACTAACATCTGCACCACTATCAATCATAGCCACATCAGTTATTGAGAAATTATTATCAATTAAAATAGTACATTTAACATACCATTTATGAGCAGTAATAACTTGCATCATACCAAGAAAAGAATTATCATTTTCATTCAATTTTTCAAAATGATCAGTTGGTAAAACTTCATCGTTTTCAACGACGTTTTTCTTTTTATCATTAGATTTCTCAGTTAAAGAATTAATTTTCTCTACCTGAGTTATCCTATGATCGCAGACAAGTTGATTCTGCTTAATCAATATAATTTCTTTTTTAAAATTTTCAATTTCTTCTTTTAAATCATCGAAAGAAGAATCTCTTATCACAACTTTATCATTATTTTTTCTCATCAAACGATTATTAACTTCGTTTATAGAATAAGGAGGTTGATAATCAAAACTTCTGGGTTTTTCAAAAGTTTTTTGAGATACTGAAGTAGACCCAATTGAGGCTAATTCAATAATCTTTTCCCGAAGTTTATTATCAGTAACATCTTTTAATAATTCAATCACATTATCAGCAGTGAGAGTATTAACATTTAAATCTTGAAATTGAGCCTGCAATTTGTAAAATTCATTATTTTCACAAACACAGTTATCATCACATTTATCACAATTATTATTACAAACCTGTTCTTCCTCAGAAAAGTCAATTAATTCAACTTCATCTTCGGACTCACTTACCGAATTATAATCAGATTCTGAACCAGATGTGTATAAAACTGCATGAAGTTTGTCATATAAACCTTCATCTAATTCTAAAGCTTTAAGCTTTTCTAACTTACAATTAGGAGCAATGTGACCATATTTGCCACACTTGTAGCACTTAATTTTTGCCAAATCTCTTTTCGATCTGTTTTTGGCAAATCTCTTTTCTCTTCGAGAGCTCTTTCTAGCTTCTCTTTCTTCTTTAGATCGTCTTCTCGATCTTCTCCTTCTTTCATAAGTCTTTTCGGACTTATCTTTCCTTTTATTTCTTCCAGAGACATCAGGAAGACCAAATTGAGAACAAAAATCACCCATTTGATTTTTCTCTTTCATTCTATCCATCTTTAATTGTCTGGATAGTCTTAATTCATTACACAAGTTTAATCCTTCTTGTGTACAAATTCCTATCATTTTTCCATAAGTCAATGCATTATATTGAATTTCTCCATCATTATCACTTCTTAAAATCCTTCTTACTCTTTCAGCAAATAAAGGTGGAAGCCCATCTATAAACTTTGCTTTCCAATAAACTTCTTTATTTTCAGGTAGTTCCATTACCCTACTTAGGTACGTATCTTTGTACCATCTAAACTCACTCAAAGTCCTGCATCGAAGACCATTAAGCAAAGTTCGCACTGTTTCATGCTGATTAGTATAACGGCCATTAAAATGTTCTAAAATTGTAAGAACCAAAGTATAAACATCATCTTCTCTATTAGAGACTAAAGCCATACCTAAATTGTCATGTCCTTCGTCCATGGCTCGAGCATTTATAACCAAAGCTTTTTCTTCAATGGACAAATAATTATCCCACCAGCCTCTTAATTGACCAGTAAATCCTGCAACTATCATTTTGCAGATATTTTTATCAGAATTATTAACACTTCTACAAATAGTAGAATACATCAACATACGATGTACCATAATGGTTAACTGCCTATCTGTCAAACCATCCAGATTCCATTCATAGATTTCTGTTCCACTGTAAGACGTATTAGTCTGATTCCAATCCCTTTCTTCAATGAGAACATCTTGAGGAGTTGGACGAGGATAATAAAAAGTTTGCATACGCGGCTTTTCAGCTAAGCTTTTGTTATTTTTAAAATAACCTTTTAATTTATTCATTTCAGAAAAAATCTCTTCTTTATGATTACCAGATTCTTCTAAAGTTTTTACAAAATCTTCAGATAGATGAATTGGTTTTAATTTCAAATCTTTAAACCTTGAAGTCATTTTTTCAAATTTTTCTTCAAGAAGATCTTCTAAATCATTTTTGTTTTTAAAACGAAATCCTTGAATATCAGGAGGTCTTTGAATATTAACTGATACTGCTGGAATGAGAACTTCCTTAGTAGCTTGTGAAGTAGAAGCCACTTCAGTTTCCTTTTCTTTCTCAGCATTCTTCATTTTCTTTAAAATATCTTTTACTAAATCAGTTAATTTTTCAATTTTTTCATCTAGAGAACTAATATGTTCTCCTAGAACTTTAACATATAAACCCAAATAATTATTCTGAGAGATTAATTTATTAATCTCTTTAACACTAACAAGTGCTATTTTTAAATCAATAAATTCTTGAAAAGCTTCAAAAGTGATCCCAGTATTATTGGGTAACATAAAAAGATTTTGCGGAGGATATACAGCTCTTGTTATATTTCCTGCAGAATCTTTATAAGATCTAGTTAAAATATTTATAAATAAAGGAATATAAGTAGTTATATACCAAGGAACAAAATGCACAATTTGATTATGCAATGCACAGAATTCATAAAATTCTTGAGAAATATTATTTAAATCCTCTTTAGAATATGATTTAAAAAACCAAGTTTTAAACTTATTCCATTTTTCTGAGAAAAATTCATTTTGAATGAATCTTCTTGCCTGTGAACCAGGGCTAAAATCAATTTGTTGAGGGATCATTAAAACTCATTTTTATCATATCCCATCTCGGATGCAGTAGGTATGTCTCCTGCTTGTGACGCAGATATTTCATCTACCTGCGTATTAACAATTTGAACAATATTTGTTCTAGGATCAACCTTTAATTATTATTATTATTATTATTATTATTATTACTATTATTATTATTATTATTATTTACTATTATTATTACTATTATTATTATTATTATTATTAGTATTATTATTGCTATTATTACTATTATTATTATTATTACTATTATTATTATTATTACTATTATTATTACTATTATTATTATTATTATTATTATTATTATTATTATTATTATTACTATTATTACTATTATTATTATTATTACTATTATTATTATTATTACTATTATTATTACTATTATTATTATAATTACTATTATTATTATTATTATTATTATTATTATTATTATTATTATTATTATTATTATTATTATTATTATTATTATTATTATTATTATTATTTACTATTACTATTACTATTATTATTATTATTATTATTAGTATTATTATTGCTATTATTACTATTATTATTATTATTACTATTATTATTATTATTATTATTACTATTATTACTACTATTATTATTATTACTATTATTATTATTACTATTATTACTATTACTATTATTATTATTACTATTATTATTATTATTATTATTACTATTATTATTATTACTATTACTATTATTATTATTATTACTATTACTATTATTACTATTATTACTATTATTACTATTACTATTACTATTATTATTACATTATTACTGTTATTACTATTATTATTAGTATTACTATTATTATTACTATTATTAATATTATTACTGTTATTACTATTATTATTAGTATTACTATTATTATTACTATTATTACTATTATTACTGTTATTACTATTATTATTAGTATTACTATTATTATTACTATTATTATTACTATTACTATTATTATTATTATTATTATTACTATTATTATTATTACTATTACTATTACTATTATTATTACTATTAGTAATATTACTATTATTATTACTATTATTACTATTACTATTAGTATTACTATTACTATTAGTATTACTATTACTATTATTACTATTATTACTATTATTATTATTATTATTACTATTACTATTATTACTATTATTATTATTATTATTATTATTATTATTCTTAAATATGTGAGTATATTTAAGAGCCTCAAATAATTTATTTCCAATCTGGCAAAGTTTTCGGATAGCGTAATCTAGACTTAATTATCATAACAAGGAAAATATTATCTAATATTGTTAATTCCCAAATGATAATAGGTAGTAAACTTTTTTTTATAAATAAAAAACAATTAATTTTCTTTTCGTTTATTTACTATTTTTTTTTATTAGAGTAAAATGTCAAACAAGGAGATTCAGATACTAACGGCAACAGTGTAGCTCAACAGAAAAGAACTGTTTCCCCTTTTTACTTCATTTTAAAAAAAATTAAATAGAAATAAAAAAATATTTGTTTTACTTTAGATACAAAAAAAATACCATGATGGTTAATTGTCTATCAGTTAAACCATCGAGATTCCATTCATAAATTTCTGATCCTCCATAGGACGTATTAGTTTGATTCCAATCTCTCTCTTCTAATAACACATCTTGAGGAGTTGGTCGAGGATAACTTTCTTTATCTGATGTTAATATATTAGATGCTTTGACTGTCCTGGATCACAGGCTCGCAGGTATATTCAAACAGAATTTTTTTCGGAAAAATGGAAAACTTTTAAAAATTGGTTTTTCACTTTTTATACTAATGATGATATGAATAGTATTTCTCAAGAATTCTATGAATGTTGTGCTTTGCACAATAAAATTATGGATTTCGTTCCTTGGTTTATAACCATTTATATTCCGTTATATATTAAAGTTTTGGAACGATCTTATAAAGATAGCTCTGGGAATTTGATAAAATCTATTTACCCTCCCCAATCGGCGTTTATTTTACCTAATAATACTGGTATCACTTTTGAAGCTTTTCAAAAATTTATTGATACTGCTGATGTAACTATTAAAGAAATTAATAAAATTATTTCTCAAAATAATTATTTGGGGTTATATGTTAAAGTTTTGGGAGAACAAATAAGTTCTCTAGACAAAAAATTGGATGATTTAAAAAGTATTGTTAAGGATATTAGTAATAATAGAAGGACTTCAGATTCTATCGAACCAATTAAAGATTGACGAAAATTATAATTTCTCGCATCTCTTAAAGCAGCCATAAAAGTTTCAGGTAAACCTTTTAAAGTTAAAGGTTTAAAAGCTATTTGTACCATACCAATATGCATATAATTAAATTGGTCACGATACATATTAATATCACGCTCATGTAACAAACGAATAGTCTGTTCAGATGAATTTTATTATTATTACTATTATTATTATTACTATTATTATTATTATTATTATTATTATTACTATTATTATTATTGTTATTACTATTATTATTGTTATTACTATTACTATTACTATTACTATTACTATTACTATTATTATTATTACTATTATTATTACTATTACTATTACTATTACTATTACTATTTTTATTACTATTATTATTACTATTATTATTATTATTATTACTATTAGTATTACTATTACTATTATTGCTATTATTATTACTCTTAGTATTACTATTATTATTACTATTACTATTACTATTATTATTACTATTATTACTATTATTATTATTATTTATAAATAATAAATAATAGTAATAATAATACTAATAATAATAATAATAATAGTAATAATAATAATAATAGTAATAATAGTAATAATAATACTAATAATAATAATAATAATAATAATAGTAATAATAATAGTAATAATAATAATAATAATAATAATAATAGTAATAATAATAACATAAAATGCAGTACAAGACCAAGGAGATTTAGAGGGTTTAATCAAACCCTTATGCAATAAATTATCAATTTCATTTTTACAGAATTCAACTAACTCGGCATTCATTTGACAAGGCCTAGATTTAGTAGGAATACTATTATTACTATTACTATTATTACTATTACTATTATTATTATTATTACTATTACTATTATTATTCCTATTATTACTATTATTGCTATTATTATTATTACTATTATTACTATTATTATTACTATTACTATTACTATTACTATTACTATTATTATTATTATTACTATTACTATTACTATTATTACTATTATTATTCCTATTATTACCACCACCACCACCACCACCACCACCATCATTATTATCATTATTATTATCAATTGGGAAAAGATTAAGACATAAAATATTTTCTATTCTACTAGAAATTTTGTACATGAATTTGTTCTATTTTAATTGATAAAATAAAATTAAGAAGAAGTTTTTTTATTTTCTATTTATTTATTAGTTAAAGTAGTTTTACAAGAAAAAAAAAAGAATATAGTTCTTTAAAAGTAATATTTTTGTTAGGAATAGAATGTGTTTAAAAAGAAAAGAAATAATATATCTATCAAAAAATGACCTTGTTGACCCATTAAGTAAACCAAAGGAGCATTTACGAACCAAAATATTAGTTGAAGGAGCATTTTTAAACCAAACTATTAACTGAGAGCATTTTAATTTATTTTTACCTAATTTAAAGATATTTTTTTCTTACCCTTTTTCGTATATCCAATTAAAAAGACCCCAGTTTGGTTATAAAAAAAAAGCACCCTCAACACATATCTCCTTATCTCTTAGTTTAATTAAAATTAAAATCTTTTAGACGCAATTGAAATTAAATTGTACAAAGTTAGACTTACACAGCCAAATTTGGTGAGTGAAGTATTATTCCTCTTTTATTCTTTTAACAGAAAATTATAATTCCACAAGATTGTTTATGGATGGAGGTCAAGAAACAGTGAAAAATTTAAACAAAAAATCACTGACAACTCAAATTAAGCATTAATATTATCCACTGCTCATTCAGGGAAAGAAAAACTGTCTCCTTTTTCCAGTAACAAACATGTTGGTCTCAAGACTACCCTTAAGATAAATAAACCAACATGGATAAAATGCTGATAATGACATTAAATAAGACAATGTATCTCTTTTTTGGATGGACTAAAAAGGAAAAAAAGTCACATAAATTGGGACAAAGGGAGTAAATATTCTCTCTCCCCCACCTTCTCAGCTGTAGTATTTACTGTAGATGTTTAACATTACCAGTTAATGCTATTTTTCAAATTTTCTACTCATACAGTAACAATATTACATTCAGCATATAACTGTACAACCATCAAACTCTACTACTGCCTACAAATTAGAGTAACAGTGTGACTTTGAGCTATACGATTACTGCATGGCGGTTTCATCCACAGAGCATGAGCATGTTATGCAGCACAGCATAGAGTCTATTGCAGGATCAGAAACTAAGCTATGGCTCCCAATTGAATCACCAAAAGATTCAAAAATGTTGGCATCCTGCATCGATGATAGATAGCGTGAGCTTTTTGGACAGATCAAGATAGTTTGATCCAATCTGAGAAAAAGAAAAGATTTAACATACTTCTTTGTTTAAACAGGTAACAATATATCAAAAACCAGCACCAAGATAGTGCTTGAAAGTTGAAACCACATATACAAGTTACAAAAGATGCAATCTATCTATCTAACTATATATATATTATATTACAACTTTTAATAAGCAAGAGTACTTGGTACGACAAAAGGTAGTTTGGTAATATGTCTTCCTTTAGGGCTTAATTGGTATCTTCCTGTATCATAATTTTGTATCTATATATTCAATCTCTTCACTAACCTTAGCTTCATTTTTTTTCTTCCAAGTTCTCTCATTTTGGTTCCAAGTTTTCTTCCCAAAAATTGTTTGCTACTTACCAAAATAGTTGAAATAATAATTCAAATTACATAATCAATTCGACAAGTCTCTATCTTGAACCACCTATATTACTTGTACGACTTCTTACACTTGTGTATGCGTTAGCCGCAATAGTGCTGCTTGATCTCCGTCTGCAGAAGCTGGTTAGTCCTTTTGACAATCTTCACTCTCTCCATCTGTGATTTTTTGATTGATAAGTTTGTGAGAGATTGTAGTGTTTTCCCCTTCTGTACTTTCATTATTCTTTGTTTTGATCTCTTCAGTATATTCTTTTTTTTTTTAAACTGGTAAATTTATCTCTTCAACATATTCTTAACTAATTTCAATCATTTTAAATTCAATTTCTTTCATTTACATCGCTTGATTTATGTAAGTTATACTGCAAATTTAGTTATATTTGTTAATGTGTTAATATTTATTTTCAAATGTTAATCAGTTAGCATGATATGTAAAACAAATATGTTCCATTACCGGGAGAAATTGTATGTAATCAGAGGCGAACTTAGAGAACAAGTGCAAATGCTGGCCCTAATAGAAAGAAGAAGTAATAAAATCGGGCAACCGAAGAACATGAAGGTGCCTGCTTTCCTTGCTATCCATATGGGAGTCAAAACAAATGTTATGCCATCAGATTATCACCATTTTGCCCTTGAGATACCATGCAAATTAGATAACAAATAGTTCATTTATTTATTTTTTGAGTCTTGCTTTTATCTCCCTTGATTAAATTGACAAAATTGGATAGATTTGAAGAATTTTGGGGAAGAATATTATTGAACATTCCAATTGCTCTTTTTTTGATAAAGAGCATTTCAATTGCTCTTTGATTCACGGCTACATGCATTTAAGCTTAAACTTAGCATCTTTGTGCATTTATTGTTCTTTTTATGAAGTTTCTGTATTCTCTTTTTGTGCATTTATCATTCTTATATGAAGTTTCAGTATTTATTTATCCTTTTTGAAAGTAAAAAGTGACTTCTTTTCCTTATTGAGATGTTTTTATGAAAGACCATGAAGGCAGAAGATGTTAATGGCTTTATATTTTGTAAGAAGACTTGAAAAGTTGCAATTCCCTATACATAGAGTAATCTATTATCTTTAATTAAGTCATTAATTATACACGAACACTAATGTTATCAATCTAACTAATATGGTTCATGCATGTTTTTTTGAGGAGCAAAAATTTCTAAAAAGCCACTAATAATTCAACAACTGTAATAACTTGTACGTCTTTGCTTTGAGAATTTTGAGATTTCAACTTCGATGAAAGTGTACATGAACTACATTATCTTTTAATTTGTAGGACCAAAATGATAAGACTTGTTAAGTGATGGTAATGTTTACTAGGCTGTTAAAAGTTAATATAGATTTCATAACTGGTTTGGTTAGAGTTATCATGCTATACAGATGATATTGCCAACAAAAAAAGCATAGCCAATTGTAGCCAGTTGATGCATAGATCTAACATGATTCTTTTTGGGTAAGTTAGAGATTAAAAGGAGAAAACAAAAAGGAGAAGAAAGGGATTACTAGGTGATATAGGGTCTCCAATAGTTCAGGATTACCTCCTGATAAAAAAGTGTTTTTTTCTAAGAGTTTGATTTTACATGCTCTTTATGTTTCCAGATTCTTTATGTAATTATGACCTTTTCACTTCAAATCTGTAGCTATTGTTTCTCTCTCTTTGTAAGTAACAATACATCTGTTTCATATTAACTTGAGTATGATTAACAGAATTCATCTTGAGTAATATGTATTAGCGTCTTGCTAATCTCTTAGGTAATTTGGTTGACAAAACCTCTCAATTTTCTATGTCTAATGGTTAATGGTGTCCAAATAAAGTAACAAGAATCATTGACGAAAAAAGACTACACTTAAGTTGTCCCAAAGGGATTATGTGAAGGTGTTGAACTCACCGGGAAAAACGATGAATTTGTGCTCTAAAATTTCTTTAGAGTTGGGAAAATGGATATGAGCAACTTCCCAATAGGAGTAGTAAGATGATTCTTTTTCAAAGAAATGATATTGCTAAAGAAATTTCAGTAGTTCTCCAAAGGTACTACTGCAATTATGAAAAAGCAATTGGTGGTGATCTCTATGCCCTGCTTTCTCTATTTCATTTATATATCATGTGTTTTCTCTCAGTGCTTTTGGTAAAATATCACATGTTTCTTGTGATACAACGCCAACCTTCTTAAATTACTTTAAAACATTATTCGGTTCATTGATTCGGGTGTAAAGAAGCACTTAAAAACCTATTTGCTGGCTGTGTAAGTTCTAAAAGAGAATCACTTGAATAATCAAGCCTAAAATAATCAAAGAGATTGAAGACCTTTTTCTTTATTTATAAGTTTCATGTTAGGCTTAGAGTTTGTAGGGCCTTTGTATTGAATATCAATCTTGATTCACCTGGTCTTAAGATAGCTTATGTAGTAATTTCTATTATTATCCTGCGAATACAACAGTTCCGGTGAGAGCCTTAGCTCATGTCCTCTCTCCGCCTCTCTTCAGAAGCAAAGCCACATTATATATGTAGAGTATCGAGGATAACTTTCCAAGATATTTAGCTACCGTAATAAATATTTCTGGTGGGTTTTGCTCAGGTTATTCCATGATTTTCTGTATTTATTACCAGATAAGAGAGAACATTTGTATAAGTGCCTACATTGTTTAGATCCCTTCAGTTATCTCTATTTCACCTTCTTACATCCATTGATTTTATAGTGTTCTTATACATGAGGGAATTGAAGAAAGTTTCACGTATCATGTAGTTCCATTTCCTATATATTCAATTTTAAAGACAATTTTAAAAAACTGTGTATGGAGGTACTGCTCAATTTTGCGAGATCTACTTTACTTGCGTTTAACACTGGATAAAGATTTTAGATATCAACCCTTATTTTCTTCTTTAGTTGTAGTTAAGTTTTTCTCATGGACCCTCACCTCTTCAAGTAAGTTTCTGACAGGAGAAATCTACAGGAAGTTGGATTCTCCTATCCTAATAGATTTAAATAATTTAGTGAAATCTGTTCTCCTCAGCTTGTGCAACAGTCCCTCTCTATCAACTTAGAATATATTGATGTAGACAGAGAATTGGAAGGTGGAAAAAAATAAGAAGGTTCATTATTCAGTATTGGTGAAAGCTGTAGCTAATTTTCATCAGTTTACATGTTTGTCTGAAATTTTACTCTATTTTATGGTTGAAGAATGAATCACATCAAACCATGATCATTCTAGAAAAAGGATGATGACATGTTGGAAATTGAGAACACGGAAGTCAAGGTGTGAGCAGCGTTGACCAGCTTTTGCCATATTCAAGGGTACAAATTGCAAAACAGGGGAAGTGTAATCCACCAGAACTTAGTTTATTCTCCCGATATCGTTCATTTTTATACAGCAAAAATGTTGTTCAAGAAAGATGATTGTACCAGCTTGGAAAAAGAAGTTAAGAAAGCATATTCTTTCTTTTCTCCATGTCAGGCATGGGCACGGGAATTCCATGTTCAAAAGATGCAAGTTGCGAAAATGAGGATGCTGAGATGGATGTGTGGGCAAAAGAGAAGATATAAGATTCAGAATGAGGATATCTGAGAGAAGATGGGAGCTCCATGGTGGACAAGAAGAGGTAAGCACGGTCGAGATGATTTGTGCATGTGAAGAGATGTGCAAACACCCCACTGAAGAGGTGTGTGAGGTTGGATATAATAGGTATGAAAAGAGGTACAAGTAGGCTGAAGAAGTATTGGAGAGAGAGGTGAGTAGACAGGACATGACGCAACTTCAACTTATTGAGGACATGACCTTAGATAAGGGGGTATGGAGGTCACGGATTAGGGTAGAAGTTAATAGGTAATTGAGCTTTGTCTTGCTTTTCTGCGGGATTAGGCTTGGTGGGAGTCCGGTAGCACCGTGTTTGTCATAATATTACACGTATACATGTAGTTTCTTGCTTTTGATCTCTTTGTTATCAATTGTTGTCTATTGTGTTTCATTTACCACATTACTTCACTATTGTTACTGTTCTTTTTTACGAATGTTCTGTACTGCTTTTCTTATTTATTGACATGTTGTCTATTGTGTTTCAGTTACCACATTACTTCACTGTTGTTACTGTTCTTTTTTTATGAATGTTCTGTACTACTTTGTTTTCTTCATATTTCCTTTTTTCATAACTACTTTGATTTGCTGCACTTGAGTCGAGCGTCTTTTGAAAACAACATCTCTACCTCCACGAGATAGAGTTAAGGTCTGCGTACACTCTACACTCCCCCGACCCCATTCACGAGATTACATTGCGTATATTGTTGTTGTTGTAAGCTAAAAACACCATATAATATGAAATGCGAGGAGTATTAAATTAACCCTTAACATTATTTGTCATTATACATTTTGGTGGCTTTGGAGCCATATTTTCGTTTCCAACTGGAGCATTTAATAGACCTAACGAGTTAATTTATATGACTCTTTTTGGTTGTCGAGAGTCAATTTGAATGAATTTTGAAGCTAAATTGAATTAGATTAACTAGATATTTTAAATTAAAATTTTTTAAAACTATAAATTGTCATTTTAAATGATAATTAATATATTTTTTTGATGACAAGGGAAACCCGTAGCCGCTTCTCTTTGGGTGTGTGCGCACAGGGTAAAACCCCCACTCCTATCGCAAACCACACATGAGAGGTAACCCACACTAGGCAAGCTCGGTGTGATGAGCTTGACCCAAAAGGCAAACCCCTTGCTTTCGCTTGCAAGAGTTTCAAACTTGAGACCTCCAACATGAAAGTCCCAAGTCGAAATTCTTGAGGTTCAATTAATTAACTTAGTTTATTCCTTAAATCATCACATTTAACTAGCATAAAATCTTGCCACGAGAAATATCGTGAGTGAAACAAAAACTTAATTAGTACTTCATCCGTTCACTTTTACTTGTCACATTTAGACTTAATACACATATTAAGAAAATAATGATTGACATGACTATTTCATTACACTACCCCTACTAATTGATGTTTAGTATTAAGTCTTGGAAAATGATTTGGGTAATAAGTAATTAATGCTAAGGATAAAACATGAAAATAAAATAATTGTTTTTTCTTGATATATTAAAAATGACAAGTAAAAGTAAAAATCTATTTATGAAATTGTGGAAAAGTAAAAGTGAACAGAGGGAGTACCAAAAATATGTATTTCTATCTATAAATCTTATATCTTATCTTTTATATGTATATATATAAAAGAGAATCTTAGACCCGCCTATGTGGCGCCCTCACAGATCAGGATTCTTATTTAACCCTACGAAAAAGTCACAATTCTTTAGAAAAGTCAGAACTCTTCATAAAAGTCACAACTCTTCAAAAAGTCACAACTCTTCATTTTTCATTCACATCTTTTAAAACCCAACACTTAATTCCAAGGCACCAAAAGAAGAAAGAATAAACAAAGAAAATTGATTTTCATTGCAATGCGACCTTACTACTTTTGCGTCTCTTAGTCCACAACTTATAACGCTACTGGAATGGTTGAATTCATAACATTTGGTTCTTTAGTAAACAAAACTTCTATTTCTGCCACTATTATTTGTAGGTCCGCTATAGAGGAGTTGAATTCAAATACATTAATTAAGCTTCTTATGAAGTGTGGTTCATTCCTCAAAGTTCTCTTCCTCCTATTTCATGAAACTTAATCTTTTACTGCAAGTCAGAGTGATTCATGTAACTATTGCAATTTCTTTTTGCTATTTTGGTGACTTTTTTTTAACTCTGTTAAAAATTTCAGCAAGGATGATTGAAAATTGATCTTCTCTTTTGTCCCTTTCTACATGCTTCTTCCAGCGTTGTGAAAGGCGATCGCCTTGTCGCCAATGGCGAGAGGCGAGATGAGGCGACCCTTCATCGCCTTTTAGCTTTGTGGCGAGGCGATCTTCAAAAGGTGACGCCATGACGACAAAGGCAAGAGGCGAGAGGCAAGAAAGGCGTCGCCTTTTATATTTTCTTAAAAAAGGCAACCAATTTAGGGTTTTAAAAGTTAAAAAAGGTAATTTTAGGGTTTTCGACTAGATTTCTCCGGTGACCGGCCAGACTTTTCTGGCTACTCCAGGGTCCAACCAATACATATTTCTTCTTTTCTTCTTCCTTTGTTTCTTTCTCCTTCTTCTTCTTCAGACTTCCTAGTCACTTCTACCTTTGTTTTGACTTTTGTTCTGTTTTTTTCTCATTCAAGTTCTAGACTTTTAGTATGTACTATCTATTGTCTGTTTTTGAATTGAAATATTTGCTAATATGTTATTGCTATTGAGATTTTGATTATTTACATATGTAATTAAATATTTTAATTTTTTGGTATTAATTGGTGCCGCACTTCAAAAAGGTGAGCGCCTCGCTACTCGCCTTGCCTTGTGGTGAGGCAGATCCTTGTCGCCTTTTATCGCCTTTCGCCGTCCAAAACACTGGCTTCTTCATATACTTTTTGGGAAAATTGCTTGTGGGGTGTGTTATATTTGATAACACTCAACAACAAATATTGATAACTAATACGGAACCAATGGTGAAGTTTGTTAAAAGAACCAAACAAATTGCTCTCTTGCTTGCCACAGTTAGTATAGTATATTATTCTGATCGTTTTAACTTAGGTACAAACATTTTGTATGCCATTGCACTCTTCCTAGAATACTGGTATAGAGACAATTAGTCCACTTCTTTTATCACAAGTTGACTAATTTACCATATTTCTTCCTCTATCCTTTTTGGGCATAATTAGAGATCAAGTTTTCTTGAAACTAACAGATGCCCAAAATACATAATAACAAAAATAATTTTACTGGCAATAAATATGCACATTAACGAATAGTGCTAGAGCCTTTACCAGCATTAATTAATTGTCATTAGATTCAATGTCAATATAAGCTTTAGGGACATTTATAGAGAGTACTAATTGCCTCTGAAAATACATATTTAGTGGCAATTAAGCTATTAATTGCCGTTAAAGATCATTTTTTGTGTAGTGATAACTTTTTCTTTTGGCTTCTTTCAATTAAATTTGTGAACTGTAAACTTGAATACAGAATACAGCCCGACAGACTATCTTTTTGAAAAATATGTTAAGCAACATGCCTTTTTCTTCATGATTGTTAGGAAAGTAAGGTCGTCTTTATTATTATTTGTAGATATTTGTGAGTTCAAGTGCTCACAAAATTATGTTGTGAGATTTTAATATATTATGTATCAAAATTTTGATTTAGAATATTCAGTTGTGAATAGTTCCATCTATTGCTTGATTGATCATTGCATTAATTCTTTGTAACTGCATACTATAACCATATAATAATAACTATGGTTCAATTCCAAATAAGTTAGCGCCGGTTATATGAAACCCAAGCAATAGTAATGATTGTTCTGAGACAATAAGGAAAAACCTTTATGATGTTAACAATTTTAGGGTTATTTTTGACATATACATGGTACGACATACTATAATAAAAAAGAAATTGATGGAGGTTCTTAAGAAAGGAGCCGAAGGTCCTTCATTTGAATTTAGTTAATTTTGTTCTTATATATATGGACGTTATGTTCCACTCTAATTGAGAATGTTGTTGTTCGAGGCTTTTTGGTCTCTTCTTTAATGTCTGATGTTGATCCTTATAACTTTCTGAAATTTAGAAAATTTTGTTACTTCTGACCAATTATTTCCATGGAGATTTTCTTAGACTTCTTTCTTATACTTAAAATCTCTCTATGACTCATAATTTTTGTGCAACCAAAATGAAAATTAAAAAACTATAGCACTTTTAAGATTTTGGAGGAACGCTTTGCCTTAAGATAAAATGTTCTTGACAATGTAGTGTATGTATCGAAAATACGGATATTACCGAATGATCATATGTAAGCTTAATAAAATAGTTCAATCCCGTACGAAGCACGGGTAATTTACCTAGTAAAGATTATATACCCACAAATTAATAAAAATGCTAATATTTTCAATTTATAATTTTCACTGAGTTGTAATTATTTTGCATAATTTAAATCATGTTACTTTACAGAATGTCAAATTGCTTGTGGCCCCGTTGATATTTCTAATTCTCCTGCAAAACTTCCTTCTTTATAAATAAATTTTTACTTAATAAATTATCTAATTAGGTGATTAAGAAACTTTAATAATTATGAAGACTTATCAACAATACTCATATTAAATGTGCCACTGAATTATATTAATTATGCGATAAGAAAATATCACTGTTATCAAAAGCAAAAAAGCTTTAAGGTCCATTGGGGCTTTAAGCACAAAGTGCAAATAAAGTGTTGGCTTTAACTAAAAAAGGCGCAAGGGAGAAAAAATACAAATATATATGTTTAGTCCAAGATTAATAATTATAAGCATGAATGAAAAATATATGAACAAAGAAATTAAATTTTTTTACGATAAAGTGAAATATCAATTGCTTAGTGTCGCCTCTTCAAAAGAGGCTCCATTGGCAAGGGAAAGGATGTCTTAAAACGTTGATGACAACATTGAAGCACATTAACCAAGGCCCAGAGCTCAACAAGTTTTGAGCCTTGCTTCGGGGCTTGAGTGCGCTTTTAGCATGCCTTTGACTATTCTGGAAAATATAATATAGATTATACTTTTTAAATTAAATTATTACTCATTATTTTTATATCATGAATATGGACCCGGGCATATAGCATGGTCCTCATGTAATAACTAGCATATGCGCTCAGCTTACATGGATTCTATGACTTCTATGATTGATCCAGCTTCATCAACATACTTCTCTTTACCTCTAAAGTGAAATAACAAAATACAATTCATCTTAATCTTTTGTAATGAGCTGTATCTATTAGATTTAACAAACTTGTGCTTTCTGGAATCAGTAAAAGACAATTTCCAGGTTGCCAATGTTAAAAGGTCAAGAGAATCTTTCAAGAACGCATAGAATATAGCACAAGCATATCTTACATTAGATGCTAACGGGCTTTCTTCATACGTTTTGGGGGCCTCATTGTTTCTCTCCTTGAATCTTCTGCAGCTTTCATTTCAATTAATGACTGCGAGCATTTGGAAGAAAAAAAAAAGGTTACTATGATAATGGATATAACAAAATAGGAAAAATAAACACACAAGCAATTAACATATCTTTCTGAAAAAGGGGAAATAAGAGCCATTAGGCATCATACTTGATGCATATTCATCTTTTTACTACTAGATTCTGATGAGAACTCCAAAACTTCGGCAAATTATGTTCATCAAGGCAAGCACTGTACTAGAAACTTGAAGTAAGGTGTTAGGAAAGCATTGCAAAGCAGGATTTCCTCTCCAATTTAAACAGGAAAATAAGGCATTGGGTAGGACCAACGAGTCCAGAGAATAATTGGGATGAATGAGTAGCTATCAAAGAAAGAAAAAACTAAGGCCTAAGCAGAATACATAAGTCTTGATTTTATTTAGGAGTAAAGCAGTTTCTTTTTATCATATCATTTGACACAAACACCTATCATAAAAATCATACAAATACTTGGAAGCTGAGTGATTACAGAGACCAGAGCACACACGCCAAATATCAATTGCTAAGTTAATTTTTTTTTTTTTTTGTAATTCACTCAACTGATATTCATCATTTCCAAGCAACTCTCAAAGTTTTGAACCATTATAACTGAACCTCCAGTAAAGATACTGTTACAACAACTGAACCTCCAGTAAAGATGCTGTTACAACAACTGAACCTCCTCCTAGCATTGATAGAAACACTTCATTCATCACTGGTTCTTTGTCACTTAGTAATTATCAAGGAACTGTTAGAGCTATTAAGTGAAAGTGACTGCTAGGGCTAGTTTTTTCTACCAGAAAAAGAATCTATAACCTGGGATGATCTGCATGTTCTTTTGAATGGGAAAGCTCTCCTTTTCTCAGACAGAATAAAATGCTTGCATCTTCTGATGAGCTTCCCATCTAGCCCCTCCAGTTGTACCACTTATAGCTCATGTATTATCAGATGGTTACAAACATCATATTCTCATCAACACATATACAAGTGTCATATCCTTCTCTTAAAATTTCCAACCACAATCCCATAACTCCTCTCTTTCCTCCAATGATGTTATATACTTCTCAGCAATGTATGTATATCATTTTTTTGTTTTCAACAAAGTATTTATAAACAAGAGCGAGACCATCTTTAAATAAAGGCCACACGGAAAGAAGTGGAGCAAGGAGCAACATTGTACGTCTACAGCTAGCAAATGAAACCGTCTAGTGAAAAACAGATATTGCAAGTCTTATCATTACAGATTGATAATTGTTTGAGTGCGTTCGAGTCCTACATTGGTTGGGAAGTGGACCGGTAGTCTACTTATATGGACTTGAGCAATACTTCCCTCATGAGCTAGCTTTTGGGGTTAAGTTAGGCCCAGGTGCCATATCTTTTCAATAATCAAAATAGAGCAATTAAGGACCAGGACGACGACATATACAAGAGTCTGCACATGCAAACAACTTACTTACCTATCTTCCTAAAAAATAGTAGAACTGCAAAGAGCCTCTAGTGGGAGAAAGAAAGAAAATTTTCAAGCATAAGCTCGTTGTTATGAACATGACATGTTGACGGCTATGTAGGTCAGATTCTTCAAAAATGTCAACAGGTGTGTGTCAGATTCTTCAAAAGTGTATTTTTGGAGAATTCGACCAGGCTGCGGCATCGAAAATGAAGAGTCCACACAACTTAGGTTAACATTAGATATTAATCTCATTAAGTAAATACTTGGTCAAAATAATAGGTTTCAATTATTCCTTGAAGCATGAATTTCACATCAGACAAGTGAAAGCCGGGGCCTTCTTCAAAGTGAAATGAACACAAAAGTTGCAGGATAATATTGCTAACCTCTTCCGCTTTTTTTTGAAGTTCCAAAAGTTCTTGACAATATGCAAGGCACTCTGCATGGTATATAGCAGCTAAGTCTTTTATCATGGCCTTCCTTCTGATGATACCAATCACTGTGATACTCAAGAAGAAAAAGCACATGTTAGATTAAACAATTGTCATAATCTAGAAGAAACAGCACACGTTAGATTAAACAAATCAAATTCTCCTTCATTCCAAAACTAACACAAAATAAAATTTTGTGGACACAAACAGTTCGATAAAGTTATAAACAAATACTTAGTTACCAAATTCTTTGGAGGTGATATTATTTATCTTGTCATTTTTCATTGGAAGATAAGTGTTCAAGAGACAAACTGATAACTAAATTATCTATTACAGATAACCACCGTCTTATCTCATTAGAAGATAATTGCTCAAGATACTAAACTCACAATTAGTTAATCTATTAGAGAAAATCACCATTGCGGAGTTGCCAAAGAGAAGTCCACAACCCCAGTGACACACAACAATGGGAAGCAAAAAGAAAGAAAACGAAAAGCCAACCAATGTGACGATGAGGGAATCTATGTTCAGATCTATTATAATCAGATATCAAGAAGGTAGAAGCTTAGGATTAATCTTTTTATTTTAGGATCATAACAAGAAAGTTATTTTCTAGTATTTGTGGCCCTTCAACTGTGACTCTTCCCAACATAAGCAAGAAGAGACATATTATTGCAATGCTCATTATATGATACATCCAACCCCACCCCAATCCTCCTAATAAAAGGACAAATAGAAAATAAGATGGACAAATCTTTAGTTTATTCTATAAAACAGTCTATCTGGCCTTTAGGGGTTCAAGGAAATCCATTGAGACAGTTCCTTAGACGAACAAAGTGCAAATAAAGATAAGAATATTGACTCTAAACCCAAAGTATCTAAGGTACAAAAGAGAGACAAATCAAATCAGATTGTTTTCAACCCTAAATCAAATCAGAGTGTTAACAAATATGAAATCCCAAACATTACGTATGAATTGTAGTTCAAAATCAAGAAACTAGTATCAACATTGCATATAAAAACTTTATATCATTCCCTTTATTCGACCCATTGATTCAAATACTAAATAATTCGTAGAAAAATTGAGAATTATTTGTAGAAGTTTCTATCCATTCTCTGGTCAAGAATATATATAGGAAAAAATTCAGAAAAAACGAATTGGGTTAGCTTAAAGATCCTCTATATCCATTCTAATAGACCCATTTTACTGGAATTGAATTAGATTCTACAATTCTTACACTTACTTCTGCTGGGATTGAACCCAGTTTGAGGATGTGGGGTTGTTGGATCTGATGGTATTGGATCAGAAGGAGGAGACGAATGGTTCTCAAGTTCAGCCATTCTTCAATTGAGATGAAGGGTCTCTCTGCAAGTAGTGACTTTTGTAGGAGACGGCCCCTTTTAAGCTCTCATATTGCGAACCCATCTTGCGCCACCTTTCTTTCTTTGTTCTACTCTGCATTTGCAGGAAAATAGTGTCGGTAAAAGAGGGCCGATTCTCACAAATATTTACTCTGGTGAGGTGGAATGGTAATAGTAGAGATAAAGTAAATAATTTAATATTTAGGGGTCGTTTGGTGTAATGGATAAAAGAAAATAATTATGGGATAACTTTTTAGTGCCTATTTATTTCTTGTTTGGTTACAAAGTATGAGATAACTTATCTCAGAATTAATAAATAGTCCTGGGATTAGTTATCCCTTCCTCTTGGTGGAATAACAATACCATGACAAGTTATCCGGGGATAAACAATTAAAATGACATGAATCTCCTTCTAATCCTTTTTTATTATTATTTTTGTGTAGTATTTGTTGCTTGCTCTAGTTTTAGGAGCTGATTTAGTGCCATTTCCCCCCAGTTTTGATAGCCGTTTTAGTGAAGATTTTGCTCCTGGTTTGGTGCATTTTTACTAATGCAATTTTGGTTCAATTTTTGTGGTTGTTTCGATGCAGTTTTCTCCAGTTTTTGCTGTTCCAGTGCAGTTTTGATGCAGTATTTGTTATTTTGTTTCGTTTATGCTGTTTTAGTGCAGTTTTTGCAATTGATTTGATACATTTTGATCAATTTTTTGTTGTTGTCTTGTGCACTTTATATGAAGTTTTGGTCCTTTTTTTGTTATTTTGATGCAATTTGGTTCATTTATGTTGATTTGGTGTAGTTTTTACTACAATTTTGATTAATTTGTTTTTATCTATTTTTTTACTTATGATAGAGGTATTTCCCACGAGACAATTTTGAATCATGTGAAATGCAAACTTAAACAATTGAGATTTAAAAAAAAAAGTGAATAACTAAAGTTCTACCAAAAAGATAATATAAAAAAGCTGAATAAGATGGAGGGTATTTTTGTAAACAAACAACTTATTCTTAGAAAGTATACAATGGTTATTAGTTTTAATACAACAAACCAAACAGTCAATAAAAATCAATCTCAGGATAACTAATCCCATCATAACTAATCCCATCATAAATTGTATTCAAACCAAACGACCCCTTAGAGTTATAAATTATATTGAAACTATATACTAGAATATTTAATTATAGTCTAATGATAAAAAAAACATCTGTTTCGATTTGATTGTTGACATGGGTTTAAGAAAATAAAGAAGATTGACAAAAAAAAATTATTCACAAGTTATGTCTAGCGGGCCATAACTTTGGTGTAAATTGTTCATAAGTTCAATAGGATACGTGCGAATTGTCTAGTCCTCCAAATCATTCTTGAATGTCTTGGGATCCGTGAAAAAGATCCATGAAGGTTATTTTATCATCCACCACTAAAATATTTACTTGTCATCGAACAGAAAGAGAAAAAAAGTTCATGAACTATCGAAAATTTAGGGATATTTTCTTTGTATATCCAACTCAATCTCCCATGTGGTTTCTTCCACGGGACGACCTTCACAAATGCAATATCCTTAGACCTCAACGTTGGATTCACCTATTCAAATTGCATGTCCAAACACAATTTTAGCTACAAATTAACTTAATTTCAAATCACATGATTTGAAATCATGTCCAAATGGACCCTAGGTCTCGAACCTTTCGATCCGGATAACTTTTCTGCCTATTCTGAACTGTGAGAAGTTTCTCCCGAATAAACTTAATCTTATTTAAGGAATTCCTCAATAATTTTGTACCCTATGAACTGATCTCAAAAGCATCAAATTAACCAACCCGAGATTGATATTTCCTGCCATGCATAGCCTCAAATGGTGCCATCTGGATGCTAGAATACAATTATTATCGTACGCAAACTCCTCCAAAGACAAGAAGTAGTCTCAATGAGCATCAAAGTGAATCACAAAACCATATAACATATTTTTAAGAACCTAAATAGTTAGCTCGAACTGACCATCCATCCATGGGCGAAAAGTCATTTTAATCTCTATCCGAGTACTCAACTCATTCTGCATAGACATTTAGATATGAGATGTTGTCACGACCCAAAGTATACCCTAGGCGTAACATGGTGTATAGGACCCCGGGAGGCCCTACACAAGCCACTTAGCATATATCATACAAGATAATAGAATTTAAAGAACTCAAAAGAAAGCATTTCAAACATCAAATGAGATTAACCAAAGCAGAAGACTACATACATCTCAAAAGCCATCTAATACATTATAAGGAAAGTGATTGGGACGTAACCCATATATCACATACAAAGTCTGAAATGGAAATGCCATAAAGAAAATAAAGAGCTTCGATCCTCAGAACACGAGGACTCACCAATCTTTAAGGTCTATAGAACCAACTAGCCACGAGTATGGGAGGTAGGAGTGTCGGACCCTACATTCATGAGATAATGTAGGCACAAGTATGCATTAGTACATGGAATGTACTAAGTATGAGGCAATATGCATAAACATAGGCATGATAATATGAATGACTTAAAAATGAGTAGGCATGATCATATTGAAACATTTGAAAGCGTTAAAGAAGAAATGACATGAAAATCATGAAAACATGATCAAGTCAACTTTGAAGAAAACATCATCATTTTGTGGGATATTAGCTTTAACCAACAATAAGACCATGAGAGCTATATCATGGAATCCGGTATATACCTCATACCGAAAGAAGGGGAAACTACTTGCCAAGGTAGAATCCGTACATATCATCATTTGCTAAAATGGATCTACTAGCTAGGTCATTTAAGACAATCCTACGGGGGCACATAGTTTGGGACTAGAGGTTGCTACTAGAGACTACCTTATTTGAGCCTCCACCTCTAAACCCTCTCGGTGCTAAGTCTAAATCCCAACGGAGTAGATAAAGGTCAAATATCAGTTTAACATAGGGAAAGGCAATGATCAATACCAATTCACACATTTCAAGATCAAAACATAGAATAGCTCCTTAAACAAATTCAACATAGATGAGAAATCCTTTCACCAATGTGAATTCTTTTGTGAGAAATACCTTTCACAATCATGATCATCATAGTAAGTGAAAAATCCTTTCACAATAACATTGATACTTTCCTTTCAAAGCATCCCCAAATCATTTATAGTCATTTCATAAAAACATGCATATCTTCATCATTTCATAATTCAAGGATTCATGTGTTCATCATAGGATCATAGTTGGAAAACATAATTTAGGCATGGGTCAATGCAATTTCAACTAAGTATCATGGATTAACATCACTTCATGTATTAGAAGACTTAATTAACCATAATCAATCATAATCAGATGAAACCCACATTCATTGAATTGAAACCCTAATTTGATAAATTGAAATTTGAATTAAGAAATTGAAATCTTTGGCGAACCCATGGAGGAAAGGACTCCATGGATGAATACACACATACCTTGATCCTTTAAGCCCAAGAAAATAGAGAATTTGGAGACTTGAATGGAACCCTAGGGTAGAAGGTAAAACGACATAGTATTGGGTTAAAATAATTAGGAAAAGACCCAAAAGCCCCTTTAAAATAACTCCCGGACTCGACTTACGGTTTGGACCTACGGTCCGTAGGTCCTTATACGGACCATACTGGCCAACCTTAGAAAGATTCAGAACCCCTTTTTATTGGCCAACATTTGACGGACACCATCTACGGTTCTTATGTCCTTTTACAAACCGTAGATACCAACCGTATAACCCAACCTGAGGCTTTAAAATTTCACTAAGTATTGGAGTGACCTACGAGACCTACCTACGACTCGTACATAGGGTGACGGGTCGTCTTGGTGAACCGTAAAAAGGTTTCTGAGGCTTGATTTTTAGAAAATTATTTCCCACTTCCTACGATCGCCATCTACGGCTTGTGAAAGCTTTTACGGTTCATAGATGGGAACCGTAGACACGACCTAAGCCCAAAAAATTTAGTTTCTCCCTTATTTCTACGTTTCGAGGTGTTACAATAACTCCTCCTTGGGAACATTTGTCCTCGAATGGGACTTAAGGCATCATAAGGAGGGTAGGAGAAGAGATCTAACAGCCCAACAAGAATGCAACTTCATCAACAACATATAACCAAGGAGGAACGTCAACTCCAAGCTTAAACATATTCAAACCATCACTTCATAAGGTATGCATGCAAATCATACTCAAATGCACATAGTCATGAAGAAATCAATCAAAGCAAAATCAAAATCTCAAAGGTACTTTCATGAGCATGCATGCATGAGGAAACATGAGAATGACTAAGACATGAGGATGGACTATGAGGAACTAAATACCTCTAGCTAGAGTAGGGTCGGAGGAAAAGAGATGGGGGTAACGGGACATCATATCGGCCTCGGCCTCCCAAGTAGCACCCTCAACCCTTTGATTCCTTCATAAGACCTTTATGGATGCAACTTCTTTATTCCTTAAATTCTTAACTTGCTGGTCCAAAATCTCAATAGGAATCTCTTCATAAGAAAGACTCTATTTTATTCCAAGACTCTCCAATGGTACAATTGATGTCGGATCACAAACACATTTATTCAACAAAGAGATATGGGAAACTAGATGGACCGAAGCTAAGTCATTAGGAAATTCAAGCTCATAAGCAACTTTACCAATATGCCTCAAAATCTAATATGGGCCCACATAACGGGGACTAAGCTTCCCTTTCTTCCCAAACTTCATCACACCCACCATGGGTAAAATTTTCAAGTTGACCCAATCATCAACATCAAACTCAAGGTCTCTCCTTCTAACATTGGCATAGGACTTTTGTTGACTTTGACCCATTTTCAACCTTTGTCTAATAAGCCGAACCTTCTCCATAGCCTCATGTACGAACTCGGGGCCTATCAAAGTAACTTCACCAACTTCAAACCAACCTATAGGAGATCTACACCTCCTACTATAAAGAGCCTCAAATGGAGCCATACAAATGCTTGAATGGTAGCTATTATTATAAGAAAACTCAATCAAAGGCAAATGATCATCCCAATTACTCTTGAAGTCAATCACACAAGTTCTCAACATATCTTCTAAAGTTTGGATAGTACGCTCCGCTTGCCCATTGATTTGAGGATGAAAGGTCGTACTAAGCTTAACACGAGTACCGAGGCCTTTTTGGAAAGATTTCCAAAATTGAGAGGTAAATTGGGTACCACAATCGGATATAATGGATAGGGGAACTTCATGTAACCTAACCATCTCCCTTAGGTATAACTTAGCATAGTCCTCCACCGAATAAGAAACCTTGACGGGAAAGAAATGAGCTGATTTCATCATACGATCCACTATTACTCAAATTGAGTCATGTTGCCGCTGGGTGCGGGGTAAAGCAATAATAAAGTCCATATTTATTTCTTCCCACTTCCAAGTAGGAATACTGATATTTTAGGACAAACCTCCCAGCTTTTGGTATTCAACTTTCACTTGTTGACAATTAGGAATTAGCCACAAATTTCACAATATCCTTTTTCATCCCATTCCACCAATAGACCTCCCACAAGTCACGGTACATCTTGGTAGCTCCCGGGTGGATGGAATATCAAGAACTATGGGCTTTTGACAAAATCTATTCCCTCAAATCATTAAGATTGGGGACACACAAATGACCTTGATACCGAAGCACACCATCTCCTCCTTGGGAGAAGGCCTCAACAGACTTTTAAATCACCGCTTCCTTCAACTCAACCAAAATCGGATCAAGACCTTGCTTGGCTTTCACATCCGACACGAATGACGATTCAGAAGCATTATGAACCATAACACTTCCTTCAGTAGAATCAACCAACCGAACACCCAATCGGGCCAATCTATGAACATCTCGAACCAACTCCTTTTTATCATCCTTAACATGAGCAACACTACCCATTGATAACCGACTAAGAGCATCCGCCACAACATTCGTCTTACCGGGGTGATAGAGGACACTCATGTCATAATCCTTTAGCAACTCAAGCCACCTCCTTTGGTGAAGATTTAGATCCTTTTGCTTGAACACGGATTGAAAACTTTTTTGGTTGGTAAAGACATCAATATGAACACCATATAATTAATGCCTCTAAATCTTTAAGGCAAACACAATTGCCGCTAATTCCAAATCATGGGTAGGATAGTTCTTTTCATGAACTTTAAGTTGCCGTGAAGAATAAGCAATAAGCTTCCCGTTTTGCATAAGAACACACCCTAGTCCTACCCTTGAAGCATCACAATAAACAACAAACCCATCGGACCCTTTCGGTAAAGTCAACACCGGAGCGGAGGCAAGTATATCTTTCAATTCTTGGAAACTCTTTTCACACGCTTCAGACCATACGAACTTAACTTTCTTTTGGGTCAATGTCGTCAATGGAGAGGCAATCGAAGAAAACCCTTCCACAAACATTCTGTAATAACCAGCCAAACCCAAAAAACTTTGAATATCCGAAGGGGATAGAGGTCTTGGCCAACTCTTAACCACATCCATCTTCTTTGGATCTACCTCAATACCCTTGCCGAAAATAATGTGACCAAGAAAAGTCACGGATCTCAACCAAAACTCGCACTTACTAAACTTTGCAAAGAGTTGATGGTCCTTGAGGAATTGTAATACAATCTTCAAATGATTGGTGTGCTCATCCTCACTCCTTGAGTAAACCAAAATGTCATCGATAAATACAATCACAAATATGTCAAGATATTGCCTAAACACTCTATTTATCAAGTTCATAAATGCGGCCGGAGCATTAGTCAAACCAAATAACATTACCAAAAACTCATAATGACTATACCGAGTTTGAAAAGCCATTTTCAGAATGTCACCTTTCTTTACCCTCAGTTGGTGATAGTCCGACCGGAGGTCCATCTTAGAGAAGTAACTCGCTCCTTGGAGTTGGTCAAACAAATCATCTATCCTTGGAAGATGATACTTATTCTTAATGGTGACCTTGTTCAATTGAGGATAGTCAATACACATGCGAAGTGAACCGTCTTTCTTTCGAACAAACAAAACTGGAGCACCCCATGGAGAGATACTCGATCGGATGAAACCCTTATCCGACAAATCCTTCAATTGCTCTTTCAATTCCTTAAGTTCTACCGGAGCCATACGGTAAGGAGAAATAGAGATAGGTTGCGTATTAGGGAGAAGGCCAATACCAAAGTCTATTTTCCTTTCGGGAGGAACACCATGTAAATCATCGGGAAGCACTTTCAGAAACTCATTAACAAAGGGGACCGACTCAAAGATAGGGATTTCGGAACCCATATCCATAACCTGAACAAGATGGTATATGCAACCCTTAGAAATCATCTTTCTAGCCTTAAGACAAGAAACAAACTGACCCTAAGGCATAAAATTTCCCCCTTTCCACTATAGGACGGGTTTATTTGAAAATTAGAACTTGACCACTCGGATTCTACAATCAATAGAAGCATAACAAGAATGGAGCCAATCCATACCAATAATAATATCAAAATCTAGCATATCAAGCTCTACAAGATCAACATGAGTGACTCTATGGGAATAGGAGACGGGACAACTTCTATAGACTCTCTTAGCCACAATAGATTCACCAATAGGAGTAGAGACAGAAAAAGGGTTCATCAACACATCCGGAAGAACATCAAACCTCATAGCCACATATGGCATCACAAAAGACAAGGTAGAACCGGGATAAAGCAAAGCATAAACATCAAGATGAAAAACTTTCAACATACTGGTAACCACATCGGGAGAGCCCTCTTGATCATGACGAGTTTGCAGTGCATAGAATCAGTTTTGCTTTGGAGCACTTGAACCCGAGCCACTGGGCAGAGCTTGCCTACCATATTTTCCCTTGCCAACTCTAGATGGGCAATATCTCAAGCGGTGACCACTCTTGCCACAACCAAAACAATTATCCATGCCCATCAGACATTTTCCCGGATGACTCTTGCCACACTTTTGGCATGCGAGAATCAAAGATCCATTTCCACCACCATTTCCTCCTTGAGGTTTAGGGTTAGACACCCTATCCTTGTTGAACTTAGGAGCCGGAGCATTGGAGGAACCTTGACCAAAAATTATTTGTCGGAACTTAGAACGACCATGTCCATCAGACCTTAAATGTGAAGAGTCACCATCACCGGTCCTTGCCCTCTTTGTCTCCTTAGCCCTTTCCTTAAGATTTTCGTCCTCAATTTGTTTAGCGCGAATCATTAAACAAGAAATATCCATCTCCTTGATGAGCATGGCAGTATGACATTCCTTAACCACTTTTTCGGACACATCCGAAACAAACTTGCTTATTTTTGCCTGAGGATCGGCGACCATAGTTGGAGCATACCTAGAAAATTATGTGAACTTCAAGGCATACTCCTTCACACTCATGTTCCCTTGACGAAGGTTAATAAATTCAAGTACCTTGGCCTCCCTTATCTCAAGAGGAAAGAACCTATCCAGGAAAGCAACCTTAAACTTTTTTCAATCAAGAGGACCCGCATTAACCGCCCTATGTTCCTTCCATCGATTGAACCACACCTGATCAACACCCTTAAGTTGATAAATGGCCAATTTCACCTTTTCCACCGATGTCACACCCATGATCATCAAAACCTTGTGAACCTCATCAATGAACTCTTGAGGATCTTCCTCTACCTTTGAACCATAAAACTCCGGGGGATTCATCCTAGTGAAGTCTCTCTCTCTAGTTGCCGTCGTACCCATGTTTGGGTTCACGGGGACCACAACCTCCCTATTGGCTTGAGCCGTCATGGCTTGAGCCAACACTTGAAAAGCAGCTCAAAACTCCGCATTAGTCACTTGTTCGGACAAAGGGTCGGCCGGAACTTGTGGAGCTTCTCATTCCATATTCTAACCCGTATTCCTTCTAACGTATGCTCTTCGATGGGCCATATCCTGAAAAGCATCAGATAGGGATTAGGAGAGAGAGACATATAGAGTTATACTCATCACACGACTTTAGAAGGATGAAAGAAGTGGAATTTCCTAAACTTCTTATGGCCTCTTATTCATAAATGTGGCAAGGTTCACACTCATGAACAAGACTCTACTCGACGGCTTATGAGACATCCTAGGACCTTTCTAAACCTTGTGCTCTGAATACCAAGTTTGTCATGATCCAAAGTATACCCTAGTTGTAACATGGCATATTGGACCCCGAGAGGCCCTACGCAAGCCACTTAGCATATATCATACAAGATAATAGAATTTAAAGAACACAAAAGAAAGCATTTCAAATAGCAATGGATTTTAAACAAAGCAGAAGTTTACATACGTCTCAAAAGCCATCTAATACATCATAAGAAAAGTGATTGGGATGTAACCATACATCACATACAAAGTCTGAAATGGAAATGACATAAAGCAAATAAAGAGCCTTGATCCTCGGAGCATGAGGACTCACCAATCTTCAAAGTCTATAGAACCAACTAGCCACGAGTATGGGAGGTAGGAGTGTCGGACCCTACATTCATGAGATAATATAGACACAAGTATGCATTAGTACATAAAATGTACTAAGTATGAGGTAATATGCATAAACATAGTTATGATAGCATGAATGACTTAAAAATGAGTAGGCATGATCATATTGAAAGCGTTAAAGAAGAAATGACATGAAAATCATGAAAAAATGGTCAAGTCATTAACATAAAGGACATAACATTTTTTTTGAAGAAAACATCATCATTTTGTGGGAATTAGCTTTAACTGAAACTAAGACCATGGGAGCTATATCATGGAATCTGGTATATCCCTTCTATTGAAAGAAGGGGAAACTACTTGCCAAGGTAGAATCTGTACATATCATGATTTGCTAAAGTGGATCCACTAGCTAGGTCATTTAAGATAATCCTATGGGGGCATGTAGTTTGGAACTAGAGGTTGCTACTAGAGACTACCCTATTTGAGCCTCCACCTCTAAGCCCTCTCGGTGCTAAGTCAATACCAATCCACACATTTCACGATCAAAACATAGAACAACTCCTTCAACATAATTCAACATAGATGAGATATCCTTTCAACTATGTGAATTCATTTGTGAGAAATAACTTTCACAATCATGATCATCATAGTAAGTGAGAAATCCTTTCACAATAGCATTGATACTTTTCTTTCAAAGCATCCCCAAATCATTTATAGTCATTTCATAAAAAACATGCATATTTTCATCATTTCATAATTCAAGGATTCATGTGTTCATCATTGGATCATAGTTGAAAAACATAATTTAGGCATGGGTCCATGCAATTTCAACTAGATATCATGGATTAACATCACTTCATGCATTAGAAAACTTAATTAACCATAATCAATCATAATTAGATAAAACCCACATTCATTGAATTGAAACCCTAATTTGATCAATTGAAATTTGAATTGGGAAATTGGAATATTTTGGGACACCTTGGAGGAAAGGACCTCCATGGGTGAATACACACATACCTTGATACTTTAAGCCCAAGAAAATGGAGAATTTGGAGACTTGAATGGAACCCTAGATCTTCTTCTTCCTCCTTAGACTTGAGAGAATTTGGGAGGATGAATTTAGGAGAATTGTGAATGGGTAATTTAGGGGTTTTAAAATATTTATATAAGGCTTAGGGTAGAAGGTAAAATGACATTGTATTGGATTAAAACAATTAGAAAAAGGCCAAAAAGCCCCTTGAAAAGAACTGCGGACTTGACCTACGGTTTGTAGGTCCTTCTACGGACCGTACTGGTCAATCGTAGAAAGATTCATAACCCCTTTTTATTAGCCAACTTTTGACGGACACCATCTACCATTTGTAGGTATTTTTACGGACCTTAGGTACCAACCGTATAACCCAACCTAAGGCTTTAAAATTTCACTAAGTCTGAGAGTGACCTATGAGACCTACCTATGACTTGTACATAGGGTGACAGGCCGTCCTGGTGAACCATAAAAAGGTTTTTGAGACTTGATTTTTAGAAAATTATTTTCCTACTTCCTACGGTCACCATCTATGGCCCGTAGAAGCTTCTATGGTTGGTAGATTGGAACCGTAGACACAGACCTCAGCCCAAAGAATGTATTTTCTCCCTTATTTCCAAGTTTCGAGGTGTTGCAGATGTGAGCTGAGCACCTCGGTCTAAAAGGTTAGAAATGTACACCCTATGCAAATAAACTATCTCATGAATGTATATTATGACCGATATCTGAAATATAGGCAGTTGAACCTGAACAAAATGAGTAGATTTGGTCAACTTATCCACAATGATTCAAATATCATCAAACTTACTCAAATTTTATGTCAATCCTATCACAAGGTATATTAATTCACTCTCACTTTTACTTAGGTGTGGGTATTCTCTAAGTCATACTACCTTGTCTTTGATTCTCATACTTCACCTTTCAGAAATTCAAACACCAAGACACATATTCGACATTGCCTCTCTTCATTTGATACCATAAATAGTGCTGCTTTATGTCACGACCCGAGTCTGCATTCAAGCCGAGACACGATACCTGAAAGTACATGTGATCCTAGGCTAACTCTTGGCATATCACATCTAAGTAATACTTATGAAAACTGAAGCGGAAGCTGAAATATATGACTGAATAATGGAAATTAAGAAATCCATGAGACCAAATTTCTAATGTTTGAAATAAGCCTCTACTAGTCAAAATGAAAATATAAGTCTGCTGGGACATAGCCCTAAGACCAAAACCAATTATAGCATAAAGGAAAGTCTAATAATCTAAATCCATGAAGTCTCCAAATGAGGAGGGAGGAGGGCTCACCAAGTGATAACTGGAAATGTTATAACATCACTAGCCACGAGTCTGAGAATGAGCGCCATAATCTACATCATAAAAGGATGCAACGCAAAGAAAAGTATGTATTAATACGTGGAATGTATTGAGTATGTAAGGAACACTATCATAATCATAATATAAGGCATAATCAGGAACAGGGAGATAAGGTTTCCAAGATCATATACATCGTGAAAGAACTGAAGAGAAAACAATTGAAGTTTATGTTTGATCATATACATCGTGAAAGAACTGAGGAGAAAACAATTGAAATTTATGTCTAACTATCATTTAAAAGTCTTCTTTCAGAAACATAAATATAGAAATAAGCCTTTTTCAATCGCTTTTCATAATCATAATCATAAAATAACATACTTAATATGACTCAAATAAAGTTAAGAGCATAACGTAAAAGATAAATAAACTAGGAGTTTCTTATAGCTGACATACACCATGTGAGCTCATGATGTCCAACCTATAGTCCTAGTTGGAAGGGCTGCCCTATACCTTGCTAGAGTATAGAACCTATCTATCTATGTTGATCCACTAATTTGAGTCTCTCAAGCCTAACTGGAGTTGTTTGACAAAAAGGTATACTCAAACCCTACGGTGGAACATATAGTAGTTATGGAACTTTAATTTTCTAAACCCACATCCTCTCAGTACTAAATAGTCCTCCCAAAATAATATACATACATATTGATGCTCATAAGTATAAATAATATTCATCTATCTGAATCATATATGAGATTAAGCTCAAAAGTCATATCTAAAATAACCTATATTGAGGTTAAGATTCATATTGTGCGAGTTTTCATACTTGAAAGCCATAAAGGTTTAAATAAATATAGAAAACATGTTAAATCTGTACAATGAGATTGTAATAGTTAAAATAAATTAAAGAAAAAATAAGTTTGTGAGGAAAATCGTAGTTTTTATGAAAACCTTAAATTTTCTTTACATAGTTTCACAAAATCCTTGAATTTAAAATACTTTAGGCATGAGAGTGAAGGTATACTCTCATTGAATCCTTACATACGTGAGAGATTGAGACTTGAAAGAAGAACTTACTTGAAAAACTTGAAACCCTATCTTTACTTTTCTTGTAGTTTGTTTTTCAGAGTTTAGAGGGTTGAGAGCGTAGAAGAGAAAGGAAACTGAGTACTTGATGAAATATATTCCCCTAATATAAGCTAAAACATCATGGCTTAGACTTATCAAAGATGAGAAAAGACCGAAACAACCCCAATTAAAAAGCTATCAGAAACCTTCCACGAGGGTCATCTACTATCTATGGTTTGATCTACGGAATGTAGATCCCATCTGTGGAAGTTAGGCTAAAACTATGAGTTTCTGAAGTTCATTATATAGGCCCAAATTATGGCCCCTAGTTGGGTTTATGACCCATAATCAGTTTCATGGAAATCAGGCCTAAAAACAAGTTTCAGGACTTCATTTTACGGCCCCAAATTACGGCCCGTAGATGTATTTACGACCCGTAATAGGGTCCGTTAAATTCATACTAGAAAATTCACTTTCTGAAGTTGATTTATGAGTTCAAACTACTGGTCGTACTTCAGGTTACGACCTGTATATGGAGTTCGTAGTTGTTTGACTCTAAGAACTCTATTACGTAGTCTTTGGTAAAACAACCATAACTTTTTTCTCCAAACTCCACTTGACGTAAACAGGGTTGCATTGGAAAGAAGACTCATAGAAATTTGATTCGATAGGTTATGGTCCACCTAATTCATTATATGCTGAGAGATATGATTGTTTGAAGTTGACCCTTGCATGAACTAATGCGAAAAACTTAGCGGTAGGAAGGTTTTGAGCTGGACTTAGTACTAGAGGTCTCTTATGACCCTAAACCATTTCCAATACACTTCCCACATATTGGAATAAACCTTTACACATAAACAAGTAGGACATCATTCGGTTCAAGCTTATATACTTACGATGAAATATTCAGATTCTAAGAGTATAGTTGCGAGGTGTTACAATATCTCGCCCTTGGGATAATTCATCCTCGAATGATGGCCAAGCTAGGATAACCACTTAAGCTAACCTTTTCTAAACTAGATCTTCCTATCAAGGTTATAATAATATAAAAAAGTACACAAGGCATGACTATTACTTAAAATGGGAACATTTAGATATAACTATAGGTGTTGAATATGAAAGAAGGGAAGGACTCTAACCATCAACATCTTCATCACTAGGAACGAATAATTGAGGGTATCTAACTTTCATATCCTCTTTGGCTACCATGTAGCCTCCTCAATGAATTGATTTCTCTATAAAACCTTGACTGATGTAACCTCTTTGGTCCTCAACCCATGAACCTGTCGATCTATTATCTAAACTGATACCTCCTCATATGATAAACTATCTGTCACCCCAATAGTCTCCAAAGGGACGATGAGTGACGGATTGCCAACACACTTCTTTAACATAGATATGTGGAACACATGATGCACTGCTCCCAACTCCATAGGCAACTCTAACTCATATGCTACTTTCCCAATTCTGCCCAAAATAAGGTAGGGACCAATGTAACGGGGACTAATCTTACCCTTTTTACCAAAACACATCACCCTCGTCATGGGCAGGACCTTCAAGAAAACCCAATCTTTCACATCAAACTCTAAGTCTATTTTCCTTACATCTGAATAAGATTTCTACCAGCTCTGAGTAGTCTTCAACCACTCTCTAACCAATGTAACTTTCTCCATGGCTTGATGGACTAAGTCTGGTCCTATCAAAGTGGCCTCACCCACCTCAAACCAACCAATTGGCAACCTGCACTTCCTCTCATATAGGGCTTTGAATGGAGCCATCTGAATACTGAAATGATAACTATTATTATAAGAAAATTCTATAAGAGATAGATGATCATCCCAATTACCTTTAAAGTCAATTGCACAAGATCTCAACATATCCTCTAGAGTCTGAATATTGTGCTCTACTTGTCCATCGGTCTGCGGATGAAAAGATGTGTTGAGGTCCGCTCGGGTGCCTAAACTTTTCTAGAAATACTTCTAGAAATGAGAAGTGAACTGAGCACCCCTATCAAATATGATGGACAATGAAACTCCATGAATTCGAACTATCTCCCAAATATACAATCTGGCATAATCCTCTGCTGAGTCTGTAGCCTTAACAAGCAAGAAATGGGTTGACTTAGTCATCTGGTCTATAATCACCCAAATAAAATCATGTTGTCAATGTGTACGAGGTAGGCCTGTTATGAAATCCATATTAATCATCTCCCATTTCCATATAGGAATGCTTATATCTTGAGCCTTATCACCATACCTATGATGTTCAACCTTCACTTTCTGACAGTTGGAACATTTTGCTACAAAATCAGCAATGTCTTTTTTCATACTGCTCCACCAGAATACTTCTCTCAAGTCACGATATATTTTAGTGGAACTGAGATGACTGAAGTATCTAGAACTGTGAGCCTCTGTCAAAATCCGTTGTTTCAACCCATCTACATCTGGAACACATAATCTATCTTGATATCAGAGATTCTCATTTTCTCAAAGAGAGAAAACTTCAACCTTTTGCTTGTGAACTACATCTTTCAATTGAAGTAATATGGGATTACTATATTGCTTCTCCTTAACTTCAATCACGAATGAAGACTAGGAATTACTCTGCACAATCACACCACCCTCATCTGGCTTTGTGAGACGGACTCCCAAATGTGTAACTCCATGCACCACCTTTGCAAGCTCTTTCTTACCTTCTTCTACATGAGCAACACTCCCTAATGACAACCTGCTAAGAGCATCAACAACAACATTTGCCTTTCTTTGGTGGTAGAGCACACTCATATCATAATCCTTGAGATGCTCAAGCCACCTTATCTGATGAAGATTTAACTCCTTCTGACTGAAAACATACTATAGACTCTTTTGATCCGTGAAGACATCAACATGCACACCATAAAGGTAATGTTGCTAAATTTTCAAATCGAACACCATTGCAGCTAACTCCAGGTCATGAGTGAGATAGTTCTTCTCATAAACTTAAGTTGTCTAGAATCATAAGCAATGACCTTGCCATTCTGCATCAAAACAAAACAAGACCAACTCTTGAGGCATCAGAACAAACCACAAAATCGTCTGTACCCTATGACAAAGTCAATATCAGAGTCGAAGTTAATTGAGCCTTTAGGTCTTGAAAGCTCTTCTCACAACTCTCAGACCACTAAAATTTGACCTTCTTTTGTGTTAGTTTGGTCAACGAGGTAGAAATAGATAAGAACCCCTCAACAAACCTTCTATAATAATCGCCTAGACCCAAATAGCTCCTAATGTCAACCGAAGTGGTGGGCTTAGGCCAGTTCTTCACTGCATCAATCCTTTGATCACAGATGCCCTCACTAGAAACAACATGGCCCAAAAATGGTACTGACTTCAACTAGAATTCACAGTTAGAGGATTTAGCAAACAACTGTTTATCCATGATCATCTGAAGAATAAACTTGAGGTGACTAGCATGTTCCTTTTCACTAAGGGAGTAGATCAGGATATCATCAATGAATATAATAACGAACATGTCGAGGTATTGCTTGAACACCTTGTTTATGAGGTCCATAAAAGCTATAGGAGGATGGTTAGTCCAAATGACATAACAAGGAACTCATAATGACCATACCTAGTTTAGAAAATTGTCTTCGGAATATCACTCTATACTTCAACTGATGATACCTGGACCTGAGATAAACTTTAGAAAAATAGGTGGCTCCTTAAAGTTGGTCAAACAAGTCATGAATTCTGGGAAGGGGATACTTATTCTTAATGGTGATCTTTTTCAACAGACGATTGTTGATACACATTCGGAGAGAGCCATCTTTTTTACGCACCAAAAGGATTGGGGCACCAGAAGGGGAAACACTGGGTCTAGTGAATCCCTTATTTAGAAGGTCTTTCAATTGTTGTTGTAGTTCTTTTAGCTCGGCTAGGGCCATTCTATACAAAGGAATAGAGATAAGCTGCGCATCAGGAATAATATCTATTCCAAAGTCTATCTTCCTATCGGGAGGATCTCTGGGAAGATCGTTAGGAAAGAATTTTGGAAATGCACGTACTATAGGAAGTGATAGAAGAGATGGGGTCTCGAGATTGGAATATTTGACCCAAACTATATGGTAGAGATAACCCTTAGAGATCATCTTTTTGGCCTTACGATAAGAAATAAAGCGGGCTCTTAGGTAAGGTAGAACTACTCTTTCACTCTAAGTCTGGATCATTAGGAAACTGAAACTTTATAACTCTGGTTCTGTAGTCAACTAAGGCATAGCACAAATGTAACCATTCCACGCCTAGAATGACATCGAAGTCTACCAAATCAACGGTGATGTATTTATGAAGGGCTAAGATAGTGCAATTCCTATATATTTGTTCAGCCAAAATTGACTCTCCAATAGAAATAGAAACAGAGATAGGTTCTAAGAGTTGTTCGGACTGAAACCAAACATTACAACAACATATGAAGTCACAAAAGACAAGGTAGCACCAGGGTTTAACAAAGCATAAACATCAATGGAGAAATTTTTTAGCATACATGTAACAACATTGAGTGTGTTCTCTTGGTCCTAATGAGAAGACAAAGAATATAAGTGGTTCTGACTACCATTTACACCAGAAGGGGTGCCTTTCTGAAGTTCCGGCCTGTTAGAGTGGATGATGTAGTAGACTGAGTTCTGTTACATCCATTGCTCTACCTTGATAAGGGGAAATCCTTAGTCTGTGACCTTCTTAGCCATACCTGTAACACCCATCCTCACTATAGATACATTCACCGAGATGATTCTTGCCACACTTGCTGCAACCAGGATAAAGTGTGTACCCTTTAGCAACGCTGCACTAAGATTAAGAGCCATACTCTGTAACACCCTAGTTTTTGAAAAGAAGGAAAAATGCAATTTAAAATTTTTTCTGGTGCCAGTGATGACGGAGGCCATTTACGGACCGTAGGTGGAGTGATGGGCCGTAGATGGGAACCGTCGATAGCCCTGCCAACTTTATAAATTTTGAGTTTCTAAACCATGACCTACGGAATAGCAGGACGGTTCGTAGTTCGATTGACGGGCCGTAGATGGGTTCTGTAGATGCCTTCCAGACTTAGCCAAATTTTTAGTCCAAAACAAACTTTCTGAATCGATTGACGGAAGAGCAGGACGGTCCGTCAGTGGATGTACGGATCGTAGGTACTGTTCGTCGATTGGCCCCGACAATTTTATTTAAGGGCTTTTTGGACTTTTTCCCTAAATGTTTATTCCTTATACTAGACGATTTTGCCCCTTAGCATTGGCCCTATTTATATTTTCTGAGCCCTAATCCCTTCATTTCCAACTCTCATTTCCCAAAATATTCCTCTCTCTAGAAGAACAAGAAGGAGAAGAAGAGAGCTAGGGTTCTCATCAAGGTCATAAATCCCTCTTTTATTTCAAGGCATTGGCATTGAGGTATGATAGTATTTACCATTTGGAGTCTTTCCTCCAATGGGTCCTCTTTTCCTTAAGGTTTTCAAGATATAGTCTTGCCTAAGAGAGCTAGGGTTTTGACAAATTCTTATGGGTTCTTCATTATGCTTTCCATTGTTGATGTTATGGTTGATAATGCACGATCTAGCGTGGTAAAGTAAGCTAGTGCACGATTTAGCGTGGCTTACATGCAACTTGATGAATCCCATGAGCTTATGCTAAGTATCTCCCAATTTATGATTATGCTTATGATTGTGGGTTGATTGAGAAAAGATGAATTGTAGGAACTCTTTGTGAATTGAGTTAAGGATTATGATTATCAAGCTATGAATTCCATGTAAGACTATGAATGATGAAAAGAGGATATTTTATGAAAAGATGCATGATGAATCAAAATCTATCATTTTCCTCTATTATGTGGGTTCCCTCAATTACGACTAAATTGCCTTGATTTATGGCTTTCTAAGTATTAGCTTGCATTGAATTGCATGTGTTGAGGTGAAGCTTATGAGCCCATGCTTTATGAGTTAAGAGCATGATGAGCTATGTAAATATGAAGCTTATGAACTCATGTATGTTTATGAAGAAAAAGCATGATAGAATCATGAAGAAAGAGGTTTATACATTCAAGAATGTTTTATATGAAATTATGATATGTTAGTGCAAATATTGAGTTATGGAAGGGTTTCTCATGTAATGCTCAACGTATGAATGTGAAAGGTTTTCTCACACGTAACGATTCATAACTTGTTGAAAGGTTTGCTCAACTAAGCTTGAATCCATGCTTAAGGAACTATTCTATGAAGGAACAAGAGGCGATTACCCATGTTCCCTAATGTAGACAAGAGGCGATTACCCATGTCTACTAATAATGAAATATGACTAGTAGAAGAACAAGAGGCGATTACCCATGTTCTTAAGGAGCTATTCTAATGAATGAAGGGACAAGAGGCGATTACCCATGTACCATAATATAGACAAAGCGGTGATAACCCAATTATATATTAATAATGAGTTTATGACTATGTAGACTAGAGGCGATTACCCATGTCTACCTAAGATAAAATGAACTACGATAAATCCGTGGAAAGTATGCTTAGTACCGGGTGGACAAGTGACGATTACCCATGTCCCATTACCTATGTGCCACCATAGGGTGATGGTCTATGATAGACACAAGCTAAGCAGTTCATGGTCTTACCTTGGCAAGTAGGACACCCCTTTTCGGTGTGGGGCAGACACCGGATTTCATGTTCATAGCTCACATGGTCTTATATATCGGTTAAGGCTATTTCCCCACAATTAATGAACAAGTGTTATGATGATAATGATCTAAAGTAAAGTAAAGGAAAGATGAATAGCTTGTCTTGGCCATGTTTTATGCTTTATGTTTCTTATGTTCTATCATGATTTAGCTTGGCCATTACATGTCATGATTATATGTCATTCTAGCATGGTTTATATGCTTCTTTGTGCATTGCTATCATACTTGATACTTGCTTGTACTAACGCATACTTTTGCCTACATTGATTCTATTGATGTAGGGCTTGGCGGTTTGTCTCATCCCACTCGTGGCTAGTCAGTTCCAGTGATAGTGAAAACTTAGTGAGGCCTCCTATGTCCGAGGACCTAACCTTGTTACCTTTTCATGCTTTCCGTTATACTTTTGGATATTGTACTGGGTTGCGTCCCAAACCTTCATTTCTATTCTATTATGTTAGATGGCTGAGACATGAGATGTAGACTTCCGCTGATGTTCTTAAACTCTGTTGTGATTTTATCTTTTGGACTCTTTAATTTCTACTATCTTGTATGAATGTATGCTAAGTGGCTTGTATGAGGCCTTTTGGGGTCTTGTATGCCATGTCACGTCTAGGGGGTACCTTGGGTCGGGACAAACTTGGTATTCAGAGCACAAGGTTTTAGAAAGATTCTAGGATGTCTCATAAGCCACGTCGAGTAGAGTCTTGTTCATGAGTGTGAAGCGCGCCACATTTATGAATGAGAGGCTACTAGATGATTAGGAAACTCCACTTCTTCATTATCCTTAAGTCGTGCATAGAGTGTTACTCTATATGCCCCTCTCTCCTAATCCCTATCCTACGCGTTTCAGGATATGGCGTCTCGAAGAGCTTATACTCGAAGGAATGCGAGAGAGAGTGAAGAGCAAGAAACCCCTCCTCAAGCTCCTTAAATTCTGGCCGATCCTTTGGCCGAGCAAGTAACCAATGCGGAGTTCAGGGCTGCTTTTTAGGTGTTGGCCCAAGCCGTGGTGGCTCAAGCCAATAGGGAGGTTGTGGCTCCCGTGAACCCAAATGTGGGTACGACGGCGTCAAGAGTGAGGGACTTCACCCGGATGAACCCTCCGGAGTTTCACGGTTCTAAAGTGGAGGAAGATCCTCAAGAGTTTATTGACGAGGTTTATAAAGTGTTGATGATCATGGGAGTTTCACCGACAGAAAAGGCGGAATGGGTCGCCTACCAACTCAAGGGTGTCGCTCAAATTTGGTACAACCAATGGAAGAGTGAGATGGCAGTTGATTAAGGTCTTCTGGAGTGGGAGAAATTCAAGGGTGCTTTCCTCGATAGATTCTTTCCCCTTGAGATGAGAGAGGCTAAGGTAATCGAGTTCATCAACCTCCGTCAAGGGAGTATGGGTGTGAAAGAGTATGCTTTGAAGTTCACACAGTTGGCTCGATATGCTCCTTCTATGGTGGCCGATCCTAGGGCAAGAATGAGCAAATTTGTTTCGGGAGTGTTCGAAATGGTGGTCAAGGAGTGTCGTACCGCCATGCTTATTAATGATATGGATATTTCTCGCCTCATGATTCATGCACAACAAATAGAGGAGGAGAAGCTCAAGGAAAGGTCTAGGAACTTCAATAGGGCTAAGACCGGTGATGATGGGTTCTCTCATTCAAGGTCCGATGGACATGGTCGTTTTAAGCCTAGACAAAGGTTCTCTAATCAAGGGCCTTCCAATGCCCCTCCTAAGTTCAACAAAGAAAGGGTGTTTAACCCTAAGCCTCAAGGAGGAAATGGTAGTGGCTCCTCATTGCCTACTTGTGCCAAGTGTGGGAGGAAACACGAGGGTATTTGTCTAGCCGGTTCGAATGCATGTTTTAGATGTGGTAAGACGGGTCATAAAGTAAGGGATTGTCCCTCGGCTGCTATGAAGGGTGGAGAAAATTATCGAAGGGCTCAACCCCAAAATCTGGCAAGTTCTAGTGGAAATCAAAAGCAAAACCGATTCTATGCACTTCAGGCCCGTCATGAGCAAGACGGTTCTCCAGATGTGGTTACCGGTATGTTGAAAATCTTCCACTTTGATGTTTATGCTTTGCTTGATCGGATGTGTTGTTAGATCCATTCCGTGTCTCTACTCCTATTGGTGAATCTATTGTGGCTAAGAGAGTCTATAGAAATTGTTCCGTCTCTTTATTCCATAGAGTCACTCATGTGGATCTTATAGAGCTTGATATGCTAGACTTCGATGTTATCCTCGGGATGGATTGATTGCATTCTTGTTATGCCTCTATTGATTGTAGGACCCGAATGGTCAAGTTCCAATTTCCAGATGAGCCTATCCTGGAGCGGAAAGGGGGAAATTCTACGCTGAAGGGTCAATTTGTTTCTTATCTACAAGCTAGAAAGATGATTTCTAAGGGTTGCATGTACCATCTTGTTAGGGTGAGGGATGTGAATTCCGAAACCCCTACTCTTGAATCAGTCCCCATTGTTAATGAATTTCCAAAAGTGTTTCCTGATGATTTACCCGGTGTTCCTCCAGAGAGGGAAATAGATTTAGGTATTGACCTTCTCCCTGATATGCAACCTATCTCTGTTCCTCCTTATAGAATGGCTCCGACAGAACTTAAGGAGTTAAAAGAGCAGTTGAAAGATTTATTAGATAAGGGTTTCATCCGACCAAGTATTTCTCCATGGGGTGCTCCGGTCTTGTTTGTTAGAAAGAAAGATGGGTCACTCCTTATGTGTATTGACTACCGCCAATTGAATTAGGTTACTATCAAGAATAAGTATCCTCTCCCAAGAATTGATGATTTGTTTGACCAACTCCAAGGGGCTAGTTATTTCTCTAAGATTGATCTTCGTTCGGGCTATCACCAATTGAAGGTAAGGGATGATGACATTCCGAAAACAGCTTTCTGGACAAGATATGGGCACTATGTGTTTCTAGTGATGTCTTTTGGGTTGACTAATGCTCCGACCGCATTCATGGATTTGATGAATCAGATGTTTAGACAATACCTTGATATGTTCGTCAGTTTGTTTAAGAATTGGCCTAGACCTCTATCACCTTCGGATATTCGTACTTTCTTGGGTTTATCCTGTTACTATCGAAGGTTTGTTGAAGGGTTTTCTTCAATTGCTTCACCATTGACGGCTCTAACTTAAAAGAAGGTTAAGTTTACTTGGTCCGAAAGGTGTGAAGCGAGTTTTCAAGAGTTGAAAGATAGACTTACCTCGGCTCCGGTGTTGACCCGACCGGAAGGGTCCGATGGGTTTGTGGTCTATTGTGATGCTTCCAGAATTGGGTTAGGGTGTATACTTTTGCAAAATGGGAAAGTCATTGCTTATGCTTCAAGGCAACTAAAGGTGCATGAAAAGAATTACCCTACTCATGATTTGGAGCTGGCGGCAGTTGTGTTTGCTCTAAAGATATGGCGGCATTACTTGTATGGTGTCCATGTTGACGTCTTTACCGACCATAAGAGTTTGCAATAAGTATTTAAGCAAAATGATCTAAATATTCGCCAATGAAGGTTGCTTGAGCTATTAAAAGACTATGACATGAATGTCCTCTATCACCCTGGCAAGGCTAACGTGGTGGCAGATGCTCTTAGTCGAATGTCAATGGGTAGTGTTGCCCATATTGAGGATGGTAAAAGGGAACTAGTTTGTGATGTTCATAGATTGGCCCGTTTGGGTGTGCGATTAGTTGATTCCGCCCAAGGTGGTGTTATGGTCCACAGTGGTTTAGAATCTTCCTATGTGCAGGATGTGAAAGCTAATCAAGATCTTGATCCGAACCTAGTCGAATTGAAAGAAGCGGTGCTAAAGAAGTCCGTTGAGGCTTTCTCCCAAGGGGGAGATGGAGTGCTCAGATATCAGGATTATGTGTCCCTAATGTAGATGACCTAAGAGGACAAATCTTGATTGAGGCCCATGGTTCTCGTTATTCCATTCACCCGGGAGCTACCAAGATGTACCGTGACTTGCGGGAGATCTATTGGTGGAATGGGACGAAGAAGGATATTGCGGGATTTGTGGCTAGATGTCCTAATTGCCAACAAGTGAAAGTTAAACACCAAAGACCGGGAGGTCTATCACAAGATATTGACATTCCTACTTGGAAGTGGGAAGATGTGAACATGGACTTTATTGTTGGCTTGCCGTGCACTCGGCGCCAGTATGATTCGATTTGGGTGGTTGTAGATCATATGACGAAATCAGCCCATTTCATTCCCGTCAAGGTGTCTTACTCGGCAGAGAATTATGCTAAGTTGTACTTGAGGGAGATGGTTAGGTTGCATGGAGTGCCTTTATCAATTATCTGTGATCGTGGTACACAGTTTACTTCTCAGTTTTGGAAATCTTTCCAAAAGGGCCTCGGTACTCGTGTTAAACTTAGCACGGCCTTTCGTCCCCAAATCGATGGGCAAGAAGAACGTACCATCCAAACTTTGGAAGATATGTTGAGAGCTTGTACAATTGACTTCAAGGGTAATTGGGATAATCATTTGCCTTTGATTGAGTTTGCTTATAATAACAGCTACCATTCTAGTATTGGTGTGGCTCCATTTGAAGCTCTCTATGGTAGGAGGTGTAGATATTCCATAGGTTGGTTTGAAATTGGGGAAGTTGCTTTGATAGGCCCCGAGTTAGTGCATGAAGCTATGGAGAAAGTTCGGCTTATTAGAGAAAGGCTGAAAACTGCACAAAGTCGACAAAAGTCTTATGCCGATGTCAGAAGAAGATAATTAAAATTTGATGTTGATGATTGGGTTTACTTGAAAATTTCACCTATGAAGGGTGTAATGAGATTTGGGAAGAAAGGGAAGCTTAGTCCCCGTTTTGTAGGCCCATATCAGATTTTGAGGCGTGTTGGTAAGGTTGCCTATGAGCTTGAATTGCCTAATGAGTTGGCATCAGTGCATTCGGTTTTCCATGCCTCATTGTTGAGAAAGTGTGTTGGTGGTCCGACCTCTGTAGTGCCAATAGAGACTCTTGGCATTAAGGATAGACTTTCTTATGAAGAGGTTCTGGTTGAGATTCTAGACTGACAAGTTCGAAAGTTAAGAAATAAAGAAGTTGCTTCCGTGAAAGTTCTATGGAGGAATCAATTAGTTGAGGGTGCTACTTGGGAGGCCGAGGCCGATATGATGTCCCGCTATCCTCATCTCTTTCCTTCCGATCCTCCTCTAGCTTGAGGTATCTAGTTCCTTATGGTTCATTCTTTTGGTCTCATGTGTCATAGTTGATTTCCATGATTCCTTGATTTATGCATGTTCATGAAGAGTCTAACATGATATATGTGCATTGAGTATGAGTTGCATAAAGTCTTCATGAATTTTGTATTGAGCATGCTTTAGCTTGGAGTTGAGTTTCCTCCTCGAATATGTACATTTACGTGCTTGCATGCTAGGTTGGGTTGTTAGTCCGAGTCTATCGCCCTTCTCAGGATATCCAAGTTCTCATTCGAGGACGAATGTTCCCAAGGGGGAGATAATGTAACACCCCAATTTTTGAAAAGAAGGAAAAATGCAGTTTTAAAATTTTTCTAGTGCCTATGACGACGGAGGCCATCTACGGACCGTAGGTGGAGTGACGGGCTGTAGATGGGAACCGTCGATGGCCCTGCCAACTTTATGAATTTTGAGTTTCTGAACCTTGACCTACGGAATAGCAGGACGGTTCGTAGTTCGGTTGACGGGCCGTAGATAGGTTCCGTAGATGCCTTCCAGACTTAGCCAAATTTTTAGTCCAAAATGAACTTTCTGAATCGATTGACGGAAGAGCAGGATGGTCCGTCAGTGGATGTACAGACCGTAGGTCTTGTCCGTCGATTGGCCCCGATAGTTTTATTTAAGGGCTTTTTGGACTTTTTCCCTAAATGTTTATTCCTTATACTAGACGATTTTGCCCCTTAGCATTGGCCCTATTTATATTTTCTGAGCCCTAATCCCTTCATTTCCAACTCTCATCTCCCAAAATATTCCTCTCTCTAGAAGAACAAGAAGGAGAAGAAGAGAGCTAGGGTTCTCATCAAGTTCATAAATCCCTCTTTTATTTCAAGGCATTGGCATTGAGGTATGATAGTATTTACCATTTGGAGTCTTTCCTCCAATGGGTCCTCTTTTCCTTAAGGTTTTCAAGATATAGTCTTGCCTAAGAGAGCTAGGGTTTTGACAAATTCTTATGGGTTCTTCATTATGCTTTCCATTGTTGATGTTATGGTTGATAGTGCACGATCTAGCGTGGTAAAGTAAGCTAGTGCACGATTTAGCGTGGCTTACATGCAACTTGATGAATCCCATGAGCTTATGCTAAGTATCTCCCAATTTATGATTATGCTTATGATTGTGGGTTGATTGAGAAAAGATGAATTGTATGAACTCTTTGTGAATTGAGTTAATGATTATGATTATCAAGCTATGAATTCCAAGTAAGACTACGAATGATGAAAAGAGGATATTTTATGAAAAGATGCATGATGAATCAAAATCTATGATTTTCCTCTATTATGTGGGTTCCCTCAATTACGACTAAATTGCCTTGATTTATGGCTTTCTAAGTATTAGCTTGCATTGAATTGCATGTGTTGAGGTGAAGCTTATGAGCCCATGATTTATGAGTTAAGAGCATGATGAGCTATGTAAATATGAAGCTTATGAACTCATGTATGTTTATGAAGAAAAAGCATGATAGAATCATGAAGAAAGAGGTTTATACATTCAAGAATGTTTTATATGAAATTATGATATGTTAGTGCAAATGTTGAGTTGTGAAAGGGTTTCTCATGTAATGCTAAACGTATAAATGTGAAAGGTTTTCTCACACGTAATGATTCATAACTTGTTGAAAGGCTTGCTCAACTAAGCTTGAATCCATGATTAAGGAACTATTCTATGAAGGAACAAGAGGCGATTACCCATGTTCCCTAATGTAGACAAGAGGCGATTACCCATGTCTACTAATAATGAAATATGACTAGTAGAAGAACAAGAGGTGATTACCCATGTTCTTAAGGAGCTATTCTAATGAATGAAGGGATAAGAGGCGATTATCCATGTACCCTAATATAGACAAAGCAACGATTACCCAAGTCTACTAATAATGAGTTTATGACTATGTAGACTAGAGGCGATTACCCATGTCTACCTAAGATAAAATGAACTATGATAAATCCGTGGGAAGTATGCTTAGTACCGAGTGGACAAGTGGCGATTACCCATGTCCCATAACCTATGTGCCACCATAGGGTGATGGTCTATGATAGACACAAGCTAAGCAGTTCATGGTCTTACCTTGGCAAGTAGGACACCCCTTTTCAGTGTGGGGCAGACACCGGATTCCATGTTCATAGCTCACATGGTCTTTTATGTCGGTTAAGGCTATTTCCCCACAATTAATGAACAAGTGTTATAATGATGATGATCTAAAGTAAAGTAAAGGAAAGATGAATAGCTTGTCTTGGCCATGTTTTATGCTTCATGTTTCTTATGTTCTATCATGTTTTAGCTTGGCCATTACATGTCATGATTATATGTCATTCTAGCATGGTTTATATGCCCCTTTGTGCATTGCTATCATACTTGGTACTTGATTGTACTAACGCATACTTTTGCCTACATTGATTTTATTGATGTAGGGCTTGGCGGTTCTTCTCATCCCACTGGTGGCTAGTCAGTTCCAGTGATAGTGAAGACTTGATGAGGCCTCCTATGTCCGAGGACCTAACCTTGTTACCTTTTCATGCTTTCCGTTATACTTTTTGATATTGTACTGGGTTGCGTCCCAAACCTTCATTTCTATTCTATTATGTTAGATGGCTTGAGACATGAGATGTAGACTTCCGCTGATGTTCTTAAACTCTGTTGTGATTTTATCTTTTGGACTCTTTAATTTCTACTATCTTGTATGAATGTATGCTAAGTGGCTTGTATGAGGCCTTTTGGGGTCTTGTATGCCATGTCACGTCTAGGGGGTATCTTGGGTCGTGACATACTCCCTTCCTTTATCATCATTCCTAGGTGTGGGTGCAGGTGCACTAGTTGAAGATGAAATTGGTCCAGAGGACCTCTGCTGATACGAGGGTCAATTCCCATTTTCGATTCTCTACTGGATGAACTCATGGTGTGATGTCTTATCTTTCTTATTTCGAAACTCCTCCCTATATTTCAAATTATTCTCTTCAACCTACTGTAAATGGATCATTAGTCTAGCTATATCCATATCACCAATCAATATAGCTCCCTTACCTTCCTTGCTTGATAGGCGGGAGTGTCTCGACACAAACATGCTTATCTTGCTCCTCATATTAGCTACCATCTCCGGGTATAACGAGACAATTGTGTGAACTTGAGATTGTACTCCTGCATGCTCATAGAATCTTGCTTCTTGTTGAGGAATTATATTACCTTTGCCTCCCTTAAGCCTTGAGGAAAGAAGTGGCCCATGAAGGCATCTTCGAACACCACCAAGCTTAAGAGTGGTGCACCTTCTCCGCTATTCTTCTTCCACTGGTTGTACCATATCCTTGCAACACCCTTAAGCTCATATGAAGCCAGCTCAGCACACTCTGCATCACCAACATGCATCACTTGAAACACCTTCTGAATCTCATCCACAAAGTTTTCTGGATCCTCATTGAGCTTTGAACCAGTGAACTCTGGTGGAATCATCCTCAATAATTCATGAATCCATAAAGTTTAGGAACATCATGACGGCCTTCCGGGCCTAATCCTTGATGATCAACCTGAGCTATCATAGCCTGAGCCAACATATGGATGGCATTACGAATCTCCACATTTGTAACTTCAGCCTAAGGTGGCTACACAACTGGTGCATTTGGACCTCTTGGTTCGACGGGGACTTGTGGCTCTTGAGTATTTTCATTCCTTCTTGAGGGATATTTTTTGTTTGTACTTTGCATCGAATGACCGAAATCTCTTCTTGGAGGCATGATTTGAAATACGCATAAGCATGAATTAGAGAAGATAAATAGACTTTAACTCTATCACACGAACAAGTTTAAGAAAGAAGGGAATTATTTCCTAAACATCTTGTAGCCTCATTCTTATAAGTGTGGTGCACTTCACACCCATAAAAAGGACTCTACTAGATGTGGCTTTTCAGACACCCTAGGATTCTTGAACCTAGAACTCTGATACCAAGTTTGTCATGACCCAAGTCTACGCCCCAACCAAAACATGGTACCTAGAACCATAAGTGATCCCAGGTTAACCCTTGGCATAACATATCTAAGCAATACTTATGAAAACTGAAGCGGAAGCTGAAATATGGCTGAATAATGAAAACTAAGAAATCCATGAGACCACATTTCTAATGTATAAAATAAGCCTCTACTAGTCATAATAAAAATATAAGTATGCCGGGACAAGGCCTCTAGCTACCTCTAAACCAATGATAACATAAAGGAAAGTCTAATAATCAAAATCCATGGAGTCCCCAAAAGAGGAGGACTTACCAAGTGCAAATTGGAAATGCTGCAACCTCACTAGCCATGAGTCTGAGAACAAATGTCGGAATCTACATCGTAAAAAGATGCAATGTAGAGAAAAGTATGCACCACTACATGGAATGTACTGAGTATGTAAGGAATACTATCATAATCATACTATAAGACATACTTAGAAATAGGGAAATAAGGTTTCCAAAATCATACATATAGTGAAAGAACTGAAGAGAAAGCAGTTGGAGTTTATGTCTAACTATTATTAAAAGTCTTCTTTCAAAAGCATAAATTAGAGATAAACCTATTCTAGTCGCCTTGCATAATCATAAGTATAAAATAACATACTTAATATAACTCAAATAAAGTTAACAGCATATCGTAATAGATACGTAAACTGGGAGTTTCTTATAACCGACATGCACCATGTGAGCTCATGATGTCCAACCTATAATACTAGTTGGAAGGGCTACCCTATACCTTGCCAGAGTATACTCAAACCCTACGATGACATTTAGTTATGAGACTTGGATTTTCTAAACCCGCATCCTCTCGGTACTAAATAGTCCTTCCAAAATAACATACATACATATTAATGCTCATAAGTGTAAATATTATCCATCTATCTAAATCACATATGAGACTAAGCTCAAAAGTCATATCTAAAATAACCTGTATTGAGGTTAAGATTCATATCATGCAAGTTTTCATACTTAAAAGCCATAAAGATTTAAGTGACTATAGAAATCATGCTAAATCCATACAATGAGGTTTTAACCGTTAAAATAAATTAAAGGAAACATAAGCTTGTGAGGAAAATCATAGTTTTTATGAAAACCTAACTTTTCTTCACACAGTTTCACAAAATCCCTGAATTTAAAATACTTTAGGTATGTGAGTGAAGGTATACTCTCATTGAAGCCTTACATATGTGAGAGATTGAGATTTGAAAGAAGAACTTCCTTGAAAGACTTGAAACCCTAGCTTTGCTTTTCTTGAGGTTTGTTTTTCCAAGTTTGAGGGATTGAGAGCATAGAAGAGAAAGGAAACTGAGTACCTGATGAAATATATTCTCCTAATAGAAGTTAAAATGTCATGGCTTAGACTTAGAAAGTATGAGAAAAGACTGAAACAACCCCAACTAATAAACTATCAAAAACTTTCCACGAGGCCCATCTATGGTCCATGGTTTGATCTACAGGCCGTAGATCCCACTCGTGGAAGTCAAGCTAAAATTTTGAATTTATGAAGTTCATTCTATGGGCCCAAATTATGGCCCATAGTTGGGTTTACGACCCATAATCAGATCTGTGAAAATCAGACACAAAAACAAGTTTTAGGACTTTATTTTATGGGCTCAAATTATGGCTCGTAGATGGATTTACGACCCGTAATTGGGTCCATGAAAATCATACTAGAAAATTCACTTGCTCAAGTTGATTTTACGAGTTTAAAATAGGGTTGTACTTCAGTTTATGACCCGTAAATGGAGTTTGTAGTTATCAGACTTTGAAAACTTTGTTGGTTAGTATTTGGTAAAATGGTCAATAGAAGACTCATATTCTTTTAATTTGATATGCCATGGGACACCTAATTCATTATATACTGAGAGATACGATCATTTTAAGTTGACCCTTGCATGAACTAATGAGAGAAACTTAGTCGATAAGAAGGTTTTGAACTCGACTTAGTATTAGAGGTCTCTTATGACCTTAAACCACTTCTAATACACTTCCCACAAATAGGAAGCAACCTTAACACAGAAGCACAGGTAGCACATCATCCAGTTCAATCTTATATACTTATGATAAAGGATTCAGATTCTAAGAGTGGAGTTGCTAGGTGTTACACCTTAAATTATGTTACATTTTTACTGCTCATAGATAAATAAAATATATCAAACTATGATCCTCTTCCATGATCAATCTGGTCAAACCATCCACTCTAGGTATACAAATCCAACCCTTGATGCTCAAAACACCTTTGTTATCAAGAATTGTCTCCTTGGCTTCTCCCACCAACACTTTGTCTCAAATTATACCCAACTTTTCATCCTCAAACTGTTGAGACTTAATCTTCTCCACCAAAAGTTATTGAGCTTCAACATAATCAAGAACTCTATCAGGCTATGAAATATCAAGCCTCACAAGACTACTAGCCAAGGACAGAACATTAATAGACAAAGGACACTCTTCCACCTGTAACATATGTCAAGCTACCCATACATACCGCCTTCTGTTGGGGTACCAACATTAGCACATCTGGAACCGAATTATTTTGGAATTGTGTCAATAGATATAACTTGTTTGACCTAGGCTTCATGTATTAATTATACTTGGTGCATGTCATGACCTAAAGTACCCCCTAGACGTGACATGGTGTACAAGATACCGAGAGGCCTTATACAAGCCACTTAGCATACATCATACAAGATAATAGTAGTTAAGAGTTCGGAAGACAATCTATATATCAAAAGAGTTGACAAAAGTAGCGGAAGTCTAAACATAGTCTCAAAGCCATCTAATATATGAATAGAAGGAAATTTGGGACGTAACCCATACAAGTTCAAAAGTAAAGTGACATGAAAAGATAAACGTGGCATTGACCTCGAAGTGTGAGGACCACCAAGTCTTCAAAATCTCTAAGTACTCACTAGCCGCGAATGGAAGGTGAAGAATCGTCAAGCCCTACATTATGAGACAAAGTAGGCAAAAAGTATGCGTTAGTACATGGAATGTACCAAGTATGATAACAATGCACAAAGTTATAAAATCATGCTAAAGGGGACATTTACATGATATGCAATGACCAAGCTTCATTATAAATGACATATTAGAAAACGTAAATCATAATCATGTCCAATGCAAGTCAAACATCTTAAAGTACTTTTGAAAATACCTTTAAAGCAACTTTAGTTCATTATTGTGGGAAGTGAGCCTTAACCGACATAGACCATGTAAGCTATAACATGGAATCGGTGTCTACCCCACATCGAAAAGAGGTATCCTTACTTGCAAATGCAATTATTACCCATCTTTCTAAAGCCCACTCAGATCACTATCCCCTCTTAGTAGAAATGGTTGACCAAAACCTTAATACTTGAGAAAGCCATTCAAGTTTGAATTCATGTGGTGTATCCATTCCTTCTTTCCCTATTTGGTTTGGTTATGTTTTGAGGGAGATAAACAACTCATTAGTCTTACTTCAAACTTCCAAAAAAGAAATCCTAAATTGGAATAAAAATATTTTTGGAAACATCTTCCACAAGAAAAAAGAATATTGGCTAGGATAGCTGGTATTCAAGGATCTCTTTGTTATCGAGGAGTTTCATTATCCAAAATTTGGAATCAAATGTCCAAGATAACTATTCATCTATCCTTAAGAATGAGGAAGACTTTTAGGAGCTAAATCCAAGATCTCCTGACTGATAGAGGGGGTTGTCAACACAAAGTTCTTTCATACCTCTGTAGAAAAAAAAGGAATGAAATTCTATCTCACACAAATCATATGGGCAACACCATTTAAGAGTCTCATGACATAAAAAGAACTCCATCTTATTCTTCTTTACCAATCTCTACTCCACTAAATCCAACTTTTCCAATAGAAAGTGTATAAATGTCCATGGAGACAACTTTCACTACCTCCTAACACAACACTCTCCTAGAGCTTGCTAGGAATATTGAGATCCACAAAGCCATCATGTCTTTCAAGACCTTTAAAGCTTCAGGACCAGATGACCTTCACTGTTTTTTCTGCCAGAAGTACTGGACTTTGTCAAGAATAAATTGATAAGTTTTTGCAAAGGTACTTTTGAGAAGAGCGGGATGAACCCAATGGTAAATGACACTTCGTTATGCCTCCCAAAGTATCCAAACGCCAGAAATCTCAAAAACTTTAGACCCATAAGACTCCTCAACACTATGTATAAGCTGATCACCAAAATCATTGTCCTTAGAATCAAACCCTTCCTCTCCTCTACCATTGGACCTACCCAAGCCAATTTTTTCTCTGAAAGAAGAGCTAGTGACAATGACATCATTGTCCAAGAATACATCATGTATTTTAAAATCATGAAGGGGGAAATGGGTAATATGATGCTTAAAATTGGCTTGAAAATTTTTTACTGGTTGGAATGGTCTTTTATCAGAATTAACTTTTGTAGATTCAACTTTCCTATCAAACTTGTGACCCTCATTATGTATTGCATTTATTTCTCCTCTATTGTTGTCCTTGTGAATGATACCAATACTAATTACTTCCTCTCCACTAGAGGCATTAGGCAATGGGAACAATCTTCCCTTATATCTTCATTATCGGCATGGAAAGCTTTTTCAGAGATATAAACCTCCAAGTCCAAAACAAGCATTGGCTCCCATCAAAATCAAAAAATTTGGACCAGATCTCTCCTATCTATTCTTTACTGATAACCTTACTTTTTTGCTAGAGCTGATAGAAGTAACAACATTGTTATCAGGGACACTCTCATAAATTGCATGGCTTAGTCATGTCAAAGAACCAACCACTCAAAATGAAAATTTTTCTTCCCTTCAAATTGCAGTGATGCCCTGAATAATAAGTGCTCTAATGTTCTCTCCATCAAACCTATTTTTTCCTTTGATAACTATTTGGGCTTCCGTATCTTCTATGATAGACCTAGGAATAATGATTTTCTATTTGTTCTGGACAAAGTGCATTCTAAGCTTACTAGTTGAAAAAATAATCTCCTTAACATAACAAAGAGAACCACTCTTACCAAAGCTTCTCTTAGGAGCATTCCTAAACATATCATGCAATTCATCAAGTTTTCCACACACAATACTGACCAAATTAATAAGATCCAAAAGGACTTCATTTGAGGCACTACAACTGATATGAAGAAGATACATCTGATTGGTTGGAATACCATCACTAAAACTAAGAGCACAGGGAGTATTGGAGTCCAACAGACTGAGCCAAAAAACAATGCTCTTCACTTTAACCTAACCTTGAGAACGTATCACAGCCACAACTCATTTGGTCTAAAATACTCTTCCAAAAATACTACAATACTAGGAGATCCATAAAAAGCCCATCCTTCAGAACTTTACAATGCATTAGAAAGAACTAGAACATATGCACCGAAGGTTTCTCATGGTGCATAAATAAAGGGAATAGGTTCAACTTTTTCACTTAAAAATAAGTTCCCACTATCACTAACACTCTGAAAGATAACGTAATTGTTCTTTTGTCCAACAATGAGGAGCAGCTCACCATTTCCTCCATCTGAAGAAATGACACATGGCTTTTTTGACTCTTTAGCTATAAAAACTCCCCGACTCTGTAAAAAACCTCATAAACTTTATTAAAATACTTGAGGTTAGCAATGGAGAGGATGAACTCACTTGGGGAGCCACTAGGAATGGTAAATTCACCATCAAATCCTCCTACTCTGTCATTGCCCCCTCCCCCATACAAAAAGTAGGAATCCTAAATACTAGAGCCTTTAACTAGATCTAGAAGCAAAAAGTGCCCAATAAAATCAATTTTTTCCTTTGGCTTCATCAGCACGGTAGACTCCATACTTCTAGCCTCCACCAAATTGACCTTAATACGACACTATTTGTAACTTCTATGAAACCGGTAATGAGACCACTAGCCACATCTTCTTTCAATGCAAATTTGACAAGACCTTCTTGCCAACCTTGACATAATTCTAGGTATGGAATAGGAAAAACAAAGAAAGGAAGAGAAAAAGAGATAGAAAGGTAGACAAAAAATGGAATCGAAAGCAATCAAATCTATTAAGAGAATTAACCTCTTATGAATATCCAAAGAGCACCTAATCCATTAAAAGGAATTCAACAGAAGTAGATTCCCAAGCAATCTTTCTATCCAAATTCAACACAATCAAAAGCTTCAACAAGATCACAATGTTCTCAAAGAGTATTTAGTATTCAATCATCAAGGTAGTCTAAGTCTAAAGGGAGTTATTCTCCACTATTTATCGACTAACCTAATTGTTACAAGAATAGCTTGATGAAATAAGGGTCTTCTTAGTCAAGAAGCTTGCATTTCAAAATAGCCAATTTACATTCGTAGCCTTTTTCTTCCTATTGAGTAGTCTTCCACGTGGATCTGTACTTCCGCTTTAGCATGTTCTCGAGCTTCATGCTTTTGTTCTAAGGGCCCTCTAATCCTCCAAGGTGCAACTTAATTGCAAGTCTACAAACTCTTTGTCTTGGTTAGGTGTGTAAGATTTTGATGAAACTCAATTTGCATCAAACCTAGTCCAATAAACTCCCACTCCCATGTAATGACCTTCAGGTTATTTATGTATTTATGCCTCCTGTTCATCATTTAGAGTTTTCATGTAGCGATCCTTTGGGATTGACAGTTCAGTCACATGGTCGTTCGTTTAATTTTTATGTGAGTGTTTTGGAGCTTTTGAACCTTAAACGATCATTTTTGATCAAAAGTTTAAGAAGACATCAAAATCCAATTATGACGATTCCATCAGCTCCGGAAAGGTCATTTTAGGCTAGTAGCATGGTCGGTACGACTCCCGAGGTTTTCAGTGTGAGTCGGTGTGATTAGGCGTTTTAACTTTTAAGTTTAAGCCTAAGTTTGACTTTAGTCAACATTCTGAGTAAATGCGCTCAACTGAGAATTCTGTCAACGCGGTTAGCTGCGGAATGTCGAATTTGGTCTAGATTTACCCTTCCTTTGTGTCTTGAGGATTCCGAGCGCCTTTGTGGATTTTGACTTAAAATGGCGGTTGGATGTGGGATCCACTTTTTATCAAGATGACCTCATATAGAAATTTTGACTGTGCCATTGAGTCTGGTATATCAAATTTGGTATGGTTATATATCTCGTTTGCGTGCACGGGGCTCCAAACGAGTTCGGAACACCCTATCAGAGTTTTTAAGTTTCCCAAAAAAATGCTGAAATCTGATGCATATATAGCAAAAATATCAGCTCATTTTGGAAACTTCAAAACTCCATCTCTCTTCATTTCTTGGCCAAATGAGGTGATTCAAAGTGTGGAAGCTTTGTATTGATGGTGGCTTCGCTGTAGAGTGATCGGAAGTTGTCGGGTGCATATCGTTCGAGGTAAAAAAGTGTGATAAACCAGACTGTTGTAGCTCTTTTCGAGTTCTTGATTTTGGCTATATTTATTTGGTGAAATCTTGCTAATTTTAGCTCGGTTTTAGGTGATTCAAAGTCCCACTTGTCAAGAAATATTGAGGCTGCGTCGTGGAGTGTTAAAGGAGTGTTGGGCATCCTTCGATTTTGGTAAATTCTGAGTTTTACCTGCTGCATGTTTTTTAAAATTGATTAAAGTGTGATTTATTTGTATGTTAGGTTTTCGCTGCATTTCGAGTCTCAAATTGTGTTCCATTTTGGAACGCAAGTTCAGGGTACTGTTTTGGGTCTTTTAGCGGAGTCAAATTCAAAAAGTTCGGTGCGGGTCTCACAATTCTCGTTTGACTCAAAAAATTGGCCCGGTTCCATTTTGGCTGACTTTGGTGTCTAAACTATCGTATTGACGTTGTGATCCTATTTTTGATAGTGTGGCAGTATTCAGAGGCCGTTCGAAAGGGAAAAGATCCGGCCTTGTAAATTGGAGCGTGCGCGGTCGGCCTACAAGTTGGCTACGACTTCCTTTCTATCTAGATTGAGCCTGAATGTGTGAACTCATATTGATTAGTGTGAATTGGGGACGGGGACCTAGTATTCTTACCTCTCTTCTTAGAGACCATGTTTAAGGTTTGATCGGCATTATTTCGGGCATAGCACCTTGCTAGTTTGGTGGTTTGGGTTTTTGCATGCTCTGAGAATTACTTGAATTTACTTGATTTCTGATGCATGTCCAGCCTTAGCCTAGGATGTACTAGTGTTGCCTTAGACTCTCGAGATTTGTGTTTTACTTTGTCTCTTACGTCGTTACGAACATACTAGATCCTTGTAGACTGGAATAGCAAACTTGTGTCTGATAGTATGAGACTTAGTTTAGGTGAATTCATGGCTTATTAGATCTTCTATCCTCTCTCTCCCTTTTTCTGCGGTTCCGAAGTGTTACCGGATGTTTATGCTATCGCGACGATTGGAGATTGAGTTATACTAGGATGGGAGCCTTCTTTTGATACCTTTGGGGGGGTGGCGTCCCACGGTGACTTGACTTGACATGGGATTCTCCTTGGAATTAACACACCATTGGCCCTCTTGTTGGTTAGGTTATGAGTTGGTTGGTTGTAGTGATTATTTACGATTAGAGGTCGTTATTTCTAGTTCGAAGCTGTTGTTTCCAACTTGAGACTGATGCTTTGGGATCGAGGCCCAATTCTATCACCTTGAGTTTGATGCCCAGATTCTATCATTTTGGGTTTGAGGCCCAGCTTCTACAACTTTGGGTTTGAGGCCTAGATCCTATCATTGTGGGTTCAAGGACCGGTTAACTTCTTTTGGACTTGGGTTTGAGTATATTCTTGTAGTCTTAGCTATTATGTGTACCTATCGGGCTTATAAGGGTCCATTCGGGTTTTATTTAAACTTGCACACGACTGTACCTTCTGGGCTTATGGGGTCTAGTTAGGTTTAGTTTAGCTATACTTAGATTTACTTTCAGTATGCTCATGTGCTTTCTTTGTTATTCTTGCTTTGACCTCTATGTGTGTTTAGATTCTCCCTTTTCAGCTTGTTTTTACCTTTCTTGCTTAGTCGGCCTTTGATGCCTACTAAGTACCTATTGTTTTAGTACTTATGCTACACTCTGCATCTATTTCATGATGTAGGTCCTAGTACCAATTACCAGCGGTGATTAGTTCGTGCTATCTTTTGCAGCTGTGGTTCGGAGACGAGGGTGAGCACTTGGCATTTTGGATTTATCCTGTCTCCTTCTTTTGTTTTAGCTAGTCTCGTTGCTTTTTGAGACATGATTTGTTGTGGTTCACTTTTGAGACTTTTACTCTTTATTAGACAACTCTGTACTAGTGACTTCCAGGTTCTTGGAGGGATTTCTGTATATATTTATTTTGGTTAGCTTGCACCTTGTTGCCCTTTGTTTAGATTTTTGTTTTCACTAGTTTCTACCCTTATGCTCATTACTTAATGTTCTGGGTTACGATTTGGCTTACCTACTGGTGGGGTATAGTAGGTGCCATCATGACTTGAGAAATTGGCACCTGCGCCAGCACCAACACTTGCACCTGCACCTGGTCCAACACCAGCACCTGCACCTGCTCCATCATCAGCATTGGCTTTTGCGCCAGCACCAATTCTGCTGGATCAGGTTACAACAGAAGCACCCAGGGCCTAGGTATCACCTGGGGTGCTCAACCCGTGATCGCGGCTGGAGCTATGCCGCTAGAGGAGCAGAAGATGCTCGGAGTGTTCCTAAGACTTTCACCTTCGAGGTTTTCTGGGGCTGTGGGTAAAGATGCCCATGAGTTTTTGACCACTTACTAGGAGCGGCTGTACACTTTAGGTCTTGTGGAGTCGAGAGGGGCCGACTTCACTGCATATCAATTAGATGGGCCAGCCAGACAGTGGTGGTGTACATTTATCGAGACCAGGCCAGCTGGTTCCCCTTCGATCACCTGGACCAAGTTTTTTTAGGCCTTCTTGGCCTGATTTTTTCCTCACAGCGTTATAGATCACCTCAGGGATAAGTTCTACAGGTTGGAGCAGGGCTCCATGATGGTGTTAGAGTATGAGGCAAGGTTTCATGAGCTCTCCCGTCATGCCGCCGTGATTCTGCCTACTGAGGAGGAGAGAGTTCAGTGTTTTGTTCATGGGTTGAGGCTTCAACTTCGGATTGAGACTTAGTCTATGGTCTCCACGGGTCGTTCTTTACTGGATATATGTTGTTGATCACACCCACACTATTGAGGAGCTCCATCATGAGGCCCAAGGGGGCAGCGACAAGAGAGCCATATATGAGGGTAGCTACAGCGGGTCCCATTCTAGGTAGAGGGGCTCCTATGACGGGCCCAGGCAGCGGTATCAGTAGGGCCAGTTCAGTCGGCCAGTGCAGGCCTCATTGTAGGCCTCATTACAGGCTTCAGAGGGAGACCGCTATAGTAGGAATGAGATTGGCTCCAATCAGAGCCATACATCCCAGTCTTTTGCTTCAGGCAGTGGTGACCGTTCTTCTGGAGGCAGATCATCATCAAGTTGCTTTTATTGTGGTGATTTGGGTCATTGATCTAGAGATATTCCTATGCGTAGGCGGATTGCTCCTACTCCACAAACAGCTCCCCCAGCTCTACCAGCTCCACCAGCAGCACCTCCAGCTAGGGGTCGAGGTGAGGGTCAGGACCATCATGGTGGTTATCAAGGTATTTGGGGTGGTCCCCGGGGAGGCAGGTCAGGCGGTAGGACTGATGGCCAGGGTAGAGGTGGAAGGGTCATTTCTATGCAGCTCCATCGAGGGCGGAGGCTGAGGTATCGGACGATGTGATCACAGGTACGATTCTATTATGCCATCAGCCCATCTCGGCTTTATTTGACCCTGGTTCTACTTATTGTTATGTGTCTGTGTATTATGTTTCTCGTTGGATATGAGTTCTGAGCCTATGGCAGCGCCGTTGCATCTGTCGACTCCTGTGGGTGAGTGTTTAGTAGTGGATCAAGTGTTACGGTCTTGCTTAGTTACTATCCGGGGGGTGACACCCGGGCTAGCCTTATTGTGCTAGATATACTTGATTTGGATGTGATTCTAGGAATGGACTGGTTATCCCCTTATCGCGTGGTATTAGATTATTTCTCTAAGATTGTTACCTTAGTCGTGCTTGGTATTCCTCCGGTGGTGTGGCAGTGCTCCATTAGTAGCACACCGGTTGGAGTGATCTCTTTTATTCAACCTCGGAGGCTAGTGGCTAGCGGATGTCTGTCCTATTTGGCATATGTGCGGGATGTGATTAGGGAGGTCCCTTCCGTTGAGTTTTTGCCTGTTGTTTGAGATTTTATAGATATGTTCCCTACTGACCTACCTAGCCTACCCCTAGAGCGTGATATTGATTTTTCGATTGAGCTTGAGCCGAGTACTCGGCCTATTTCTATTCCGCCATATCGAATAGCTCCTGCAGAGATCAAGGAGCTCAGTGTTATGCTCTAGGACCTCTTGGGTAAGGGGTTCATTAGGCCTAGCGTATCGCCTTAGGGTGCTCCAGTTCTGTTTGTGAAGAAGAAGGACGGTTCGATGCATATGTGTATTGATTATAGGTTTTGAATAAGGTGATAGTGTAGAACCGTTACACCATGCCTAGGATTGATCATCTTTTTGACCAGCTTCAAGGTGCCGCAGTATTCTCAAAGATTGATCTGAGGTCTAGTTACCATCAGTTGAGGATTAGGGCAACGGACATCCCTAAGACCGCATTTGGGACTCGATATGGCCATTTTGAATTCCTAGTGATGTCTTTTGGGTTGACTAATGCCCCTGCCTCCTTCATGGACTTGATGACGTAGGTGTTCTGGTCGTCTATTGATTTGTTCATCATTGTGTTCATAGATGATATTCTGGTATATTCAAGGAGCAGGAGTGATCATGAGCAGCATCTGAGGACTGTGCTCTATACTTTGAGAGATCAACGACTTTATGCCAAGTTCTCAAAGTGCGAGTTTTGGCTTGAGTCTGTAGCATTCTTGGGGCACGTGGTGTCTAAGAATGGCATCATGGTAGATTTAACAAAGATTGAGGCTATTCGTGATTGGGCTAGGCCCACTTCAGTTACTGAGGTTCAGAGCTTTGTCGATTTGGCAGGCTACTACAGACGATTTGTGGAGCGCTTCTCCACCATTGCTGCATCTTTGACCCAGTTGACTCACCTCGATGTTCCTTTTGAGTGGTCTGAGGAGTGTGAGTTGAGCTTTCGGAAGCACAAGGAGTTGCTGACTACTACTCATGTATTGACTCTTCCAGTTGATGGCGAGGACTTCACGGTCTATTGTGGTGCATTCGATGTTGGTTTGGGCTATGTTTTGATGTAGCGGGGCCAGGTCATTTCTTATGCATCGAGGCAGCTTAGGTTACATGAGCGCAACTACCCCACTCATGACTTGGAGTTGGCGGCGGTAGTTTTTGCGCTTAAGATCTGGAGGCACTACCTGTATGGAGTTCATTGTGAAATATACACTGATCGTAAGAGTCTTCAGTATATTATGAGCCAGAGGGATCTTAATTCGAGGCAGCGTCACTGGATTGAGCTTCTGAAGGACTATGACCTCTCTATTCTGTACCATCCGTGAAAGGCGAATGCAGTAGCGGATGCCTTGAGTCGGAAGACAATGAGTATGGGAAGTCTAGACTTCCTATCTAAGGTGGAGCGACCTTTACCTTTAGACATTTAGTCCTTAGTTAATCAGATAGTTCAGTTGGATTTTTTAGATTCTAGGTGTGTTCTAGCCTATGTGGGAGTCCAGTCCTCTCTACTTGATCAGATCTGTAGCCGTCAGTTTAAGAATGAGACCTTGGTGGCACTTCGAATTGTGTGTTAGCAGGTGATGCTGGTCAGGTTACCTTGGATTCAGATGGGGTTTTGAGGTTTGAAGGCTGTATTTGTGTTTCGAGACTTGGGGGTTTGATGTAGTTGATACTTCGAGAGGCCCATGATTCTAGATATTCTATCCATCTGGGCACCACAAAGATGTACCATGACTTGAGGCAGCATTACTGGTGGAGTGGTATGAGGAGAGATATTGCAGACTATGTATCTCGTTGGCTTAGTTTCCAGCAGGTGAAGGCCAAGCATTTGAAGCCTAGTGGTGAGTTTCAGAGATTATCCATTCAAGAGTGGAAGTGGGATCACATCACCATGGATTTTGTAGCATGTCTGCCTCGGACTTCTAGAGGTATTGATATCATTTGGGTCATTGTTGATCAGTTGACCAACTCAGCACACTTCCTCCCTATTCAATCTTCATTCAGCGCCGAGAGGTTAGACCGTATCTGCATTCATGAGGTGGTTCGTCTTCATGGTGTGCCGGTCTTTATTATATCAGATCGGGGTGCTGAGTTCACTTCTAGCTTTTGGAGGACTTTTCAGGATGAGTTGGGCACTCGTGTTGACCTTAACACAGCCTTCCACGCGTAGATTGATGGTCAGTTTGAGCGTACTATTTAGGTTCTTGAGGACATGTTACGGGCTTGTGTATTAGAGTTTGGAGGTCAGTAGGACCAGTTCTTACCTTTGGCAGAGTTTGTGTACAAAAACAACTACCATTATAACATTCAGATGACCCCATTTGTGGCCTTATATGGTAGGCGTTGTTGCTCTCAAGTTGGTTGGTTTGAGTCTACATAGCCTAGACCGTGTGGTACAAACTTGATTCAGGAGGCTTTAGAGCAGGTGAGGGTAATTTAGGATAGGCTTCGGACAACTCAAAGTAGGCACCGGAGTTATGGGGATCGTAGGCGAATACCTTTGTGGTTCTCAGTAAGTGATAGAGTTTATCTCCGCGTGTCTCCCATGAAGGGCGTGTTGAGATTTGGGAGGTGGGACAGGCTTAACCCCAAGTATATTAGGCCTTTCGAGATCCTTCAGACAGTTAGAGAGGTTGCATATGAGTTAGCTTTGCCTCCGATGTTCTCAGCTAGAGCTGTCAATATGGGCTGGCCTACCCCATCCGGGCTAATCCATACAGGCTTTGAAATTTGACGGGGCAGGCCAGGCTGGACCATTTATTTTGTGGGCCAGAAGTCAGCCCAACCCACAAGTATGTGGGCTACGGGCTGTGCCGGGCCAGCCCACTTATTTTAAAAGTATATTTTTTATAATTTTTTAAATCAAATTATAATTTTAAAATATTATCATAAATATCGACAAGACAATATTACATAGTTATCTTTATAATATTTATTAAGTTTGATTTCAAGTAAAAGTATAAATAGCTAAATATAAATATTAACCTAATTGTTTTCCAATGATCATAATAAAACACAAAAAAATATGACAATATTCAATATGCTACGGCCTACATAGTGATTCCCTAGAAATTTTAGGGAATTTTTATTTTATGTAGTACATATTTTATAAACATAATTTGTATTTAAATTTTAATACTTAAAACTTTAAATAAATTTTGAGTTTGAACTCTTGTTATTTTTACTACTCAATTTTATTTTTATTTGGCCCACGGGCCGGCCCTACCCATATTTCTCAAGCCCCCTAAATCAGTAGGCTTATTCAGGCCGGGCAAACAAGCCATTTTCTTAAATGGGCTCTAAAAATCTTAGCCCAGCCCTATCAAATCATGGGTTAGGCCAAACCAGCCTAACGGGCCTAGCCCATATTGACGGCTTTATTCTCAGCTATCTATCCAGTCTTTCATGTCTCGATGCTGTGCCGGTATGTTCCAGATGAGTCTCATATGCTCCAGTATTATGTAGTAGAGTTGGATGATCGCTTGACCTTTGTGGAGGAGCCAATTGCTATTCGTACCAGAGATGTGCGGCTGTTGCGCTTGAGAGCCATTCCTGTGGTTAAAGTCCATTGGAGGCATCATCCAGTTGAGGAGGCTACCTGGGAGACCAAGCATGATATGTGAGAGCCATTTTCTGGCTTATTTGAGTCTTTAGGTACTTCTTGACTCTTACTTTCATAGACGAAAGTCCTTTTTAGTAGTGGATGTTGAAATGACCTTTAGGTCATTTCTGTGTTTATGCCTCCTGTTAGTCGTTTATAGCTTTCCTGTAGCAACTCCAAGTCATTTATGGCTTGCTGGGACTGATAGTTCGGTCACTTGGTCGTTCGTTTAGTTTTTATGTGAGTTTTAGTGTTTTGGATCTTTTGAACCTTGGACGATCATTTTTGATCAAAAGTTCAAGAATATGACATCTGAATCCAATTTTGATGATTCCATCAGCTTCGGAAGGGTCATTTTAGTCTAGTAGCATGGTCGGCATGACTCCCGAGGTTTTCAGTGTGAGTCAGTGCGATTAGACATTTTAACTTTAAAGTTTAAGCCTAAGTTTGACTTTAGTCAACATTCTAAGTAAACACGCTCGGATGAGAAATCCATCAGCACGGTTAGCTCCGGAATGTCAAGTTTGATCTAGATTGACCCTTCGTTCGTGTCCCGAGGCTTCTGAGCTAATTCCGAGCCCCTTTGTGGATTTTGACTTAAAATGACGCTTGGGTGTGGGACCCACTTTTTGTCAAGATGACCTCGTATGGAAATTTTGACTGTGTCATTGAGTTCGGTATATTGAATTTGGTATGGTTGCATATGTCAATTGTGTGCACAGGGCTCCAAACGAGTTCGGAACACCCCGTCGTAGTTTTTAAGTTTCCAAAAAAAATGCTGAAATCCGGTGCATATATAGCAGAAATATCAGCTCATTTTGGAAACTTCAAAACCCCATATCTCTCTCATTTCTTGGCCAAATGAGGTGATTCAAAGTGTGGAAGTTTCATTTTAATGGTGGCTTCGCTGTAGAGTGATAGGAAGTTGTCGGGTGCACATCGTTCGAGGTAAAACCACGATAAAAGGCTATTGTAGCTCTTTTCGAGTTTTTGATTTTGGCTATATTGATTTGGTGATATCTTGCTCATTTTAGCTCGGTTTTGGGTGATTCAAAGGCTCCCGTGTCGGACATTATCGAGGATACATCGTGGAGTATTCAAGGAGTGCTGGGCATCCTTCAATTTTGGTAAATTCTGAGTTTTGTCAGCTGCATGTTTTTTTTAAATTGATTAAAGTGTGATTTATTTGCATGTTGAGTTTTACTGTGTTTCAAGCCTCAAACTTGTGTTCCGAGTGCTGAGCATCCTTCGATTTTGGTAAATTCCGAGTTTTATCTGCTACATGTTTTTTTTTTAAATTGATTAAAGTGTGATTTATTTGCATATTGAGTTTTTGCTGCGTTTTGAGCCCCGAATTGTGTTCCATTTTGGAACACAAGTTCGGGGTACTATTTTGGGTCTTTTGGCGGAGTCAAGTCCTAAAAGTCCGTTGCGGGTCCCATAATTCCCGTTTGACTCTAAAAATTGGTCCGGCTCCATTTTGGGTGACTTTGGTGTCTAAACGACCGTATTGACGTTGTGATCCTATTTTTCATAGTGTGGCAGCATTCAGAGGTCGTTCAGAGAGGAAAAGCTCCGGCCTTGTGATTTGGAGCGCGCGTGATCGGCCTACTTGTAGGTTATGAGTTGGTTAGTTGTAGTGATTATTTACGGTTTAAGGTTGTTATTTCCAGTTCGAGGCTGACGTTCTATGGTTCGAGGCTATTACTTCTAGCTTGAGACTGATGCTTTGGGTTCGAGGCCCAGATTCTATCACTTTGGGTTTGAGGCCCAGATTCTATCATTTTGCGTTCGAGGCCCAGCTTCTATAACTTTGGATTCGAGGCCCAGATCATATCCTGTGGGTTCGAGGCCCGATTGACTTCTTTTGAACTTGGGTTTGAGTATCTTATTCTTGTAGTCTTAGTTATTCTGTGTACTTGTCGGGCTTATGGGGTTCATTTGGGTTTTATTTAAACTTGCGCACTAGTGTACCTTCTGGGCTTATGGAGTCCTGTTAGGTTTAGTTTAGCTATACTTAGATTTACTTTTAGTATGCTCGTGTGCTTTCTTTCTTTTTCCCACTTTGACCTCTGTGTGTGCTTAGATTCTCTCTTTTCAGCTTGTTTTTACCTTTCTTGTTCAGTCAGCCTTTGATGCCTACTGAGTACCTGTTGTTTTGGTACTCATGCTACGCTCTGCATCTATTTCGTGATATAGGTCCCAGCACTAATTACCAGCAGTGATTAGTTCCTGCCATCTTTTGCAGCTGTAGTTCGTAGACGAGGGTGAGCACTTGGCGTTTTGGGTTTATCCTGTCTCCTTCTTTTGATTTAGCTAATCTCGTTGCTTTTTGAGATATGCTTTGTTGTGGTCCACTTTTAGGACTTGTACTCTTTATTAGACAGCTCTGTACTATTGACTTCTAGGTTCTGGGAGGGATTTCTGTATATATTTATTTTGGTTTGCTTCCGCCTTGTTGTCCTCTGTTTAGATTATTATTTTCACTAGTTTCTTTCCTTATGCTCATTACTTGATGTTCTAGGTTACGGGTTGGCTTACCTACTGATGGGGTATAGTAGGTGCCATCATGACTCAAGAAATTGGGTCGTGACATCCCAACTCCATTGATTCTAACACATTTAGTGGGGAAGACTGGAACCAATCTTGGAATAACATCAAAATGACAAGCTTTAATAGCCACCTGACTTGGGAAAACATCCTCCATTTTTTACTTTAGGAACCTTTGGTTAACTTGCAATAATAACCTTTCCAACCACAAAAATGAAAACCATCCCTGTCATGAGTACCATCCACATAGCCCTTGAATTCAAAATGCTAGCTAGAAACAATGTTGTTGCTCCTATCAACCAAATCATCCACATGAAGTGGAATCCTCCTAGGAGAGGTTGCTACAAACAGAACAATGATGTCTTTGCCTTGGCAATCTTGGAGAGGGGCACTAGGGGCATCTTTAGAAATATTCATGGAGACTAGGTTATTGGCCACATCAACAACATTTACCATACTACCAACACCATGGTTGAAATCATTGCCATCAAACAAGGCCTTACTATTGCTGCTGATCACAATCTCATGCTCCTTCCAGCGTTGTGAAAAGCGACAAAAAGCGCGAAGCAAGGAGAGGCGCAAGCACTGCACTTTTATGCTCTGAAGCGAGGCACTACTGAAAAAATGAGTGCTTCAGCAGTTGAAGCGAGAAACGCGCTTAAAGCAATGGCGACAAAAAGCCCGCTTAAATGAAAAAGGCGCTAGTTAAGGTTTCATTAAAAAATTTCCATAAGTTTTTTTTTAATTTCTGTAAATATACTTGGGCAGCTGCGGCTGCTGGGACTTCCAATTATTTTCCCTCCGACTGTTGCGACTGCTACAATTTCTCTTCAGGTTAGTTCTCTTCTCTTCTCTTCTTCTCTTCCGTCAACTGCTGATTTGTTTTTTCTCTTCTTATGTTCTTCTCTTTGGTCGAGTGTCGACTGCTAAAGTGCTGCTCTATTTTTTTCTCTTCTTCTCTTTGGTCAACTGTTGCTCTGTTTTTTTCTATTTTTGTATTGTTGGCTGCTGCTCTGTTCTGTCTTTATTTTTTCCTTAGTTTTTTTGATGTTTTGTTACTGAGTTTTTCGTCTTATTTTGCTTGTAGTGAGTTGTATTTTCTAATTCAATGTCATAAAAAAAGATCCGGCTTGAGCGTATGGAACTCCAATGGGCAATAACACAAAAGTCAAATGTCTTTTATGATATGACATACAATGGCAGAATATTTTGCCACAAAAAGCATCATATTGGTGGTTATAGAGATGTAAAAGTATGTCCAAAGGTCCATGATAGTGTGAAGGAAGAGATCAAAGAGTATTTGCTGAAAAAAATGAGTTTAAAACTCAAATGAACCATGAAGCATCCATGCTTAATCTTCTTGATGATGATGAAGTTGAAGTGAATATGCCAATTGGGCCTTCCTCAAAATGTCAAAAGAAGCCTTCAACTAGTGGGAGTGGGTCATATACCAATAGCAATGTCAAGGGTCCTATCAATCTCTATTTCTCGCAAAAACCAAATGAAAAGAGAAAAGGTGGACCGATTGATTTAGAGGCTTCTACGAAGATTTTAAGGGATTGTGTTGTATCTGCTTTTGCTAGGTGGATGTATGATGCAGGTCTTCCTTTCAATTGTGTTAATTACACCAAGAGTTTTGGTGAATTCATTGAGGCATTAGGCCAATATGGCCCTGGAATGAAGCCCCCCCCCCCCCACCTATCATGAGGTAAGAGTTCCTTTTCTAAAAAAGGAGGTGGCAAAGACAAACTAGATTGTAGAAGAACATAAGGTTCAATGGAAAACGTATGGCTATTCCATTATGATGGATAAATGGACAACAAGAAATGGGAAAATGGTCATTAATGTTTTGGTGAATTCTCCAAGAGGGAGTGTGTTCCTTGAATCTTATGATGCTAGTGACTCTTCTACTGATTCTAACAAGATGTTTAACTTGTTTGAGAAGACTATCTTGAAAATAGGCAAGGAAAATGTGGCATATGTTGTTAATGATAATGCAAGTGAGAACAAAAAAGTGGGTGACATGTTGAAGGGAGTGTTCCCGCAAATTTTCTGGACTCCTTGTGTTGCTCACTGTATCAACTTGATATTTGCTGATATTTTCAAAGAAGCCCTGTATTCTACTGGTGAACTTGATATTTAATTTTCTTTTTTAAACTTCATGTTGGTTTTCTTTACTTATTTACTATTAATTTTTTTAACAATTTTTGGTAAGGTTGTTAAGATACATTCTTATATCAATCAAAGGGCACTATTGTTGAATATGATGAGGAAATACACAAAGCAAAGAAATTTGCTAAAACCTGTCAAGAGAAGATTCGCTATAGCTTTTTTGAATTTGTATAGTTTTTATAAGCAAAAGAAATTTTTGGGAACTTTGTTTATGTCAACTGAATGGAATGAGTGTCTATTCAAAGGAAACTCTTGGGAAAGAAGTTGCAAGATAGATCATTAGTCCATATTTTTGGAATGACATTGTTGAAGCACTTAGAGTTGGTGTGTCCATTTGTTCATGTACTTCGTATGGTGGATGGGGAGAAAAAACCACCAATGGGCTACATTTATGAAGGGCTAAAGAAAGTATTGAAAAAGCATTCAATTATGATGATAGGAAATATGGGAGTGTTTTTAAAAATCATTATCGCAAGGTGGACGGATCAACTTCAGCAACTTTTGCATGCAACGGGATATATTTTGAACCCAGGGCTCTATTATAAAATAATGACAAGAAGGCTTTAACCGAAGAAGTGTGGCAGGGATATTATAAATGTGTTGATAGGATGATTCCAGATAAAAGTTTGCAAGACAAAATAGGGGAGGAGGTTGGTGTGTACATGAAAGCTGATGGGCTAATTGGAATTGGATCAACCATTATAGATAGAACCTTAAGGTCACCAGGTGAGCATTTCACCTTTTAATTGTGTTTAAAGCTTCAACTTTTAAGTTATTACGCATTAACTTTTAAAATAACTCTTCTACAGTTGAATGGTGGATGCAATATGGTCATAATGTCCCAAACTTGCAACAATTTGTTGTTAGTGTGCAAAGTTTAACTTGTAGCTCATCCGGTTGCGAGGGAAATTGGAGGTGTATGAACATGTGAGAAATTATATTACACTATTACTAAATTAAAAGGTATCTTAATTGTCCCAAGTCCTCGTATTAATTACTTTATACGACTTATGTGCAGATTCATACTAAAAAGAGAAATAGGCTTGAGTTGAAACGCCTCAATGATCTAGTGTTCATCAAATATAATAGAACATTGGTGCGTTGCTACAATGCTCGCAATACCATTGATCCAATTTTTTTGAATAGTATTGATGAAGCAAATGAATGGTTAACTGGAGCTCCCCAAAATCATGAAGATGAAGAAGTATACGAAGGAGAAAGTCTCACTTATGGTGTTGTTGCTATGGCAAGTGGTGTTGAAGAGAATCTTTATGGTTTTAGGGGGGGTACTATAAGGGGCAAGGAAAGAGTAGCTAGAGGTTCAAGTTCAAGTAGAAACCTTGTTGATGAGCCCTCCGATGATGAAGAAGATGACGACCAAGTAGAACCCTTGTTGATGGCACTGGAAGAGTTTGAGGATCTTGTTGAAGAATAAGAGTTTGATCCTTTTGAGATTTGGTTATGTATTTGCTTTATATGTTATGACTTATGAGGATTATTGACTATCTATTTACTTTTTAATCTAAGAATATATTACCTCTATTCAGTTATTTAATATTTTTTTTAATATTATACTAAATACCGCTTTATTTGAAAAAAACGTGTGCTTTGCTTCTAGCTTCTAGCTTCTCAAGCCCTCGTCGCTTTTTTCCACTTCTCGCTTACCAAAACACTGGCTCCTGGAAGTTTTCACACACTCGATCAGGAAGCCATAAACATGATCACCAATGACCATCTAATCTATAATCCAATTATTTCTGAATGCAAATTGTTGACGACAAGGATGGGCAATCCACTAGTGAGGCATGAGTTCAGAGTGCAAAATAGAGTTGCTGATCCGCTGGCCAAGGAAGATGTTTTGAAAAGCGTAACATTTTGGTAGTTCCCCCAATATTTGCCATGGATGCTGTCTGGGCATAGATATCGGGAACTATGTTTGCTAGATGTGATAAGGATTGTAATATTACTAACTATATAGTTGACTGCTGTACTATGAATGGTAGTGCACCAGAAATGTTTGCTATATATATAATATGCATCCAAGTAACCAATAAAAAAGAAAAAGAGAGAGTACCTCTAACAGTTCACAAGCTTCATATCCTGATGTGGTCGCAACCATTAGACACAAGAAACTTCTTGTTCTTGTTGATACCACAAGACAACTAACTTCTAACGTTAACTCATACATAAGGAAGATAACTTTGTCGCAAAGTTAAAGCAAAGACTTACAAGTTTCTAATCATAATTTACATTTCACCACATTAAAATAAATAGGAAAATAACACCTGCGTGCAAACCAGAGTTACCTCCGCTGTCATACTTATACATGACTCCCTGTCATCGATGGTTGGTCACTAGGTGTAGAAATTTGTTTTCCCATTACCTTTTCTAGTGAAGGCCACATTTCATGTACAAGCATAACGGATTCTGAAAGCCGATTCAGTAAGTTAATCAATGCAATAACTTCATTCTGTTGAAAAGGAAACTGAAAAAATATACAAAACAGAAAAGAAAGGCCCCCATCAGTTAATTTGGTTAAGCAGCAAGTAATAAACTACGAACAAAGTCAAATGAAGATGCAGAAACACATGACGTAAATTTGGATCTCTCTCCTTTTCTTTTGGACTTATAAGAAAATCTAAGGAACACACATATATAAACACATTAAGCAACCTAAATGAACCAAAACTAGGAGCACCCATATTATGATCTATGATACATGTCTACAAGGAAGATGCGAAATGTTGGTCATTAATTCATATAAAACAGAATAAACTGGAAGTTGTTTTAGATGAGGCTAATGAGAGTCGTTCATCTGCCGAAGACTTACCATTTTATCTAAATGTTCCTGAGAATTGACGGAGAATAGGATCTTTAATGCAGTACCAAGACCAAGAAACTGAAGCTTTCCCCAAAGACGACACTTTTCACATCCAATGCAGTCCATCAATGCACTACAATTTTTGTCAGATACCATAAAGAATATGTTAATGGATGGTATAACGCCAAGATGTCCCAGCAGAAGATACTAATACAATTGTTTATCTTGGTAGCGAATGTATCTAGAAGGAAAAACTACATTCCAAACAAACTTGAATCAATAACATGTATGGTCATGCTCATGAACAAGTAACACTAATTCAACAATAACAGATGAGAGGAAGTAAGATTATTTTAAGAACTGGATTTTCTTCATTATGTTTTCCATTTATATATGTTCAATAAAAGAGGAGAACCATTAAGATTCAAAAGAGGAAGGGAAAAAAGGTGTAAACGATTTCTCGAGGTGGTTCATTATTTTGAAACACACATAGAAGAAGTCTATTCTAGAGAAGTATCAATCAACCAGGATATTGATAGAGAACCTGATATTTCTGAACTGCTTTTGAATTTGCTGCATCAGGTCAGGCTCGCCTTTACCTTTCCATAACCTCACCTCATTAAAAGGTAAAGGACATGCAAATTTCAGTTTGTGATGGTAAACCAATTGCTCAATCCAAGATTGTGTTTTCAGGTCGTCCTCAGGGTTTCCAGTATCATATGAAGCCTCGTCCAAGTAGTTTGCTGCCTACAAAAGTATGAAATCAGTTATCTGATTCTTCAAAAATGCTGACAGGTGCGTGTCAAATCATCCAAAAGTAGTGCACTTTAAGAGAATCTGACTGGGGTTAGACATCATTTTTAGAGAGTGCGAGCAACACTTCTATTGCTGCTCCTATCCCATTAGGGGAGTGGGGTCAAGCAAGCATATTGATTAAAATACTCACTTTGGTAACAGCACGGAGCACAAATAGGAAAGTGAAGTATAGGTTGTCAACACGGTCTGGGAATTTTAAGACGCGGTCATACATCAAAGTAAGATTCCGTCCCCACTGAATCATAGGAAAGCCAGAAGAAAACATGGAATAGTGTCAGTTTGACAATAATCATTGCACAAGGATGCAACTATTGTACAACCTCAGGAAATAATTATTGGCTATAAACATGTGATCATTTCTTCAACAGCAAGTCATGTGACAGGATGTTCTGATGTGTTTTACAGTTCTTAAGACAATGAAAATTCATCTTGGCTCCAGTAAACAAAAGTTTCCTCTAAATATGAAGCTAAAACTCCATCACTTGAGATTAGTCATATTTCCAAGAATTCCTTCACAAACAAATTCTCAAGACAGAAGGAAGAGAACTGCAAAATACGAAAGTAAACATAATTTCAAGCATTACTTTTCTCATGATAGTAAATTCACAAACAAGAAAGAAAAGGTTGTTATAGCTTATGATCGTTCATTCCATGACAACGATAATTCTTCTAATCAAATACCACTAAAAATTTATAGCTTCAACAGATTGGATATTTTCCATATCCACAAAAGAAATAAACTCTTGGAAAAGATTTTTCTCAGGATAGTTGCACAATAATTAGACACTAGATAGTAGATACAAAAGACATGACCGAAAAAATGGAAGTATCAAGATCATAATACCGTGTTTGATGCTTCATCAAGCAAGTAATCAGCTGCTATGTGAATAGAAATTGAGGAGTGAAGGCCAGATATTAATTTATACAATATTTTTTTCTCGGGGCAAATCTCTCCAGCTGGGTCTGCAGATCATATAACAGATATTTGAAACTTCAAAAGCTGATGCAAAACAATTAGAAATCTTCCCAAAGTCATGTAGAAGAAACAAGTTGAAATGAAAATGTAGAAGAAGAAAGTTGAAAAATAATGTAGAACAAGCAAAACTATTCATACTTGAAAATTTCCAAATATGAACCTACCCGAAAATTTTGAAGACCTTAAATTTTTTCCTATTTGTTATTGAAATGTCGTAGTTTCTGAAGATGAATCTGGCAATAAGTTCTAATTTTGGAGACCTTTATCAAAATTTAATGTTGTAAAGCTGGAATCCGTAAAGAGCAAGACAGCCCGTTCCTTCTCTTGTCACATTTCTAGATGCACTTTGTAATGAAAGTAAAAAGTAGATTTCATGGAATTACAAGAAAACCTTTCTTACACCCGTTACTTCAAAAATGCTAAATCTTCCTCAAGAACCACACAGTAATGTAGGTCTGTAATAAACAGAAGATTTAACAGATTCTTATACTATAAAGGAAATTTTTTTAGAACAACTATGATCAACGTGATTCATCTGAACTGCAAAAGTCCCTGGAGGAATATGTGCATCTAGAAGATCTTTCATATTGTGCCCATTCCCGAAATTGGTTCTACAGATTTGACTAGGAATGAGAAAAATAAATGAAATAGCTGAATGGTGAGGGGAAGTATCGGTCAGCCATAAATTTTGCGTTAATAGATAGTATCTCCCGAGAAGAGTTCAAATGACAGTTTGTTTCCCTATGTATACATCAGTTCTTTGCACACGGCTTGCACTTTTCATCTTATATGTACCAGCTCGCCTATGCATGTTTCTCTTATCCATTATAAGATGCTTATATATCCACTCAAAGACAGAAAGCCAGACAAAGAACAACAGAGGAGATATAGAAGTCCAACAGTTCCATACTGAAAGAATTAAGAAGCTAAGAGATGAAGATAAATGAATGAACCAGCTTACATTTTGGGCAGTTTTCTATATAAACGGCATCCCATATTCTTCTAGCAGATGGACCAGTGTATCCAGTGTAGCGTTCAGGGTTCAATTGGAGATTAACATATGTCATTTCAGCTGAAAGTAAGAAAACAATATCAATCCGGCTCAATTTCAGAAAATATATTCACTAGTATTTCTGTTGATGCAGAAACTATTCAGTTTGTTAAAGTAATAAAAAAGGGATTTAAGATAAATTATTTTTTTTTCTTTTCTAGAAAGTGAACAACCATTATCTGTCTCATCATCATTAGTCCATGGATTGTCCACTTCCACCCAGCCTTTGAATGTTTTGGAGTCTATTGTACGATCAACAGTTCCCTTGGGATTTTCTTCTAGACAGACAAGATTACTTGAAGAATGTTGATGACTCTGCGCCTTAAATGGCTCAGGAAATTCTTTTTCTGGGCATTCACATACACTGCAGTCTCGTAAATGGCACATGCCATCATCTATCCAGAATGGACAATCACACCACAACTTAACCTGCAAACGTAAAATATAGCAGGACAAAAATGGAACTGGATTAGCAATGGCAAGTAAGAATATCAGAAATATGAGCAGTGCATTATGAGAAAGTATAAAATAGGAAAGAAGCAAGTGACAACAGCATAAACAGTAGGCTGCATTAACTCTCTTTGGAACCGGAGCTTATGTCATAAAACTATAAATTAAACGAAATGAATAAAGTTAAAAGAGAATAACAATCCTTATTTAAGAATGGAAAAGAAAATATAAAGATGGAAATTTAGAAGCAAAGGATAGGACTAGTAAATTGGCATTTAGGAAACCATATCAGAGGATCAGAAAACTAACAAGGATCAATTAATTCCAACAAGCAGATCGACTTGAAAGGGTAGACCTAGTGCACTAAGCTCCTGCTATGCGCGGGGCTTAGGGAAGGGTCGAACCACAACGGTCTATTGTATGTCAAAATAGACATCTGTAGAATACAAAACCATCAATCAACATAATATGTGGGAGAGAAGCAAGATGTGAAATATCAATACGGCTTCTACACAAAAGAGCATAGCTTCTCTTCCAGAAGAACAATTTCAGACACAAGATTGCCCTCGCGGACTAGAGTGATTGAACTTTTAAATTTAATATTCACAATTTACTTGTTCATTTTACAGGACTAGAGAGGTTGAAAATCTGTTCACTATTTAAAATCGAAAACCTGTGTTGGTAACTTGTTATTCCATCCTACATAAACTATTTCTTAGTCGCACTTATTTTGTTGATAAGTACCTTTAGGTCAGACTTCTATGTGATTATACTAAAAGCTTTCCTTCAAAGCTGAAACACAGTTTTTCTTAAAAGAAAATTTGGATTCTAGATTCTTTTCCCTACTAAAGAGAACAAATGTGTGGCAAATATAATCTTAAAGGGGCTATAACGGATTTGAAAGGCAGCGATAAATGTACATAAGAGGAAAAAGAAAAGTTTAATACTTATGACCCAGAGATAAAAATACACACAATTATACTGCCTCCTTCCTCTCTCCAGATACCGATTCCACAGAATGTGTCTAGAAAAATAGAAAAGTTCAGATTCATTGACATTGAGGATACCTGAAGTACAAGTGTTTTCAGTGGCTTAATGAAATAAATTTGAAGTAACATTCTATATCAGTTAAATCGCAACACATCTTCCCCGAGTGTCCAATGTGTCAGACTTCATGAACATCGTGATCTCCTTGAATGCTTGTACTACAGACTACAGAGCCCCTGTATATTTAATGTAGTGGCCTTACACCACAGTGGACAAAGCGGTTCAATTTCTTCCTGCTAACAGTTAGAAGTTCTAACATGATTAAATTGTACAATATACATCCAAAAAGCTTGAAGTGGGAAGGGATATCTTTTCGAACTATTAACCAACAAGAGGGGGATGGTTTCAAAGAAACTTTGGGAATGATGAGCTGGTTTAAGCTCGATATATCTTTTCCATGGATAGCTCTCCACTCTTAGATGGCTTCTTCATGGCCTCTTCAAATTACTCTAAGGATGCATTAAAGAGACATCATGGAGATGAGCACCCTTTTCCTGCCTTAGTCAAGAGAAACTTTAACCCTTTCTATTCCAACCAATAAAGAAAGTAGCTTGCAACTTCACAGACTATCACGGAATAAATCTTGTAGGAAGCATCTGTATAATTTTTGAGAAGGGTTTCTCAAACCCTTCAGATGGAGCAAGCAAATTTTGCATGATATGCATACTACTTGTTGTTAGTTAACTCAGTGTCAAGGGCTAATAGTTGAAACCTTAAAAAGTCGATCACGTCTTGTTAGTACTTCACCAGTAATAGTCAAGGACTATCAAATACTTGAATGCAGTTTGATGTCAAGATACAAAGAACACTAATCTTTCATAGCAGTGCACTATACTTATAAACGAAAACTATCAAGAAAGTTACATGGAAAACCACAGAGTATACAATCATAAGTAGTAAGCTATCCAAGTAGAGAAGCGAGACTGACCATCACTTCCAAATGGTCTGATTCATGAACTAACAACCAGTACTTGATAGGAACATATCAGCATTTACAATTAACAGATCAAACAATTTTAACTCATGGACTAAGTACACGAGCATACTAAATATTTTCCATGAGACATGATTGAATGCATACCTTGAAATATCTGAAAAATGGTGTTTCAACAAGTTCTTGAAGCAATGGATGTAGTACTTCCTTGTTAAGTTGACTCACCACCCGGTAGTCACAGCAACATTTCTTCAAAACCCCACTACTATGCTTGCCTACCCCCTAAAAAATTTCCACCATCGCAAAATCCAACTCAGAGAAAATCCATTTCTATATATTTAAGAGGAAAAAAAAAAAGAATCATATTTTGTACTTCTTGCCATCACTCTTAAGACTGAATTTCATGTTGTATTCAGTCCAAAAAATAAAAAAATCTCAGCTTAAAATGTAGGACTCAAAAAATTAGTAAGAAAATCACCGTTTTAACTATCTATTTTAAGAAAACTAAAAAAATTAAGCAAGTGATAAATCCTTTTCTTAGTTTTTCCTCCAAACAGAGAAATCAGAAAGTTACATCCCAACATAGGGAAACAAAATCAGACACAATTATTTTTTTAAAAAAAAAAAAAAGAGCGAAGGATCAAAAACACACCTACAGTGTCTCAGTTTTTCAAGTTTCATACCTGAAATATCAAGTGTACTAGTTTTCTACCAAACATTTATCGAAACACAACTTAACTACAACTTGTTTCCTTTTCTTAACTGTAATATCACCATCATTCAAAAGTACGATAAGGGAGGAAGAAATAATTGAGATAAATAGTTGGTAAAGGAAAGTGACAAAGACATGATAGTTTAGATAATGGAAGTCGAAAAATGGGAATACCATGTTACATTATTAGAACTTCATAACAATAACATCACCTGAATACACATGCAACCTTTGCCAGTATTTCTGTTATCGAATAAAGTACTACTGAGTAAAATAGCGAAGAATATAACAAGCAAAGCACCAATTAACCAATACAATTGAATTGCAGGATTCTTCTCCTCATCAATTTCGTGATTTGCCATTGAAGCAGAGTTTTGGTCGGTTAGAAAAGCGGTGAATGTCAAGGAAGAAAAGAAGAAGATGATGAATAAAAGGGGGATTTTCAGTTTCAAGGAACAAAAAATGGAAAATGCCATGGGCGGTTACTTAACGGTCTGTCTCATACGAAAACACGCAAAACACAAAAATGGAGTAGAAAACAAGTGTCTTTCCTCATGCTCATTTTATGCTTTTCATCTCTTCCTTTTTGTTTGAAAAATTTGATTAAAATCAACATTTTGAATTAACGACGTCGAATTTGAGTTTTGATGATATTTTATTTTTATATAAGTTAAATAGAATTTTGACGATTTCATTAAATTCTAAAGTTGATTTATGACTTGATCGAATGTTTTGCACGAATTTTGAGGCTATTGAAATTGATTGGGATCATTGATTAGGTTTCTAATTAAATTTGAAAATTTTGGTTGATCATGCTCAAGAAAATCTAATCAGTTAAGCAAGTCATAAACCCTTTTCTTAACTTTATTTTCAAACAAAGAAATCAGAAAATTATATCTCAACATAGAAAAATACAATCAATCAATTAACTACGACTCACTTCAAAAATAACTGAAAACGCGTTATGAATCTTAAACAATAATTTTCAAATGTGACGTAACAATATTTAAAATGAAATATCAAGTGACATTGATAGTGATTTACTCTCTGTATAACATGTGAAATCTAAAAATTAATTAAAAGAAATAGTTACGCCATATTTTTTTTTAACTAGTTACTTTTTTTCTCTCTCTCGTGTTCTTGTATTAAGTTTTCTTGATATCTTTTTTTCCTTTTTACTGCACCTTTTGCTGATTACAATATGTCTAATTGAAATTCATAATGCTAAATTATAAGATTTATGTCCCATGTGATTAATATAGATTAAATAAATAAAAATGTTAATTAAAAAATATTGATTAAAATTTATGGAGTGATTTGTAAGACAATTAAGTGACTTTCTACTTTAATGCAAAATAAACAATTAAGAGATAATTTTAAGATTAAGAGGTTGTCATATACGATTAAGTGATTGACAAACGTGACACATATTGATCAACATGACACATATTGATCAACACGATCTATGTCATGTCACTTGACACAAGCCACACAGGAATCTCTTCTTGTTATATATAGTTTCATAACATGTTATCAGCACGAATCTCTAACCAATTGAGATTTCTACTTCAATAGTGTATTATCTAACTTGAGTTTGATATGCCCGATTCAAGTTTGTATTACTGCACTACTCATCTTTTTGTCGTAGTTTTAAAATTGAGAAAATAATGTGTTTGAGGTGAGAAAGAAGGTTGTTACATATAAATTAAAGCATTGAAGGGTGGCGAATATTGCAGCTTACTAATGTGGATGTGAGGTAAGGAATTAAACTACTTAGTATTACCATGCTAATGTCAGGAGCATCTTCCCTTTTTAATATTCACTTGATTTCCTTATTAGAGTAACTAATAAAGTTTATTTCACGTAGCTAATAAAGGTCTGTTCAAGTAATGTGTTCTTTTATCTAAGAACTCGTCTAGCATTAGTCATTGGTCAATGGTCAAGGGTAAGACGATGAATTCAAGTTCTATCGCAACAAAAGGATAAAACATCGGGTTAAAGGTCTTGATGCACCATGATGATAAGATGTTGGGTTTAAGTCCTATCGATTTATGGCCTAAAACGCCTTTACATGGATAAGACATTGGATTTTAGTCCTAATGCACCATAGTGATGATGTAATGATGACTAAAGCAAAATAATGTGCTTTTGATGAAAATTAGTCATAGAATCTATTCCATTGAAATCGCTCCATTCCCTAAAGTGAACGTGCTAGCAGGGCATAATGTGTCTTAAAGCAGACAAGTGATTGAATAATGCACATGAATGTGGAATGAGGTACTAAGTTATCATTATTTGATGTACTTAGATGATTGTGTTCCATTCATGAAGAATAAGAACTTTTGATAAATGTCAAAATATAGATTCATTCTCTGAAGTGAATGAGGTGTAAGCCCACCATGCTAGGCGTGGAAAAAGTTGTGACCTTTGATCATGGACGTAGTATCACCAAGAATGTTTCTGGGTAGACATATGTTATAGAAAAGTTCCATGCTTTATCTTTTGGCTTGTATTGGATAAGAATTAGTGCAATTGAGGCACATTATATAGTAAATAAGAAATTTACTAATTCCAATACTTTCGTATTTTGGCATGATCGTCTGGGACATCATGAGTCTATAATAATGAGACGAATTATAGAAAATTAAAATCGACATCCTTTAAAGAACCTAAAGATTCTTATAAATGGTCAATATTCTTGTATTGCTTGTTATCAAGGCAAATTAATTGTGAGACCATCGTCAACAAATGTTGAGATTGAGTCCCCCCACGTTCTAGGAATGTATACATGGGAATGTAAAATTATTGGCACAAATAATACAATTACGGGCACGATTTTATGATAATCAGATTAAATCCATTCATCTTAATAAATGATTATAGCCTATCAATTGGGATTGAAAAACGCAATACTAAATTGAATGTGACAGTGTAAAATAAAGCTTATCAATACGGATATGCAATTTATCATGATGGGATTACGACTCACCTTCAGAAGAGGTAGAGTATTGAGAAGGAATAAATCTGAAATTTACTCCCAGAGTGGTAAATCTGAAATTTGCTCATATAATAGTAAATTAGAAATTTACTAAAGCAAATTGGAGTTTACTAGTAATAATTTTATTAGTTGGCATGAATGATTTGGCCATACCGAAGATGTGCATACTGAGTAATAGACATATATTGAAGAACTAGAAGATTCTTCTAAAATTCTTTTTGTTGTGTGTTCTCATGATAAGTTGATTGGATTAACTAATGTTGGGACTAAATCCCTAAATTCTGAAAAGTATAAAAGGTGAATATGGGCCCGTTCACTTGTCATGTGATATGTGAAATAGATGCATCTATAAGATAATCGCATGTGCGTTTGTTGTCAACCTACAGTTTGACATTCGCAAAATTGTTTGTGCAAGATAATTGAGTTAAGAGCGCAACTTTCAGAATATGTAATCAAGACAATTTATCTTGATAATATTGATAAATATTCAAGCTGATGTGACATTAAATGCCTCAAATAAATAGTCAATCGTTGCTTATGAGAACAAAGTTTCATGGTCTGAAATATAATATATTGCATACAAAAGAAATTGTATGCATTAGACCAATAAATTATGATCAATTTTTCTCTTAGTTGGTTTATGGTCAGGGACCAAATATTTTCCATATAATAATTTTGATGTACGGTATATGATTAATGAATATACTATGATGCACAAAGATGGATTCTCCTAAATAGATTGAGATGTATGTTAGTTTGTCTAACATAAGGGGGAGATAAGATAAGAAACAACCAAGAGTTGCAAAAGCTCCTATTGAATATCCCTGAAGGACAGAGTCTGCGATATGCATGAAGCATGATAGACCAATAAGTTATAAATAAAACAATCCCTGAAAAAGAGGGAGGAGCAAAGGATAAAAAATGATTATAATAAGGAGGCAATGTGCTCTTGAAGAGCCTATGACATAACATTTCATGAAACCTCAAGAGAGGGGTAGGTACCTGAAAATAATGAAGTCATGAGATCTCAATAAGTTATGTCATATTGTGAACCGATAAAGTAATATTTCGTCGACGATATCTCTGATACAATATAGCGCAATATTGTAAAAGATTATGAGGATATGAATTCTACGTATATTAAAGCATGCTGGCGTAGAAATAATTATCAAGTGAAAAGTGAAAAGTGGAATGATGCATCTTGGTAAGCGTAAAGCTTATTTGATTTGCAATCTAGACACTAGAAGATATTATACACTTAATATTGAATGTTCTCACTTGACAAAATTGATATGAAAATATCCAATAGATTCAAAATGCATGAAGCATATACAAGTTTTTGAAAAACTTATTTATAATCCTCATATGGATTTATATCAATAAAAAATTCCTTCGTATTGTTATGCAACTTAATAACTTGAGTTGAACTCTTGAAGAATTTTCAAAAGGGCAATAGATTGTTTGCTTAAAGAAGTTGAAGTAAGGTAATTGCAGAATTCTTTCATCCTAAAGGTATGATTCATAAAAGGAGATAGAAGGAAGCATATTTCGTCAAAGGTTTTCTATACACACGAGCTCCCAAGAATGATGATATCAACATGCAACAGGTTTGTTCAAGTAATACTATGGTTGATTTATTCACCAAGTCTCTACCAACTACAACTTTCAAGAAGATGGTGCTCATGCTTGGAAAACGAAGATATAAGTTTCTAGATTGATGTTCTCATTAAGGGGAGTTAATACGCGTTGTACTCTTTTTCCCTTACGAGCTTTTGTCCCACTGGATTTTCCTTGTAAGGTTTTTAATGAGGAAACCTAGATGCGTATTATTGGATATGTGTACTCTTTTCCTTCGCTAGAGTTTTTCTTTATCTAAAGTTTTTTTTAGTAAGGTTTTTAACGAGGCACATTATCTACCAAATAGACATTCAAGGGGGAGTGTTATTAACATAGTAGTGTTATAGTGAATGTCTACTATGTGAAGTCCTTTTAGGGTATGGTTAGGAATCCTACTTGGGGACCAAGTCAATTTTTTCCTATAAATAGAGGGGTTCTCTTCATTGTAAAACACATCTGTGAGTCCTAAATACACTTCTAAAGGAATAAAAAGTCTTCTCTCTTCTCCCTACTTTATTCTCTTCTTATTTTATATAGTTTCATAACACTTTTAATATTTTTTCATAAATATATGCATTTTAATTTTTAAAATTTTTTTCTTATTTATTTCTACTTCTAATTTGCTTTCTTCTCCATAGCAACTAAGTAGAGCATCAATGACAGCCACCAAATTACACCAACTCTCACGATTTTGAAATCACCGTCATTATTATATTAATCGATACACCACAAATTGTATATAATAATTCTATCCCTATTCTCCATAATCAGGAACTCTATGGACCCAAAATCTTTCAAATCAAAACAAATTTAATCTTAATACAGTGACACTCAACTGATTTTCTTCAATAAACTTTCAATACAAGGAAAATTCTTGATCCTATATTCAATACCCAAAAGACCCACGAAAATTCTAATAAGTGCTTGTAATTTTTGGGATTTGGTTTATCTCTGGTTCGAAGCTAGTTTCGTCAATGGCGGCTGACAATCAATTCAATGGATAAATTTTATTTCAGCTTCAAATAATACTCCTCAACTGATTTAGCAATTTGTAATTTTTCTCCAAATCTCAAAAAATGCAGTTCATGTTCTTCATCTTCTTTGTATAATTGCTACAAAAATTTGATGCAAAACCACCCTAAAATTTCTCCAAATTGCCTTAAGTTTTAGATATAAGCTTCTCTCAATATTTCGATTCTTTTGATATATTACCCATTCAAAACGGAGCTCGTTTGTGGTAAGTCAAAATTAGAACTCAAGCTTATAAACTAACTTTAATGGTGATTTCAAGTTGTGCTTCAATGTTTCAACCTTTAGCTTCGATTTTCAGCCATACAGAATTCTTCGAACCATCGACGAAGTCAGTTTCTCCTAATTTAAGAATATAGATTCACAAAATTCATATGAATGCTCGTCGATTTTCATGGAGTTTCGACATTCTTCAGATTAAAAAATCGCAGCTATATAAAAATTCAATCAACCCAGTTTTTTCATCTTCAAACAATTAGCAATCAACATTATAATAAAAAAGTTTCAATATATGAAGATCAAGATATTGAAGTTTTTGAAGCCGATGAATATCTGATGGTATGAAACTTACAAATTAATTCTGAAAAAGGTCCAAATATTGCATATTGAAATAGTTGTATAAGAAAATTGGGAACTTCTCTGAAAATCATTCAAACAAAGATTAAGAAACTAAATTTTTTGAGGTTACAAATGGAACTTGGAGTTTTCATTTCAATGGCAGAAGAATTTTAGTCAAAGAAAAGAAGAAACGGGCTGAAAAAGAAAAGAAAAGAAAATATAAAAGGGAAATAAAATAAAGAAAAGGAATAATAATATTTTTATATAAAAAAAGTACCATATATACAATGTGGCAACGCGCGTACAGCCCACTGCTTACCACAAATCTGGGTGTGACCTTTTAAGGGGCAATATATTCTACTTTTAAAATGTCTAGGGGGATAATAGGACCCCCGTGAATTATGAGTGTGTAGTTGAGAATCAACTACAACTCAATCCAAAACTAGCTAAGAACATGATATGAATCTTGAATAATACTTTTATATTTAAAATGAAGTATTAATTGACATGAAAAGTCATTTACACTCTATATGACATTTGAAATCTAAAAACTAATAAATAATATTAGTTATGCCACATTCTTTTATTAATTAGTTATTCTCTTTTTTTTCATCTCTTGGTCTTCTATTAAGTTTTCTTGATATCTTCTATTTTTTTAACTGAATCTTTTGTTGATAATAATATGACTAATTGAAATTAATAATTCTAATTTATAAGATTTATGTCCCACATGATTAATAGGGCTTCATAAATGAAAGAGTTAATTAAAAATAAGGAAAAAAATTCAAATATGCTATTAAATTTTTAGAAAAGACTCATTTATGTCATCTGTTAAAAGTTTGGTTTATTTATGCTATTTTCATTTGAGAAAAGGCTCATTTGAACCTTTTCTCAAGGTTCGATGACATATTTGAGCCTTTTTCTCTTTTAAAAAAATAATTTAATTAATGACGTGACCGAATCATAATTGACCACGTGTAAAAATGGTTTTGCAAAATCGAATATATTTTCAGCTAACAAATAATGACATGGATGGACGTTTTCTCAAACAGAAATGGCATAAATGAGCCAAACTTTTAACGAATGACATAGATGAGTCTTTTCTCAAAGTTTGATGGCATATTTGAACCTTTTCCTATTGGTTAAAATTTATGGAATTATTTTAAAGGTGATTAGTGACCTTCCACTTTAATGCAAAATAGAAAATTTAGTGATTATTTTATAATTAGGAGGTGTCCAGATACAATAAAGTGATTGAGAAACGTGACACATATCGATCAACACAACACATATCAATCAACATGACATATATTGATTAGCACGACACATCTCATATCGTGTAGCACATGCCAAGAGACAAGTATACATAAAGAAGTGTCTTTATGTGATGATCCTCATGGTCGTTTTATGGTTTTCATCTCTTGTTTCCTCTTTGACCCTTTTCATAGTTTCTTTCAATTATTTAAGACTTGTTGTCACGATCTGAGACTACCGCCTAGTCGTAATACGGTGCTTAGAGCCACGAGTGAACCCAAGCTAACCCATGGTCTGACATGACACTAGGATACTAAGAAGTAATAACGAAAATACTGATGTGGAAGCTAAGTCTGAAATAAGCTATTAAAACTCAAACATTAAATAGACAAATATCTTAGTAAACATAAGTTGAAACTAATGTGACTGTTTGAAAGCCTTTACTACGATGAGTTTCTAAAGCAAAACTCTAGCTAACTCTAACTGTCTAAAAACTGAAATAATAACAACTGAATGAAATATAAAGGTCGTCCTTGAAGGATGAGGACTCACCAATAATACTATTGAGCTGATATAAAGTCGTACTAACCGCGGTCTGAGTGCTTAATGCCCAAACATATATTATCAAATACTATATTGTGAGAGTATGCAGTCATTACTTTGAATGCACTGAGTATGTAGGATATGCTTGATAAACATAATAACTGGACATGCTAAATTTGAAATGCTATACTAAATAACATGAAATGATGTAATGACCAAGTGGTTAAATATGCAACTGAAACATACTGAAAAAAATTGAAATAACTAACTACAAGGTCATGCAACACCTGAGACTGAACTATGGGAGATACTATAAATTGACATATAACCATGTGGGATACAACATGGATTTTGATGTATAAACCTCATCAAAAGGGCTCAATATACCTTACCAGGGGTATAAAGATCGATCTGAGCTAATGTGGTACCACTAAGCTAATGTTTATACAAGATTAAGGAGTCAGTCCCGATGTCACGACCCAGACCGTCATGAGTGGCACCCACACTAACAACCTGGTGGGAGAACCATCTACTAACCCAAAACCAATCCAACATCATTTAAAAGCAAAGTTTATAATATAAAAGTAAAACAATTCAACAACCAAAGGATTGAGTCCCCATAAACTTAACCCAGTAGTTCAAAGCATGTAACGTGAAAAACCCCTAAGAATTGAATGCATCATAACCAAAACTCTAAAAATAATCAAACTCGGGATGCAACCCCCAAACTAATCAATAAGCTAAAGAGCAGCGTCTATGTCCGAAAAGATGGACAAGAAAAATAGAAGAACCCATAGAATCTTGAAATATGTAGCTCACCCTTGGATTCAAAATCAAGCGTCTCTCAACTGAGGTCTTGGATCAGCCGCTGGAAGATGTGTTATACTCAACAAAGAAAGAAAAAAATGCAACATTAGTACACTAATCAAAGTGTACTAATAGGATCACGTAGCCAGTCCAAGATATGAATGTAAACGGCTCACCACAAGTAGTAATACAGAACAATGCACAACATAACAACAATTATCAACCACATAGACTCTCAGTCACATGTCATGAAACAACAATACTTGGGTCAACCAATGCATGACTACATGTCCCAAATGATCACAATGCAAATACATGGTCCTCTCATGGAACCACAATCACATACCTGGTCCTCTCCACGGAATCCAAACCCAAGCTATCAATGTAACATCGTTGTATTCGAGCCATTCATAGTTAGTGTATCGGTGTGGTACCCGAGCCATCCATAGTTAGTATACCGACTTGTATATGAGCTAACCAATAATCACAAACAACCATGCACAATCACATAGCACAATGAACAATACCACTTAAAAACCACAAGTAACAATAACAAGTTTATTGCATGAGATTACCTACATGATGTCATTTCATATGTCTCCCTACCATGCATTGCACAAATGATACTACAAAGTAGTAGACATGCATACATAAATAAATCGGAAATATACAACCATCACCTAGCTCGAATCAAGACTCTTGGAACTCTAAATAACTCGAGCTTTCCCCTTGCAAAGTGCCTCACCTTGTTCTTGATCTAAAACAACAATATAAATAACAAACAATCACTAAGGGCCTATTAATTTACCCGGATTATTAACAAATCCTAACCCTAGACCAAACCATGATCATCTTCCCCAATACATGGCTCTTTCTCACCATGGAATCATGGAAAAACCTTCCCCCAATAGCAATAACCCAGACTCTAAAGTTTTAGAATCAATGCATAAGATTGGGAAGTCGAATGCTTACCTTTATCAACGAATTCTGTAGGATAACAGGTGCAAACTGCCCAACACCATCCCTCCCAAGTCCAAGAACTCAAACTACAGAAAATAGAGGTTTTGGGGCTATTTCTGCACTAAAACTCGATTCAGCCCACTATAGCGCCCAACCCGCTATAGCGCCCAACCCGCTATAGCGCCGCCGCCATAGCACAAGTTAACCTTGCTATAGCGTTCTGCACACTCCACTATAGTAGTTTGCACATTCCACTATAGCGGCCTCGATGCAATTTTAGAAACAGACTATTTTATAACACAAACTCTTCTCTTGACGTCCCGACACATACCTTTCATGCCAAGATCAATTTCGGGAGTTATACTTACCCGAATTTGATATTGAAAGGCTTATGGACTCCTTAAGGTCTTGGATATAAGCATATATCAATCAAACCTCGAAATAACACCCCACCCATCCTCGTATGGCCCTAGACCTCACCTATCTCAGATTTCATCTGAGGCTGGCCTAGCAAAAAAATTTAAGTCACTATCCAAAAGGTTTTCTGGCCTAAATTCTTTCATTATTGGCTTACTCATAACGACCGGGTCAGATCGTTACACCTTATATGATGGGTGACCCTTATAACCCTATGTCTATACTTAGTTTTGGGACTTAGAAATTACTACTAAAAGTGTCAATCCTCTACTGCAGGTGAGCCTTTATCCCTAGGTCCGCTTGGTGCTAAGTAAAACTCTCAAAGGAACATGTTAATTAACTGAATAAATGCAATTCGGTTAAAAATACTGAATTATAGTGATAAACTTGTAATGATTGAGTAGCTTATGAATTCTGATAAAAGCTGATAATATCTGAGAGACACTTTATCTAAAACATCTTAAATTCTTGAAACTGATAATCTGAGACATGCATTATTTGTACACTGAGGGTTCATGAGATTATCACATAAAATACTAATTTAATAGATGGAAACACATAATTTAAACTATTCACAAGGAAGACTAAGAGAATAATGAAGAATCGTATTTTTAATAAAACTTTAGCTGCTATAGAAATTATGGACTAAAACTAGGTTTTCTTTGGGACACAATTGGTGAAAGGTTATCTATTGAACAAAATCCCATATACCTGGAATGAAAGCCCTAACTTGATTTCTTTATTTGGAGCTTGAAGATCTGAAGAACCCTAGTTCTTGCTTGAGAGTAACTTTGAACGAAAATAATTTGATTCCTGAGTGTTTAAGTGAGAATGGGTTGGTTTGATCAACTAAATCCTCCTCAATCCCACTTAGAATAGGCCAAAATGACATAGTATATCGTCTAAAAGAGTGGGAAAATCCATTATTTCCCTGGAGAAAACTAATATCAACGGCTTCTACAAGACCATCTACGCTCCGTGGATTAATCTACCAACCTTAAATACCTCTCATGAAAATCAAGCAAATTTTATGAGATTCTAAACTTGCTTTGTTATGCCCCGAGCCTATACCCTAAGTGTGGCCGGCACTCAGAACCATTGTTGGTTCAAGCGAACCCTAGGCCTGACTTACTACTATGCAAGAGACTAAACAACTTATGCGGAAGCTTTATGGATGTGGGCATCACAAAGATTTAAACACAAATAAAACATCTCAACAACTTTATCTAGAAGTTTGAAAATAAGTCTAAATAATAATAATAATGAGCGTTTGAAAAAATCTTAAAATAATAACTTGACTGACTCGTCTAACTCGTGTATGAAGCCTCTACTAAACTAAAGATAGGAGACATATTCTGAAACACGTAAGGAACAAGTTAGAAGTATGAATAGAGTTAAACTCCATCGCACGATATGATCATGAAAGAAGTGAAACTTTTTCTAAAATATTTCCTAGCCTCTCATTTGTGAATGTGGCGCGCTTCACACCCATAAACAATGCTCTACTTAGCATGGTTTTCAGACACCCTAAGACACTTAAACTTGATGTTTTGATATCAAGTTTGTCACACCCTGAGACTATCCCCTAGACACGACATGGTGCTTAGAACACCCCGAGACTCCCCTAGACATGACATGGTGCTTAGAGCCACAAGTGACCCCAAGCTAACATCACGGCATAGCATGACACTAAAAATAGAAAAAATAACACAGAACTAAGATAAACATGCGTAAGCTAAAACCAAAATATCTAGATAGAACCCATACATTGATATAAGAAAAATCTAAAAGACAACTCAACACAACGGAAACTAAACTGACTGTCTGAAAGCCTCTACTAAAATGAGTTGCTAGGACAAATCCCTACCTAACTTTAACAAGTTTGAAAACTGAATGTAATGACAGAAAGAAAATCATAGGTGGGGTCCTCGAGGAGATGAAGACTCTCCAATACTGTTGCTAGCTGATCAGAACATGTACTAATCGCGGCTGGAAGTATGACCGTCTGAACCTATATTATCAAACAATATAGGTAGTGTTGACGTCCTTATAGGAGCAACGTCGTGGTGACTCAAAAAATAATCAATTAATTAAATTTAAAAGAAAATTTTTTTAAAAATAAAAGAATAAGTTAAGGGGGTCGCCATCTAATTTTAGAAAAACTAGAAAACTAATTAATTAATTAATAAAAAATATCTACGAAACCAATAGATTCTAGGTAAGGGTTCAAGTGATTCCGAAGGGAAGGTATTAGGCATCCTTCAAAATCCACAACTGCGGATCCCAACTGAATTCAATTTTTCAAATTGAGGAGGAGATAAACACATTGTACAATTATAGTAAAAATGTAACATACACAAATCATAAAGTAAAATAATAATATATGAAACGGCCTATGTTTACCTAACGCCAATAATATACACAATAATGAATAAAAAAATATTATTCGAACTTCATTCGAATAGCTTCAATGGAAAGCACATCTAGGTACATGTAAAGACACTTAGTAAAAGTATTAGTAATGAATAAATATGAATAAAATAAATGAATCAAGTACTAATTTAAATTAAAAAATCCGTCTTATGAACATGGGTGGGGGGACCCTTGAAAATCGACGAAGAGATTTTTTCATTGGCCAATTTTAACATACAAAATATATAAACATAAATTAAATTTCCATCTTTTAACATGGGGAGACCTCTAAAATCGACGTAGAGATTTTTTTAATTGACCAAAATATTCAATATTATTCCAACAAAGTAAGTGGTCCAAAACAAAAGTAATTTTAACAGTCATTAAGAAATCATAACGAACAAATTACCGGAAAAGTACTACACCAAACCAACTCAAACAAAATAATTAACACTAGTGACTAGAGCATAACGGAAACAAATAAAGTATATATAGAAAAAGATGAAACGAACAAACAATAATAACAATTAAAACCCAGAAAAAATAAAATAATGAAAAGGATATTAGATAACTTCATCCTAAACACTAGATCAAAATGGTGAGAGAAAAATCATCCAAATGCATAATGCTAATAATATAATAAAATAAGTGATAAATAAAATAACCAACAATAATCAAAGTAGAGCAAATATACTGAAAATATTAACAGTGAAGCAATGCTAAGGTAAGAAGCACAAACGAAGGCATATTTGAGTTACTGTAAGAGTTTTCCTCGAAATTGCTGTCTTCGCGGCATGCGTCTGCCTCTTCAGGAGTCTATTTGCTGGGTCTAGCCGGATTTATTGTTGCGGTGGCTAATTATTGTTCACCGAAGTTGGAGCCACGCCGGAGATAAAGTTTGGAGCTTTGAGCTCACTAATGACCTGCAAAAATAAATGAAAAATCGAAAAGGAAAGGGATTGATGGTGATTTCATGATGGGTTCGGAAGGTGGCTCGAGATCTGGTTGGTTGGTGGGTCTGATTGTTTGAGGAAGAAACATAGGTTTTTTGGTCATTTGGTTCATGTTGGCTTTTGCTCGTTTGGGGTTAGAATCTGATGGTTTGTGGTGGTGGTCGGAGCAAGAGGGAAAAATGATTTGAAGCTGCTAGTTTTCACCACAGCGAGGATGAGAACAATGGTTTCGTGTGAGTTTCTGATTGGAAATAGTCACTCTCAAAACTTATTTGAACATTTAGACACAAGTCTTGAAAAATTAGCTATATAGACAATAATAATGACATCATCAATTATTCTTTCAAAACATACACGACCAACTCCAAAGTTTTTAATATTACACTTTAGTTCTCCCACCTCTTCCAATAATTTTTTATTTTTTCCGACCATTTAATTTTAGATTAAAAAATAATCAAAAAAGAAAATATTATTCAAGCCCAAAAAAAGCTTCCATTTTTCAGCCGTTTTTCACCTACATTTTTCGATTCCGATAATTTTTTCGGTGAAATCTTCCTCCTCACAACTGAAAATCTCCATTCTTGCTCATTGCCTCCATTTTTATTCCATTTTAAAAAAAAATATTTGTAAAAAATATTTTCCCACCATTTTTACTAGCTTGAAAAGCTTGCAAATTCCACTCAATACCTCATTAGTAGATAGAATCCATAGTTTAGAAGCTCCACTAATACATTTTTTCATTTCAGAGCTAGCAAAGTATCTATTACATCCGATTTCATTTATTGACGTTTTTGTTTGGAGGTTTTCTTATCAGTCCTCGCCCAGTTTTAAGCTGATACCGTAATCTAGGATTAATCATTGTGATCTATAGTGACAATAGTTACAATAATTATTATTAATGGTGATTATGTGGGAGGAGATTCCTAAATGTTGGATTTGGAAATCATCTAGTAAGGTGACAGTGGCCATCCCATTTCGTCACAATGGTTCATACACGACATGGTTCGAATTGTAATTGAGATGAGAGAAATTAGCTTGCGAGCCAAGCAAAGTTGTGATTAGTTATCTAATGAATAAAAGTGAAAAATACATCCCACTTTCATAAAAAAATGACAATCAAGTGTCCCTGTACATATTGGATGTCACTGCCGATAGTACTAGGCTAATATTGAGAATAAATATCGTCGTGAGGTCTATGTTACCCCCGTCACCACATCCTATAATCGATGACAACAATTAGATTTAAGATGAAAACTTGAGTGATCATTAATATGGATGATCATCCCAATGGAATCGAAAGACGATCTCAAATTATTTCAAGAAAAGAAACGGAAGTGTGGGTCGGGATCATAACCCAACCACATCTTCTCCGATGGAACTAATTTCCATATAGAACAAACATTTAGCAGCAAGAATGAGTTGAAAATATTGTCAGACCAAGCGTTGACGAGGAATTCTTTTGATTATGCTACGTTGAATAATTGTAGTAAATGGTTCAAGGTGAAATGTGTATTCCCTGGTTGTGCCTGGATGCTCCGAGCGGGGAAGTATGAATGCTTGATCATATTTTCCATCTATAAATATGTTGGCAATCACACTTGTGGCGTCGAACATGCCACACACAACCATAAGGAAATCTCAATCAAAGTCATTACGTCACATTATGTGAAATCTGTATCGAAACAACAAGGGTCCCGACACTAAAGAAATTTAAAGAGTTTTTTCAAAGAATTTGATTATAGTTTGAGCATCTATGAGTAGTATTCACCTATGTATAAAGTCAAAGTCTACCTCCTTGCGTACTCAAAACCAATTAATGTTATCCTTGTAGAGTTCAAATAATGTGTGCCACATGAATTGTTAGATGTGAATATTCTTTCACCCTTGTTGATACCAAGCTCGGAAGAAAGAAAAGAAAATGTGTTAAGGATGTCAGCGAGACTTTCAAGACCAATAGAAGGAATAAGTGTTTACTGTGTAATAGATTTGGACACAAGAGAACCGCATGTAATAAAAATAAATTCTAGATAGGCTTGTCCCACTTTATTTTTATGACTCAAGGTAATGTATGTAATTTCAGACTCTGCAGTTTGGTATAATTAGTGGCATGTCAGTTTTGTCGACTTTACTCTCTTTCTATAATTAATAGACTAAAATATAGCATATATTGTGCATACTGTCTATTCAATTTATATACTACTTACTGCATAATGTATTAAAAGTTTCTATTCGATTATATGAATTTATACTAAACAATTAAACGGTCTACAGGGTTTACGCTTGACTGAGACCATTATGATAAAAAAAGAAATAATTAATTAATTAAAAATAAATTATTAGAATTTATACAACTAAATGAGCTTAAACAAGTTATAAGATCATATAAGACTTTACATACATTGGGAACGATGATTAGAGATGTGTGAGGATGAGTAGTGATTATACAATCAACATTCTCACAGTAATGTTGGTCAAACACAAGTATGTTATGAGGATTTTATTTGTTCAACCACAATTCATTCTCATATATCTCTGATTACTACGCTCAATTTATGCGGACTCTTATATGATCATATGACTTCTTTAAACTCATTTAATTGTGTAAATTTCAATAATTTATTTTTTATTAATTAACCATTCTCTTTTTAAAATTCTACTAGTTACAATCTATACATGTGTATCATAATCTAGTAAGTTTATTATAGATGAAGGTCTTAGTATAGGCTAGACTATGCTTAGTTTGGTACTCGACTTCTTATAGTCAAGTCTATCCTAAGGCCTTTATCCATAATAAACTTACTAGGTTATGATATAAATGTATAGACCATAACTAGTAAAATTTTAAAAAGAGAATAATTAATTAATAAAAAATAAATTATTGAAATTCATAAAATTATGTGAGTTTAAACAAGTCATATAATCATATAAGAGTGCACATAAATTGAAGATAACGATCAAAGATGTATGAGGATGAGCTGTGGTTGAACAAAGGAAATCCTCACAAAACATACTTGTACTTAAGTAAACATTATTTTGAGGATGTTAATATATTGTATAACTACTATTCATCCTCACACATCTCTGATCCGTCGTTCCCAATTTACGTGGACTTTTATATGATCATATAATTTGTTTAAGCTCATTTAGCTGTGTAAAATTTCAATAATTTATTTTTTTATTAATTAATTATTTTCTTTTTTTACGATATGTTAGTAAGACCTATAAACTCATACAATATATTATTGATAAAGCGTGTAGTTTAGAATTTACAGTGAATTTAGTTGATGGTCCTCAATATAATATAATTTATGTAGTTATTTACTTTTTTGTTATATACTAATATTTTTTTTATCATTGCACCAACCCGCATATACCTTACAAATGATGGAGTGTCAATCTATACGATCCATCATCTACCGGCCACATGAGAAATAATTGATAATATTTATTGATGTACAATACTAACTAAATTTAAATATCCATTTTTTACAACGGTAGTAAAGTACAACTCAAATTACACCCAATCGTAATATCTGACCTTTTTATATAAAAAAGAAGGCAATCTTTGTTTTAACTCCCTCATTTTATTGATTTCATTTTTTTATTCAAGTTTAAATAACTACAATGGCTTAAGCATCTCAAACACTTAATGCAAAAAAATTGTTACTTCATCTAAGTAAACGAGGAATGAGTTGCCTTCTGTTATGTGCCTTCTGTTATGTTGTCGCTCCATCTAAATAAATGAGGAATGTGCAAAGGAGAATTTAAAGACTTTTCGACATTCTTTTTTATATAAAAAAGAAGGCAATCTTTGTTTTAACTCCCTCATTTTATTGACTTCATTTTTTATTCAATTTTAAATAACTACAATGTCTCAAGCATCTCAAACATCCAATGCAAAAAAATTGTTGCTCCATCTAAGTAAACGAAGAATGGATTGCCTTCCATTATCTTGTCGCTGCATCTAAGTAAACGAGGAATGCGCAAAGGAGAATCTAAAGACTTTCCGACATACTTTTCAAAATGAGGAAAAATCTCATATATCCAACCCTGCAATCAATAGAAGAATAAATAATTTATAGAGTGTATGTATTACTGCATTAATAGAGAAGAGTCTATAATAAATCGATAAGATGATAGATCATAAGTCCAGGAATGCCTAGAAAATTCAGTATAAAGCATATAATGCATTATTCTTCTTATTAATTTTTTTTTCTGTTTGTTCAAATCAATCTTCTTCTTCAAACAGCTCTACGCTAGCCCAAATGAATCTTTCCCCAATGAATAACTCTGAAAGAAATTTAAACCAATCACTATTTTGATTTGGTTTGAATCCAATTTCTTTGACGAATCTCTTGTCAATAGCACCGAGTGCATGAACCAAACTAAAATGCACTTCAATTTTTGTTCCTTTCTCAGTTGATTAGATTTAATCAAGCTTATCAACCTTTCAATAGTGATGTTCTTGTTCTTGGTCACCTTGAAATAAAAAATTACACAATATTGAAAAATTTTGCTCATTTTTTATTCACTAGGGTATGTCAACAATTCAGCCCCGTAATCAAAGTAAATTTTTTTAAGCTGAAACAAGTTGATTTATCGTTCACATAGAACCATATGTCATGCAATTTTTTTATTCTTCGCACATCGCAACAACATATAAAGGACCATCTATTTATTGAATTTAAAGTGTTTTGACAAATGTCTCAAGTGTTCAAAATAAGTTTGCTTGAAATCAACATAGTGCTTTTGATCAACTAGAATTTTTCTAAAGTGATCACGATAAACCGCCATCCTTGCTCTTACATAAGTTTTTCTAAAGTGATCAACTTTTTCAGCTTTACATTTCTTACTGCTAAGAGCAATAGAAACAGATTCTTTAATGCTTCTCTATCTTTAGCCATACTTTACAATCTATAAGCAAAAACAAAATTGTAGTGATCAATCTATTGACCACTGGTCGATTAACAGAAACAAAAAAGTACTCTATCAAACATGCTCGCAGTAATTCTAGAAAGGGATAATGCAAAAGATAGCAATCAGAACACCGTTAACGTTTACTAAAATGAAGAAAAAAAAAAATCCAAAATCGATAGATAATATAAACATAAAAGTTCAAAAAATTTCTAACCATTATCCAAAACGAAACGCAATTAAAGATATGGAATCAAGAACATAAACTAAAAACATATCAAATTTTGATAAATTTAATCAAGAACAATCGAATTTTCGTAAAAATTCAAAATCCACTAAACTAAAATGCAATAAAAAAAATAGTAAAATGGAGCTAAAACTGTTTGGAAAAGAAAAATGAACTTACCTGAGCAAAAGAGGATGAAGGTTTCGACTTGAAAAAGAAGATTGGGAAAAAAAAATATTTCAACTCTTTGAGGCACTCAAGAAAATAGGAAAGAAGAGAGGCTGAGAAGAGAGAGGAGAGTTGTTAAATAATTAAATGAATTTTTAAAAAGGTGGAATATTTAATAAATATAAAAAGGGACTTTGTTGTATTTTTATAAACTTTTATTTTATACCCAAATTTTTAAAAATGTTAAAGAGGCCCATGACCCCCACAAAGCTACCCCACCTTTTCCCACCTTTTCACCTTTTCATAACCTAACCCTAAAAAATAAATAAAAAAGAAATGTAGTGGCTATTTGTCAAAATAAGGTTTGGTAGTGTCCCCTTTGCCAATTAATCTCGTGAGAGTGAGGAAGAAAGGGTTAGGAGTGGCGTTGAGTTGCTGTGGGTCTTTTGGTGGTGCATGGGTGGAACTCCGGTGAACTCATCGAAAAAATAATGAATAAGACCCTTTTTATAAATAAAAAATCTGAAAATTTATTTCCTCACATAATCTAAAAATATCCACCACCCTCTAACTTTGTGACTTAGCAATTACTTAAATAGAAAATTGAAAACCACCTTGGTACAATACCATGGCCCTAAAACCGTGGGTCAAAATCACTGGTAGGGCTGTTCATGGTTATGGTTAAAAAAATCAAACCGAACCGCAATCCTAACCAAACCGATTTAAAAAAACTGATATTTGGTTTGGCTTGATTTTAAATGTTAAAAACCGATACTCTATGGTTTGGTTTTGATTTCACTAAAAAACAACCTCAAAAATAACCAAACTGAACCAAACCGAGAAATTAGGTATATAAATTTTGTAATTATTTATATAATATTCATAAATAAAATATAAATATTTTGTCAAATTTTAATTAACTTAAGTCTTTAACTTTACCATTTTCTCAAGTCCAACACCTAAATTTTAGCCCAACTATTACAACCCTAAGTCCAAGTCCATCAAAATCCATTACTTTAGTCTTTACCTACCCTACCTCACATAAGATAGTCACACTTTTTCTTAATTGAATCACTTTGTTCGTGTAATAATAACTCTAGTATTGATTAATTGCTTAATTGAACCCATAGTAGCTTTCCTATGGATTATTCATGTACTAAGTGTCTGTGTCTATCGAGATATGTATGTCCTCAAAAATTTTATTACTTTCAAATTAAAAAAATCAGAAAAATCGAATCAAACCGAACCAAATCGACAATAACCAAACTGGCGGTTATTTTTTTCATTTGGTTTGGTTTGGCTTTAGAAATTTAAAAACCGACTAGATTAGTTTGGTTTTGGTTTTAACCAATAATCGATTCAAACGAACCACGAACACTCCTAATCACTGGTTAATAAAATATATGTGTATGCAATTCTTATCCGTATTTAAATGAATTTCTAGATTGTGCTAAAAAATATCAAAATGAATATTAACAAATGCAATGAATAAAATGAATATTAACAAATGTGACAAATGTAACCAATGGCCTGTAAAAAATGTAATTTAACAAAAATAATGATTTAATCAAACTGAACAAATATTTGAACATATTCAACTGGTTGTGACAAAAAATAACGTAATCAAAATTAACCGATAAAAATCCTAATATTTTGAGAAGTAAGGATAATTATCAATAAATTGCATTAAAATTGAAAATTATGTATTTTGAACTATTTAAGAATAAAATATTTAAAAATTATTAACTTTGAAAAAATATCATACCAAAATTTGGTGTCAACTGGTAGAAAAGTATCCGGTCAGTACGTGGTATGTATTGAGTATGAGGAAATGCGTAAAACATGATATCTGAACATGATAAGTGTTAAAACATGCTAATGCAATGACCAAACAAACATAACATGAAAACTGATGATCTGATCTGAAATACATAGTATAAGGTCATGCAAGATCTATATTTAGAATTCTGGGAGGTACTGCTAACTGACATATAACCATGTGAGCTAAATATGGAGTTCGATATATTATTCCATCAAAAAGGGCCCAATATACCTTGCTGGGGTATAAAGGCATGATCATAAAATATGTGGTACTACTAAACATGATGAGCACTCGGCTTCATAAACCTATGGTGGCACGTAGTTCTAGAACTTGTGTAATTGAATCTAGTCCAACTTGGTGCTAAGTACTACTCCCAACTAGCATAGCTGATAGCTTCCAAAAATATTGTCCACAATCATAGATGCCATACTAGACTGTCATACTACTACTGAACCTTGTTTTTATAAGAAAACTAATCCACGATCATTGATGGTGTTTCAGGTACCATACTAATCGAGACTTACTTTTAGGAAAATATTCAAAAGTTTTGAAGATAAAGGAGGGTTTGATGATTAGAACATGTCAAAGGAACATGTCCAATGACTGACGGTGGGGTTTACTGCTGTAGAGTTAGAGTCACACTAGGACTAGACTTCTAAATCCTAAATTATGTACGACTAAGCTAATGCATTATGTATGGGACTAAAGTCGTATAGGGTAAGGTATTTTAGTTATAGTAGTAATACTACTCATGTAAATAATATATTTGTATTGTACTAGGACTCCTAGTATAGCTAATATAGGACTCTTCTCCTATATAAGAAACATGTAACTCAATAGTTTAATTATCAATACAAACCTTGATTCTCCTAATTCCTTATGTGAGAATTCTACATGGTATCAGAGCATTAAAGATTTTTCGCTCTTTAACGTAGTAGATCCAAATATTAGAATAACCATAATATCGAATTGCAATGGCTTCTTCTACCAACACTGTATCAACCTCCTCACTTCATCATCTTATTGTGTCCCGTTCCATTAAACTCAAGACAACAATCTATCTTATATGGAGAACAAAAATGTCTCATTTGATTCAAGTGATGAGATTATCCTACCTCATCATAGAAAAAAACCAACTAAAAGGACCTATTCTACTGGACAGACTGCTAAGAAAGCTGCAACAGTTGAGAAGGAAGCAGAAGATAGCAGCAGTATTGATGACTGGGAGGAGAAGGATGTGTTGCTAAGGAGTTGGATCTCAGACACCTTGATAGAAGAAAGTATGTACCTGATTGTAGGCTGCTCAACTGCCAAGGAGATGTGAGAAAGCTTGGAAGAAGCTTATCTTCAAGCAACGAAGGATAAAGAGTTCCAGCTAAAACAACAATTGCAAAGTGTTAGGCTAGGAACCAAAAAGATTGATGAATATATTAAGGAATTCAAATACATATGTGATGGCCTTGTAGCCATACACAAACCTGTGGATGAAGATAGAAAAGTAATTAATTTTGTTAGAGGTCTAGGTCTCAAATACAAGACCTTCAGGACTGTCATGCTAGGTACGACACTATATCCCACTCTTAATTAATTTGTTAATGCTCTTAGGGGTTTTGATATGAGGGAGGATGAAGAAGAAGTGCCACAATAAAACCATAACATGGAGTTCTCTGCCTAGAGGGGCAGGAGAAGAGGAAACTACTTTCAAAGAAGAGGAAACAATAACTTCAATTCCAGAGGAAGAGGCTTCAAGCCTGCTGGACAAGGAACAGGTTCGTATAACAGTAAGTATGGACCTAGTCCTTAGAACAATCCGTCAAGTGGAATTCAGGAGAGGAACAATACTGATGCGTGCCAAATTTTTGGTAGAAATAACCATACTACTCTTAAGTGTTTCTACAGGTGGAACTACTCTAACCAAGCTGCAAATGAGCTACCACAAACATTGGGTGCTACTAATCTACAAAACACTACTGATGACATCTTGTATGTGGACTCAGGAGCAAGTAGTCATATGACACATAACTCAGGTATTCTAACTGATCTTAAACATTAAAATGGACTAGATAAAATCATTATTGGGAATGGATCAAATTTAGACATAACACATGTTGGGAACATATCAGGATCAGGCCTAAAGTTAAGAGAAATTCTTGTAGTTCCTAAGATTAGCAAAAATCTACTTTCAGTTAGTAAACTTGCAAAGGATAATTGTTGCACTCTTGAATTTGATGAAACTAACTTTGTTGTAAAGGACAAGAAGACAAGGACACTGCTGGCCAAGGAATCTAAAAGGAATGGACTCTATGCTTTGGAAGATAACAATCTTTATGCTTTAACTGCTGCACACGATTGGAACACATCAGACAACATGTGGCATGCTAGATTAGGACACCCTAGTTTGAAGTCTTTAAAAATTTTGAGTAGTAATAGTTGCATCAATGTTAGTAGTTAGAATAAAATGCCTATTGTTTGTTGTAGTTGCCAGTTGGGCAAGAGTTGTAAACTTCCATTTGGTTTGAGAAATAAAATTGAGAAGAAACCTTTATTGAAAATTTATTGTGACTTGTGGGGACCTGCTCCTGTTGAATCTTCTCAACATATGAAATATTATTTCATTTTTGTAAATGATCACACAAGATATACTTGGATTTATCCACTAAAAAAGAAATCCAATTTTTTTTAGGTTTTGTAAAATTCCAAAAAATGGTGGAAAAACAATTTTCTAAAGAAATTAAGATATTTCAGTGTGATGGAGGTGGTGAGTTTATTGAAGCAGACTTCATCAAGCATTTGGAAGATTGTGGCATTGTGAGACATATTTCATGTCCTCACACACCTGAACAAAATGGAGTTTCAGAAAGAAAACATAAGCATATTGTGGAGACTGGCTTAACTCTACTACTTCATGCTAACCTACCTTTGTTTATATGGGTTGAGGCTTTCCTCACTGCGGTCTTTCTCATTAATAGACTGCCCTCCTTAGTCCGAAAGATGGTAACTCCATTTGTTAAGTTATATGGAGAGCAACCTGATTATAATAGCCTAAAGGTGATTGGTTGTATATGTTTTCCATATATCAACGGTAGCAACAAGTTCAGTCCAAAGACTTACCCTTGTTTGTTTATAGGGTACAACAGCTTACACAAAGGATATAGATGTTATCATCCCTCTACAAGGAGGGTGTATGTATCCAGACATGTTGTGTTTGATGAAATCACATTACTCTATGTGTCTCCAAGTCAATCTCAGACTAACGTTGATGTCTCACCTCATCTTGCTACTTTTGTTGAATTTTTCTCTAAACTGCAGGTATATGATAATCACAATTCAGGAGAAGTATAGGCTGAAGTACAGCCTGATAGTATGCGAGTTCTTGGTGAAAATACTACTACAACAACCCCTATACTCCTTGATGATGAGAGTGTTGTTGATCTCTCAGGTGCAGTATCAAATGATGATTCTGAGGAACAGGTTGAAAGTGATGATCTATACAGTAGTATTGAGACTCCATCTGTAGATTTCAGATTTGCTAGTGGCTGTGAGGAACAAGTTGCACATACAGGTCTAGTCAATGCACATCATCAACCTGAAGATACTACACTTCAATCAACTATATTAGTTGATGTACCAGTTGATCATTAACCTGATGGTACTACTTTAGTTGATGTACTTCCTGCACCACAAAGGCATCATATGATCACCAGACACAAGGCAAATGAACATTATCTATCACTTGTTTCTTACAGCAGCAAAGAAATTTTGAGAGAACCAAAAACTACTAAGAAAGCACTAAGTTCACCTCATTGGCTTGCAACAATGCAGGAGGAAATCAATGCCTTACATACTAACAAAACATGGACATTGGTGCCCAAATCTCTTGATATAAACTTGGTTGATTCAAAATGGGTGTTCAAGATAAAATTAAAGGCTGATGGAACAGTAGATAGATACAAGGCCATACTTGTGGCCAGGGGATTCTCGCAGCTCTAAGGGATAAGCTTTGAAGAAACATTTAGCCCTGTTGTTAAAGCCACAACTATTTGGGTGGTTCTATCCATTGCTATCAGCTCAAAGTGGGAAGTTAGATAACTAGATGTCAAAAATGCCTTTCTCTATGGTTTCCTACAAGAGGAGGTGTACATAAGTCAACCTCCTAGGTTTATTGATCCCAGGTATCCTTAGAATGTGTGTCTACTTAAAAAGGCACTATATGGTCTTAAACAAGCACCAAGAGCTAGGTCTGATAGGTTTAGCATGCATCTCTTACACCTTGGTTTCATTTGTAGTAAGTCCGATCGTTCCTTATTTACTTTGCATACTCACAAAGGCACAATATTTCTCTTGTTATATGTGGATGATATTATTGTCACATGAAGTAATCCATCACATGTCTCAGAGTTGGTTCGACAACTTGGGAAAGAGTTTTCTATGAAAGATCTTGGTCCTTTACACTTCTTTCTAGGAGTAGAGTTTAAGTATTTTGAACGGAGAATTCACTTAAGTCAGAGTAAGTATGCTGCTGAGCTGCTGGACAAAACAGAAATGACCTTGGCATAGCTGTAGCCACTCCTTTGGATCAAAAGCATGGTTTACATGAAGCTGTGGGAAGCCTTGTAGATGCCTCCTTATACAGAATGATAGTAGGGAGTCTTCAGTACTTGACCCTCACAAGACCTGATATCACTCATGCTGTGAATTAGCAATCCAGTTTATGCAAAGTCCAAACATTGAACATCTTCAAGGGGTGAAAAGGATTGTCAGGTACATCAAAGGTACTCTACACTTTGGACTCAGAATTATTTCACAATCATCATATAGGTTGTATGGATACTCAGATGCTGATTGGGGAGGTTGCACCACCACAAGGAGATCAATTACAGGCTATAACATCTACCTAGGTGCAAATTGTATTTCTAGGACTTCCAAGAAACAAACCACATTAGCTCGATCGAGTGCTGAAGCTAAGTATAGAGCACTAGCCTCCACTGCAACAGAGATGACATGGATCATGTATCTACTTCATGATCTTGGGGTGTTCCTTCGATCTATTCCTACATTATATTGTGATAACTTGAGTGCCTTGTACATGTCAGTTAATCAAATTATGCATGCTAGAATCAAACATGTTGAAATGGACTATCATTTTGTTCGTGAGAAGGTGGCTAGAGGAAAACTTCTTACTCAGTTTGTGAAGTCTAAGGATCAACTAGCTGACATTCATACCAAAGCATTGACAAAATAAGTCTTTGTTGGATTTCGCAGCAAGCTAGGAGTTATAGTTCCTCCACTCACTAGCTTGAGGGGAAGTGTTGAAGATGAATGAAGGTATGATGATTGGAACATGTCAAAGGAACAAGTCCAATGACTGACGATGGGATTTACTGCTGCAGAGTTAGAGTCACACTAGGACTAGACTACTAAATTCTAAATTATGTACGACTAAGCTGATGCTTCGTGTAAGGGACTAAAGTCGTCTAGGATAAGGTATTTTAGTTATAGTAGTAATACTACTCATGTAAATAATATATTTGTATTGTACTAGGACTCCTTGTATAGCTAGTACAAGACTCTTCTCCTATATAAAGAGCATGTAACTCAACAGTTTAATTATCAATACAAACCTTGATTCTCCTAATTCCTTACGTGAGAATTCTACAAAAAGTATTGATGGAATATCTGGATGTCATACATGTCATGTGTCTGATAATCTAAAAGCATACTAGGCAGTTGATAAATCATGATAACTGACATAATCTGAAATACATTTTAATCAACAACATCTAAATTCATGAAAATCTGATAATCTGACACATGCATATGAAAATAAGATAATTTTGACCATGAAAGTACTTGCATGCTATGGGTTCATGAAAATATCATTAAAAATATTGAATTATAATCAATTCATGCATAATAAGATCAATCATGGAGAAGAAATCGAAATTCAATAAGAACCCATACGAAATCATGAAACCCTAGATTTTTGGGAGATTCATAAATTGAGAAATTGAGGGTTTTTTGGGACTCAATGGGTGAAGAAGAACCCATTGATAAAGTTTTCATATACCTTGATTGAAACCCTACCTTTGATCTTTCAATGGAGGCTTGAATCTTAGAGCCCTAGATTGCTTGAGGGAGAAAACTTGAGAGAGGAAAAAATTGAATTTTGGGAGAACGAGAGTTAATGGGGTGGTTAAGGTTCTTAGGAATCAATTATACCCACTTAGAATAGGTCAAAACGATGTAGTATAGATATTAAAAGAGTGAGAAAAGACTAAAAAATACATGATTAAAAATGGTGGGAATCCGTTCACGGACGCCTTCTATGGACCGTTAAATAAACCACAGATTGTGAAGAGTCTTGTAGAAGGCAAAGGGAAAAATTCAGGATTTCTAAATTTCGAGTTTAAGGACCCTTCCATGATCCGTAGAAGACAGTATGGCTCATACATTCGTCTGTGGAAGCTGAATGCCTGATTTCTAAAGTTTCCTTATACGGACCCATCCACGGTCCATAAAACTTTCCACGGGGCCGTGAAAGTCGTCCGTCCTGGCCAACCAATTTTCCATCTCTCTAAATATGGTCTAGGGACGGGTGTACGGTCTGTGAAACTTTATACAGACCATAAAAGCTTTCCTAAACCTCGATCTTGAAAATTCATTTATGAGGTACACTTCACAAGTGGCTTCTATGGACCATGCAATATGGTCCGTGAATGCCTTCCGTAAAAATGCAAAAATTGCAGAGTTCAACAATTTTCTGGACTTCTCAAAATTTATTTGAGTTAGGCACTTTTAAGGTGTTACATATGCCACTTGGCATAGACTAGTTGCAGGAATTAGTTATGTTTCGTAGGTGAAGATGATGATGATCTTCGACAGGTTCTACTCCTCTTTTTTTATGGTGGGAGTTGTGTTGTATTTGCTTTTACACATTGTATTTTCTTAATAGCTCTTGTACCTGTTTAGACTAGTTTCTTGAGAGGGTTTTGATTATTTGTAAAAAGGATGATCCTTAATCTTGAGTTTTCATGACTACTTTAATTATTAAAAAGCTTTCTTATGTTTCATTAATTCCTCCTTGTCCATTTTTAATTTGGGTGGTAAGGGTTCTCCTATCTAGGTAATAGAGTAGGTGCCCACACAGCTCAGTGAGTTTGGATCGTAACAATTACATATAGATAAATACAACACATATCGATCAACACGTCACATGTGATATTGCGTGACATGCACCATACATGAAGGACATGTCATGTGATGCATGCATAATGATGTCTCCACGATTGACAAGAGACAAGCATGCATAATTAAAGGGGTGTCTTTATGTAACCATCCTCATGGTCGTTTTGTGCTTTTAAGATTTTTTTATCCTATTTGACCCTCTCTATAGTTTTTTTGTGTTGTTTAAGAGTTGCGGAGATGGATGGCACGGATTTCAAGATGATCAAATACATTTAGGAGAAAATATTTAGTTTTGAAAGTTTAAAATTTAGAAAGCTTGACCAAAATCAATATTTTGTGTTAACGATGTTGGCTTTGAGTTTTTGACAATTTTATTAGGTCGAAAAAGTGATTTACGACTTGATCAATATTTTGCACGATTTTAGGTGTTCAAGAATGATTCTTTGAGTGAGTTTCTAATAAAGTTTAAACATTTTTGTTGACAATGCTCAAGAAAGATAAAATAGTCAAGCAAGTCATAAATTCTTTTCTTAATTTTCTCTTCAAACAAAGAAATCAAAAAATTATATCCCAGAATAGGAAAACACAATCAATCAATCAACTACGATTCAATTAAAAATAAATTGAGAAAGGCATCTGAAATTTTATTTCTACACCAGTCACCAGCAATATGCTAAGTTCATTAACCTTTTCAATCTCAGTATTCAACATTGTATTTCCTAGTGCTGTTGCAAGACAACTTCTTTGGAGCTTATGCTAATTAACATTACCTAGTTATTTGTTTTACTATTTATTTATGAGAAAAGTATTGAAAACTATTAGGTGTGAATTATTAGTTTCATCCCTGAACTATTCACAAACTTAAAAACATCCCTTTACTTGATTAACTGAACTTAAATACACCCCCGAACTTGCAACATGAGGGAAATACACCCCTAAATTCTCGCCAAATTTAGAGGTATTTTCAACACTTCTCTCAGTTTTTTATCAAGAGCCTCATGTGACATGCCCTTAGAAGACTTTGAGACCACTTGCTACGTCATGTGGCAGATTGGGGATGATCGGGGGTGTATCTAAATTTAGTTAGTCAAGTACTAGAGAGGTTTTAAGGCTATCAATAGTTCGCAGATGAAACTAATAATTTAGCTCTAGTTCAGGGATGTTTTCAACACTTGTCTCTTTATCTATTTCAAGTTAGTCTGTTACAATCCTAACTATCTTTTCAATTCAAGTCACGTGCAAGAACATGTACAAATTCAATTGTATTGTTTTAAAAGTAAACATGAACAAAATATATTGAGGTAGATAGATTTTCTTCAAGGAAAAATTAAATGAAAATATAGTCTGAAGATTAATTAGTTGATGTTCTTACTAAAATAGTCTCAAGTCCAATATTTTTGAAATGCCTTAGCAAGCTGGGCGGATAATATATATATGTACCTACTTGAATAGGAATGTTGAATTTTAATGAGAAGATTCTCTAAGATCTTTGCCTAAAATCTCTGCATAGATCTTTATTTTAATTTATTTACTTAGATTAGAATGTTGCATAATTGTAAGTATATTCAGTTTTTAGTTTGATATTTTCACCATTTAATAAATTCCGACTGTACCATGGTTTTATACATAAGTGAATGTCAACACAATTTTACTTTAATGCATGACTGTATTAAATCAATGAACAAAAATTGAGTTTCTAATTGATATTGAATAAGAAATTGATCATTAGTCATCTTCTTCAATTGATCTTAGCTTTCTTCAAACTCCAAGCACTCAAATTTGAAATTTCAACATGTTGTGATCCATTGTTGAAAACAAATATGTGTGCCTTGTCATTGATAGCCAAAGTAGGGTAAACACTGGTTGTAATGCAAGTTTTTCCTCCTCCACCAAAGCTTTCTACTATTGAATGATCTATCTGTTAAAGAAAAGAAAAGGCATGTAAGTTTAGATCAAGTGACAAAAGCTAGCACCTCATTACTCATAGAGGAAGTAATACTTCCAGCGTTTTAATTTGTTTCTCTTACTTTTCTTACTGTCCATTTAAAAAGAATGTGTCTTTCCTTTTTTGACAACGTTGTAATCCTAATTTTCCACATGGCATGTTTAAGACCACACGATTAAAGGGCATGCATTTTGATACATTCTATGTATCTTTAGTTAGTTTAAGATCACAAGATTCCGTAGTCTTCTTTACTCTTTTAAAACTTTGTGTAGGATAAAAATCAAACAAACAAATTGAGATAGAGAAAGTAGAATATTTTGTATCTAATGTGGAATTTATACTATTTTCGGTGATATTTTTAGAGGAGGAGATTCACAAAGATTTTCTACATCTAAATAATTCCAAAATTTGAGGAATCGCTCAAAATGGACGTAAAGAACAAATTAAGTTGGTGTTGAGAGAAAGTGTTAAAAGCCATCAACAACTTAATTAATATTCAAAATATTTCAATAAAGAGTTAGATATATATTAGAGTTGTAGAGAATTGAAAGGAGAACTCTAAAACTAGAATTTAAGAGTGACAGGTCTTGAAATTAGTGGGAGCTATAATTCTGGGATATTACCTTCCACTATATCTTTTTATCATCATTTATAAATAGAGTTGTAGGTTTTCTCAAGGGGGAAGTTAGAGCAAGTGAGGTGCTCAATTAGGAAGTGAGAGCAAGAAAGGAAGACAGAAGTGTGAGAGCAAAAACGAGAAATAAGAGAAACAAAAAGAATTGCTAGAGTGTGAGCGGAAGAAAAAAAAAAGTTTTAAACATTTATAACTTACATTGATTTTTATCATGCAATAATAAAATTCAAGTTGTGAGCAACCAGTTTTATTCAACAAAGATTTCTCAAACAGGAATAAAAAGTAAACATGAGTCCCAAAAAATCCATCCGTGCAATAACATGCTTATATAGTGATTTGGGCTTTGTTATGGTCAATCTGTTTGGTATAAAAAAGTTTATTTAGCATTGTAATAGACAACACTAATCAACAGAACAAGTTCATTTGGAGCTCAAGTATACAACATGTGTGGCAATATTCAAAACTTGAAAGATTTGTATTTTTGTAGGGAAACTTACCAAAGTCCTCAATGAAATTTTTTGGTTAACAGGATCAACATCCAAAAATGCTCCATATGTGGTTTTGTCATAATCAAGGCATAACGATGACCTGCATTAAAAAATTCTTGTTAAGTTCTTGATTTATATATAAATTGAAAGACTCTAGCCTAATTTAGCATCAAAAGATTTTGTTCTTCCATACTTGTTACTATGTACTATTCAGTTAAACACTCATTTAGATTTTCCAACAAACATTCTTTAGAACACCTAAACTAGAAAAGAAGGGATTAATTAAGAACCAACTTAATATATCATCATTAATGGTTATAACACCAGTGTTCAGTCTCCTTTGCCGGAGACAATGGGGTTTCGTTATCCCGATGAGATAATGAACGGTTTTGACACCGGTGTTCAATCTCCTGGGCCTTTTAATAGGTAGGGTGGGTGTGCTTAGGTGGACATCTATGTTGCATTATAATTTACACATTGGATGCCACATCTTATTCTGTTAAAAGAAAGGGGAGAAGTGATCCAATAGTAAGGCAGGAAGGGTATGTTTCGAATAGTTGAAAAGTAGTTTTGGCCCTTTTCCGTTCTTTTAAAAACACATACCTATAGGTATCTTAAAAGGGAGAAAATAAGCAAGATAGATACCTTTTCTGATCACTGCACATTAGCACAACAAACTTGTCATTCTTTTTGAAAATTATAAAGAAGACAGCCGTAAATTCCTGAATATCACTTGAAGCCAAGACAAGCAAACCAAAAGGACCTACACCACTCTTGGTGGATAAACCTCTTTGGCTACATATCTCTTGTGGATTCCTCCAATTTGATTCATAAACCTCTGCTCTTTCAAACATTGTGATTGTGAATGAGATTTGTACATCTGCTTGAAACAATTAAGACTAGTTATTATTTTCTCCGTTTTAATTTATGTGAAGATGTTTATCTGAGCGCCAACTTCTTGAAAAGAAAATCGATGATACAAATAGTTTAGGGGGAAATGTATCGAAGAAATCCAACGATGTACTTTTGTACAAGTTGTTGAAACTTAGTGGAAGATTGTGCAATTGAAGCAAATGTTGAAGAGCTATATTGAAAGAATATACCTGTGCCCCGGTGACACCTGAAATTTCAAGCAGTGAACCTGCTTTTAGTGTTGTAATTTGTAACTCAACTTGGTTTGTCCTTAGCTTTTCAATTTCTTCTACTGGCCATTGAACCAATTGCTTCCCGGATTTGTCTAGCCAAATTTTCTGAGGAAACGCCTAAAAACATTCATTATTACAATAATGAGCAAATTAATTCATTAAAAGTCACAATTTTCACTAAGGGGATTCAAAATAAAAAGAAGTTGGCTCTTGTAGACTAATTACCTGAAGACCAGACCATCCTTTCATTATATCAATGTTGGCACTTGTAGACTCATTGACCCAAGCAAGCAAAACCCTCCTCTTTTTTTCACTGTCAAAGAAAGACTTGGAAGCATAATACTTCCCATAATCTAACCTTAATCCTGATTCATTATCTACAGATCCCGAATCCGGGACAAAAATATCCATGTCATGATCATACGTTCCAATCGTGTAATATTCCACCTGAGATTGAAACACGCTGACCTTGAGTACATGTTTAACATTTGATACTGAAAAAAAATTAGGACATTCCCACATTCCAGTTTCGTTAGACGAATGCAGGGGATGCTCTGCTCCTGTCCAGTGTATAAAATCCGTACTAGTGTACAAGAGAGCGGTATCAATGTTGTGCTCCCTTTCGTTTCCTACAATGACTCCATCTCCCATCGTAGCCTAACCAAGCTGTAGTCTGGTCCCTAAATAAGGTGGAGTTGATTTTGTTCATATCATTAGGTTTTATGATTGGATTGCGAGGCGATTTAATCCATTCTATGAGATAAGGGTCTGATGGATTTTTGGGCATGGCTAGATTTTGAACTTGATTATTCTTCGAGTCGATTCCTGATAGAGTATAGCTGGTTTGCCATCTTGGAGAATTGTAGCTGAACCTGACCAACAACCATTGATGTCATATGGCTCTGAAGGCAAAAGTGCTGGAGGGTGAATAGTCCAGTTAACTAGATCAGTTGATGTTGAATGGCCCCAAACTATGTATCTCCAGACCGCACTTCTAGGATTATACTGGTAAAATAAATGATATATTCCTTTGTAAATCATTGGTCCTGCGCATTTCACACAAAGTCAGAATTTAAAGTTTAGGGATTCCAAATTCTTGTACTTCAAAATTACTATCCTAAATTAATAATTTGTACATACAGAATGAATCTTTTAATATAAATATAGAGTTTAAATATTATACAAGAAAAACTTACCATTAGGATCTATCAATGACAGTTGACACCATGAAACAAAAAAAAAACATAGCTTAGATTAGATTACATAAAATTAATCACAAATATGAAAAATGTTAAAGAATGTACCATTCATCCAATTGTTGGGAGGTTGGAAATGATATGCAGAGATGTAGGGTTCACAATTTGCAGATAATCCTAGAAGACATTGATCTATACTATTGTAAACATCAAGCTGGAGAATATCTTCACTAAGTATAGGTATTATTGAGCTTAGTAAGAGGAGCAAAACATAATAACAACCCATGAATTAATCCAACAAAAAAGAAGAAGAAGAGGGATTCCATTACTTGTTAGTGCAAATGATGTATACAACTAAAACAAGTACAATACTTACTTCATTACCCTCACTTTTGCAAGTAAATATAATATATTCCAACTTTACAAGTCAAAATATTATATTCTAACTAATCAAATATACAATAAATTTTATGACTGCAACCCTGCAAGCAGAGGGATATAGTCAAAATAATATATTATTTCTACTTCAACTTATCTGTATCATGTTCCTAAAAGACACTTAGGTACTGAATTACACAGTTGGGCATTGTACTTAATTTATATGAGTTGCAACAAAATGTTAGGTGGCTAGAACACCATGATTAAGTAGGTGAGAGTGACCTCATATATCATAAGCACACTTATGACTTGTCTTTTTCTATCTTCTTTAAGCCTTGCTTGGAACCAACCCAAATACCATCTCATTTACTTCTAATTCTTTAAAGGAAAAAGGGGCAAATATACCCCTCTTAAAAAAATGTTGTATATATACCTATGCTATCTAACAAATGGTGTAATTTATCCTTTCCGTTAATATATATATATTTACTTAATTGAAAAATTATAATACTGATTTTTTAATTTAAAAAATATCACATGGCTTTCAAAAATTATATCACCCCCTTATTTCACCTTTAGGCACGACCCAAATGAAAAAAAAATCAATTTCTCTTTAACTCTGTAGTAAAATGGATTTGGATCGGGTTTGAATAGATGAACGATTGTTTTTTTTAATTAGATCGGGCTGGGTGCGTAAAAACAAAAGATGAGGCAATTTTTTTAAGCTACGTGACATTATTGGAATTTAAAAATTCTATTTTAAGATTTTCTTTTAATTCAGTTTGTTAACGAAAAAGGTAAATATATACATCATTTGTTAAACGACAAGGGTACATATGCACTATTTGATAGATGCAAGGGTATATATGCACTACTTTTTTAACGAATAGTATATTTGTTCTAATTGCAAAGTTAAGGGGTATATTTTCCCCTTTGCCCTACTTTATAACATTGAGAAGTTTTATTCGGAGTACTAAATGGTACAAAACGAATGTGGCTCCGCTCCATTTCCATTTTCCCAAGTTTCTGCTTTGATTAGTGACATATGACATATGTTAAATTTAATGGCTAAGATTTCATTGGCTAAAGAAAATTCTCTAACCATGATTTAGATAATAAATCTAGGATAAATATATTATATTGATTTAATTTTAGAAATTTTTATAATCCCACAGTCTTAGTAATATATTTTCTTGTCTATAAATATAGTAAAAAAAATCTTCCTATGCAAGATCTACAACCTTGTGTGTTACTTTATGCTCATGGTTCATCTGAGTGCTTATTATGCCTACTTTATTATTCATCGGACTTAGTGGGAATAAGGAGAAAAGAGAGAAACAATTGGACTTTTCTAAATTGATATAATAGATTTATCCTATGTTTATTATTTAAAACATGATTAGAAAATTTATTTTAGTCAATTAAATTTTAGCCATTAAATTTAACTTATATCATGTGGCACCAATCAAAATAGGAATTTGGAAAAATGGAGAAAATGGAAATGGAGAGGAGCGAAAATTGTACAAAACAACATGGTTTAAGAAATTGACATTTGATTGCCTATAATGATCCTCTAGGTCATTTTCCCTGTATTACGTTATTTTTGAAATTTAGAGCTTTCCTATAGAGACCCCAAATAATTTATGACTTGTTGTAACTGACAATTCGGTCACCTGGTCATTCATTTGGTTTTTATGTGAGTTTTCATATTTTGGAGCTTTCGAAACTTGAATGGTTGACTTCAATCAAAACTTCAGGTAAACAATCTTAGAAAGCAATTCTGATGGTTCTGTTAGCTTTGGAATGTCGAGTTGGGTATAGATATGTAATGACCTCCAGGTCATTTATGTGTTTATGCCTCCTATTCGTTGTTTAGAGCTTTCTTATAGTGACACCTATTCCTTTATGACTTGCTGGACTGACAATTCGGTCACCTGGTCGTTCGTTTAGTTTTTATGCGAGTTTTAGTGTTTTAGGGCTTTTGAACCTTGAACGGTCAGTTTTGACCAAAAGTTTAAGAAGATGACCTCAAAATCTAATTTTGACGATTCCATCAGCTCCGGAAGAGTCCTTTTAGGCTAGCAGCATGATAGGCACGACTCTCAATGCTTTCAGTGTGAGTCTGTACGATTAGGCATTTTACCTTTCAAGTTAAGGCCTAAGTTTGACTTTACTCAACATTCTGAGTAAACAAGCTTAGATGATAATTTTGTCTGCGCGGTTAGCTCTAAAATATTGAGTTTGGTCTAGAAGGACCCTTCTTTTGGATTCCGGGGCTTCTGGGCTAATTCCGAGTCTCCTTGTGGATTTTAGCTTAAAATGGAGTCTGGGTGTGGAACTCACTTTTTACCGAGATGACCTTGTATGGAAATTTTGACTTCTCTGTTGTGTCTAGAATATCAAATTTTGTAGGGTTGCATATCTCATTTGCGTGCATGGGGTTCTGAACGAATTCGAAACACCCCGTCGGAGATTTCCAACTTGCCAAAACCAGCTGATGTGCATCAGCTGGTGCAGGACAATTTGTTTTTCGCGATCGCATGCCCCTTGGTCGCATTCGCGAAGGTCTGGGCCTTAGTTCTTCGCGACCGCGTGGCTTGTTTCCGCGATCGCGATGAAGGGTGACTTTCCTTGGTCATCACGGCCGCGAGGCAGGGGTCTCCGCACTTGTGATGGTCAGCTCTTAATGAGTCGCGATTGCGACCCTCCTTCTCGCGACCGTAATAAAGAGCTGAGGCATGTCTTTATAAGTAAAGACAGATGTGATCAATAACTATTTTGAGAGTTTTAATTGTGATTTCTTGGCCATTTTGATTGGTTTTGGGTAATTCAAAGTCCCACGCATCCGTAATTGTTGATGCTACGTGGTGGAGTGACCGGATTGTGTTATGAGACCTCCATTTGAGGTGAATTTCGTGATTAAGCTGCTGCCCCATCTCCCTTTGTTGTTTAAATTTGTGATTTTGTTGCATGTGTTGTGGTTCAATGTTTTGGGCCCCAAATTGTGTTCAATTTTGGGACATAAGTTCGTGGCATAATTTAGGACCTTTCGATGGAGTCAATTCTAGAAATTTTGGTGTGGGTCCCATAATTCCCGTTTGACTTCAATTGGTCCATTTTCATTTTATGTGTTTTTAGTATCCTAACGACCATACTTACGTTGTGATTCTAGTTTTGATAGTGTGGCAGCGTTCAGTGGCCATTCAAAAAGGAAAAGCTCCGGCCTTGTGATTTGGAGTACATGCGGTCAGCCTACAGGTAGGCTACGACTTCCTTTCTTTCTAGATTGAGCATGAATGTGTTAATTCATGATGATTAGTGTGAATTGGGGGTGGGTACCTAGTTATTTCTACTTTTCTTTTAGGAACCATATTTTAGGATTGATCGGCTTCATTTCGAGGGTAGTACCATGCTAGCTGGGGTTGTATGTGTGTTGCAGCATGCTATGTGATTTACTTGTATTATTATGTGTATTTTGAAGCTTGTTCAGCCTTAGTCTAGGATAGGCTAGTGATGCCTTAGACTCTTCCCCCTTGTATTTTCATCATATTTCCAATGTTTCGGACGGACTAGGTCTTTGTAAACTGAGGTATGGTAGTATGAGCCTTAGTTTAGGCGTTTGCGTAGCTTGTTAGATCTTCTATTCTCTCTCCCTATATTTGTGTCTCCGGTGCGTTATAAGAGGTTTGTGCTATCACGAGGGTAGGAGGTAGAGTTTTACTAAGCTGGGAGCCTTCTGTTGATACCTTTGGGTGGACTACGCTCCACGATGGCTTAGCTTGACATTGGGATTCTTGATGGAGTTGATATGCCCTGGCACTCCTTCTTGTGGAGTTATGAGTTGATGGGTTATGGTGATTATTCTAGTTCAAAGCCGATGTACTACCGTTCGAGGCTGTTATCCCCAGTCTAAGGTTGATGTTTTACAATTCGAGGCCGTTATTTCCAGCTTGAGATTGTTGCTCTACAATTTGAGGCCGTTACTTCTTTGGGATACTATCACCTTTGGGTTCGAGGCCCGGTTGACTCCTAGTGGACTTAGGATTGGGTGTTTACTCTTTATAGTCTTAGCTATTTTGTGCACCTGTCGGGCTTATGGGGTCCATTCGGGTTTTGATTTAAACTTGTGCATGAGTGTACCTTCTGGGTTTATGGGGTCCGGTCCAGTTAGGTTTAGTTTAGTTGTACTTAGATTTACTTTCTGTATGCTCGTGTGCCTTCTTTATTTCCCGCTTTGACCTTTGTTTGTGTCTAGATTCTATCTTTTCTGATTGTCTTTACCTTTCTTGCTCAGTCAGCCTATGACGGCTACTAAGTACCTTTGTTTTAGTACTTATGCTACACTCTGAATCTTTTTCGTGATGCAGGTCCTAGTACCAGCTAACAGCAGTGATCATTCATGCCGTCTTTTGCAGCTTGTAGATACCGGAGACGAGGGTGAGCACTTGGCGTCATGGACCAGCCTATTTCCTTCTGTACTTATATAGCTAGTATCTTGCCTCTAGGACGACTTGTTGTGGTCCACTTTTTGGACTTGTATATACCTTGTTAGACAGCTTTGTACTCGTGACTTTCAGATTCTCTGAGGTTTCCTTTGTAAATAGTTTTGGTTTTCTTTCGGTTTCTGTTCTTTCTTATTGTTGGCATCATTCTCTGTTAGTTCTAACCTTGTACTCATTACTTGCTATTTTGGGTATGAGTTGGCTTACCTACTAGTGAGTTATAGTAGTGCCCTCATGACTCGAGGGATCGGGTCGTGACAAGTTCGTATCAGAGCCAGGTTCACTGGTCTCACTTGTATAGAGCTAATGCCTAGTAGAGTCCTACAAATCGGTGTGGAGACATCCGTATCCTATCTTTGCGAGGCTACATGGTGTCTTTAGGAATTCCTCTCTTGTTGTATCACTTCCGTGTAGCGTGTGTGTTATTGATTTCTTGAAATATCACTTGTTTCATTCTTTTCAAAGAATGACTCGTACGTGTCGCGCGGTGGCTAGGGGTAGGGGCCGACCTCTCTTGCCTGGTAGGGATGCAACACCATCCTCAGATAAAGAGTGGGGTTCGGAGCCCATAGTGGATCCTCCAGTAGCTCGGGTTCCAGATCGGTTGGTGGGGCCGGGACCAGCTCAGCCTTCACCCGGACTAGCTATGTCCCGAATCTTCAGGCAGCTATTGCCCAACTTTTTACATTGCTTGGGTGCATGCAGCAGTCCCTGACTGCAGTACCAACACCTGCCCTAGCACCAACACCAGTACCGACATCTGCACCAGCGCCAGTTTAGCAAGATCAACCTGCAGCAGAGGCACCCAGGGCCCAGGTACCACCTTGGGGTGCCTAGCTGATGATTGCGGCTGAAGGTATGCCGCTAGAGGAGCAGAATATGCTCGGAGTGTTCTTGAGGCTTTCACTTCCGAGGTTTTTTGGGGTTGTGGGTAAGGATGCCCATGAGTTTTTGACTACTTGTCGGGAACAGCTTCAGACTGTGGGTTTAGTGGAGTTGAAAGGAGTTGACTTCACCACTTATCAGCTTGATAGGCAAGCCAGACAATGGTGGTGTATATTTATTGAGACTAGACCAGCTGGGTCCCTTTCGTTCACCTAGACTGAGTTCTCTGAGGCCTTCTTGGCCAGATTCATCCCTCACGGCGTTAGAGATCACCTCCGGGATCAGTTCTCTATATTGGAGCAGGGCTCCATGACTGTGTCAGAGTATGAGGTGATGTTTCACGAGCTCTCCCATCATGCCACCATGATTCTACCTACTGAGGAGGAGAGAGTTCGGTGTTATGTTTATGGGTTGAGGCTTCAACTTTGAATTAAGGCTCAATCCATGGTCTCTGCAGGTCACTCTTTTTTGGATGCTATTGATCACGCCCGCACTATTGTGGAGCACCACCGTGAGGCCCAAAGGGGTAGTGACAAGAGGGCCAGATAGGAGAGTAGCTACATTGAGTCCCATTCCTGGCAGAGTAGCTCCTATGATGGGCCCAGGCAGCAGTATCAGTAGGGCCAATCCAGCTGGCTAGTGCATGCTTTATTAGAGGCTCTAGAGGGTGACCGATATAGCCAGAGTGAGGTTGACTCTAGTCAGAGTCATGGGTCCCATGCTAGTGCTTTAGGCCATGGTGGCCGTTCGTCTAGGGGCATGTCATCTTCGGGTTTCTTTGAGTGTGGGGAGCTTGATCATTGGTCCAGAGACTGTCCCTTGCATAGGTGGATTGCTTCAGCTCCACAGGTAGTTCCATCAGCAGCATCCTTAGTTAGGGGTTGAGGTCAAGGTCAGGACCATCGTTATGGACAACAGGGTATTCGAGGTGGTTCTTGGGAGGAGGGGGGTACAAGTTAGGTGGTAGGAATGATGGCAAGGGCAGAGGCAAACATAGTCATTTTTATACAGCTCCAACGAGGGAGGAGGTTGAGGCATCGAACGATGTGATCATAAGTACGATTCTCTTATGCCATCAGCCCGCCTCAACTTTATTTGACCCTAGTTCTACTTATTATTATGTGTATGTGTATTATGCTTCTCATTTTGGTATGAGTTCTGAGCCTACGGTAGCACCATTGTGTGTGTTGACCCCCGTGGGTGAGTCTTTAGTAGTGGATAAGATGTTTCAATCTTTCTTAGTTTCTATCGAGGGGCGTGACACCCGAGCTAACCTTATATTGTTAGATATACTTGATTTTGATGTGATTCTGGGCATGGATTGGTTATCTCCCTACCGTGCAATTTTATATTATTTCTCTAAGATTGTTACCTTAGCCATGCCTGGTGTTCCCCCGGTGGAATGGCATGGCTCTGTTTGTAGAAAACCAATTAGAGTTATATCTTTTGTTCAGGCTAGGAGGCTAGCAGCTAGCGGGTGTTTGTCTTATTTGGCTTATGTGCGTGATGTGAGTAGGGAGGTCCCTTCTTAGAAGTAGGTTCCAATTGTCCGTGAGTTTGTAAAAGTGTTTCCCACCGACTTACTTGGCCTACCCAGAGCGTTATATTTATTTTCCCATTGAGCTTGAGCCGAGTACTCGGCCTATTTCTATCCCTCCATATCAGACGACTCATGCAGAGCTCAATGAGCTCAGTGTTCAGCTTCAGGTTCTTCTAGGTAAGGGGTTTATCAAGCCTAGTGTTTCCCCTTGGAGCGCTCCTGTTCTGTTTGTGAAGAAGAAGGACAATTTGATGTGTATGTGTATTGATTAGAGGCATCTGAATAAGGTGACGGTGAAGAACCGTTACCCCATGCCTAGGATTGATGATCTGTTTGACCATCTTCAGGGTACTGCAGTGTTCTCGAAGATTGATTTGAGGTCTGGTTTCCATCAGTTGAGTATTAGGGCAGCGGGCATCCCTAAGACTGTATTTAGGACTTGTTATGGCCACTATGAGTTCCTAGTGATGTCTTTTGGGTTGACTAATGCCCCTGCCACCTTCATGGACTTGATGACATGGGTGTTCAGGTCGTATCTTGATTTGTTAGTCATTGTGTTAATAGATGACATCTTAGTATACTCGCGGAGCAGGAGAGATCATGAGTAGCATTTGAGGATTGTGCTCCAGACTTTGAGAGATCAACTGCTTTATGCCAAGTTCTTAAAGTGTGAGTTTTGACTTGAGTCTGTAGTATTCTTGGGGCACGTGGTGTTCAAGGATGACATAATGGTAGATTTGATGAAGATTGAGGCTATTCGTGATTGGGCCAAGCCCACTTTGGTTACAAAAGTTCGGAGCTTCATCGGATTAGCAAACTACTACAGACAGTTTGTGGAGGGCTTCTCTACCATTGTAGTACTTCTCATCTGGTTGACTCGCCTTGATGTGCCTTTTGAGTGGCCTGAGGAGTGTGAGTTGAGCTTTCAGAAGCTCAAGGAGTTGCTGACTACTACTCCTATATTGACTCTTCCAGTTGAGGGCGAGGGCTTCACGGTCTATTTTGATACATCCGGTGTTGGTTTGGGTTGAGTATTGATGCAACGGGGTCGGGTTATTGCTTAGGCATCGAGGCAACTTAGGCTACATAAGGCGTAACTACCCCACCCATGACTTGGAGTTGGCGGTGGTAGTTTTCACACTTAAGATCTGGAGTCACTACCTGTATGGAGTTCATTGTGAGATCTACACTGATCATAGTAGTCTTAAGTACATCATGAGCCAGAGGAACCTTAATTTGAGGCAGCGTTGCTAGATTGAGCTACTGAAGGACTATGACCTCTCTATACAATACTATCCAAACAAGGCGAATTTAGTAACGGACTCCTTGAGTCGGAAGGCAGTGAGTATGGGTACTCTAGGCTTTCTATCTACTGTGGAGCGACCTTTAGCTTTGAACATTCAGTCTTTATCTAATCAGATGGTTCGGTTGTATGTCTAGGCGTGTTCTAGCCTACGTGGAAGTTCATTCCACTCTACTTGATCAGATTCGTAGCCATCGGTTTGAGGATGAGACCTTAGTGACACTTTGAGATCGAGTGTTAGCAGGTGATGCCAGTCATGTTACCTTAGATTCAGATAGGGGTTTTGAGCTTTGCAGGCTGTATTTGTATTTTGAGAGTTGGGGGGTTTTATCCAGCTGATACTTCGTGAGGCCCATGATTCTAGATATTCTATCTATTCAAGCACTGCGAAGATGTATCGTGATGTTAGGTAGCATTACTGGTGGGGTGGTACGAGGAGAGATATTGAAGACTATGTGTCCCATTGCCTTAGTTTCCAGCAGGTTAAGGCCGAGCACTTGAGGCCTGGCAGTGAGTTTTAGAGATTACATATTCCGGAGTGGAAGTGGGACCGCATTACTATGGACTTTGTAGTAGGTCTGCCTCAGACTTCTAGAGGTGTTTATAGCATTTGGGTCATCGTGGATCGATTGACCAAATCAGCACACTTCCTCCCTATTTAGTCTTCCTTCAACGCGGAGAGATTGACCCGTATCTATATTCAGGAAGTGGTTCATCTCCATGGTGTGCCGGTCTCTATTATATCAGATCGGGGTGCTCAATTTACTTCTAGCTTCTGGAGAACTTTTCAAGATGAGTTTGGCACTCGCATTAACCTTAGCACAATTTTTCACCCGCAAATTGATGGTCAATCAGAGCGTGCTATCCAGTCCGTGAGAACATGTTACGGACTTGTGTCTTAGAGTTTAGAGGTCAGTGGGACCAGTTCTTGCCTTTGGCAAAGTTTGCGTACAAAAACAACTACCATTTTAGCATTCAGATGGCCCCGTTTGAGGACTTATATGGTAGGCATTTTCACTCTACGGTTGGTTGGTTTGAGACTACAAAGCCTAGAGTGTGATTCAGGATAGACTTCGGACAGTTTAGAGTAGGCACAAGAGTTATGCTAATCATAGGCAGTGACCTTTGAGATTCTCAGTTGGTGATAGAGTGTTTCTCCGTGTGTCGCCCATGAAGGGTGTGATCAGATTTGGGAGGGGGGGGCAAGCTTAGCCCCAGGTATATTGGGCCTTTTGAGATCCTCTGGACAGTTCAAGAGGTTGCATATGAATTAGCTTTGCCTCTGATGTTCTCAGCTATCCACCTATTCTTTCATGTTTCGATGCTGCGCTAGTACGTTCCAGATGAGTCTCATGTGCTTCAGTATGATGCAATAGAGTTGGATGACTGCTTGACCTTTGTGGAGGAGCCAGTTGCCATTCTTGCCAGAGATGTGCGGTGGTTACTTTCGAGGGCCGTTTCTATGGTTAAGGTCTATTGGAGGCATCGTCTAATTGAGGAGGCTACGTGGGAGACCGAGCATGATATGTGGGAGCAGTTTCCTGGCTTATTTAAGCCTTCAGGTACTTTTTGACTCTTACTTTCTCGGACGAATGTCCTTTTTAGTAGTGGATGGTGTAATGACCTCTAGATCATTTCCGTGTTTATGCCTCCTGTTTGTCGTTTAGAGCTTTCTTGTAGCAACCCCAAGTCATTTATGAATTACTGGACTAATAATTCGGTCACCTGGTTGTTTATATAGCTTTATGCGAGTTTTAGTGTTTTGGAGCTTTTGAACTTGAACGGTCAGTTTTGACCAATAGTTCAAGAAGATGACTTCAGAATCCAATTCTAATGATTCCATCAGCTCTGAAAGGGTCATTTTAGGATAGTAGCATGGTCGATATAACTCTTGAGGCTTTTAGTGCGATTTTTTGTGCATTAGGCATTTCAACTTTCAAGTTAAGGCCTAAGTTTGACTTTAATTAACATTCTAAGTAAACGAGCTCATATGAGAATTTCATCAGCGTGGTTAGCTTCGAAATGTTAAGTTTGGTTTAGAATGATCCTTCGTCTGGTTCCCAAGGCTTTCGGGCTAATTTCGAGCCTCCTTGTGGATTTTGGTTTAAAATATAGTTTGGGTGTGGGATCCACTTTTTGCTGATATGACCTTGTATGGGAATTTTTACTGCTCCGTTGAGTCCTAATTATCAAATTTTGTAGGGTTGCATTTGTCGTTTGCATGCACGGAAGTCTGAACGAATTCGGCACACCCGTTGGAGATTTCCAACTTCCCAAAACTGGCTGAACTGCATCAACTAGTTCATGACAATTTGTCCTTCGCGATCGCATGCCCCTTAGTCGCGTTTATGAAGGCCTGGGCCTAAGTGCTTCACGACCGTGTGGCTCGTTTCCACGGTTGTGATGAAGGGTGACTTTCCTTGGTCAACGACCACGAGGCAAGGTCTCCACAATCTCTATGGTTAGCTCTTAATGAGTTGTAATAATGACCCTCCTTCTCGCGACCGTGATGAAGAGCTGAGGTCTGTCTTTATAAATAAAGACAGTCGCGATCAACAATTATTTTGAGAGTTGTAATTGCGATTTCTTGGCCGTTTTGAGTCAATTTTGGGTGATTTGAAGTCCCACACGCCTGTTATTGTTGAGGCTACGTGGTGGAGTGACCAGATTGTATTGTGGGACCTCCATTTGAGGTGAATTTCACGTTTACACTGTTGCCCTGTCTCCTTTTGTTGTTTAAATTTGTGATTTCATTGCATGTGTTGTGGTTCGCTGTTTCAGGCCCCAAATTGTGTTCAATTTTGGGACACAAGTTCGTGGTGCAGTTTAGAACCTTTTGATAGAGTCAATTTCATAAATTGTGGCGGGCCCCTCATAATTTCCTTTTGACTTTAAAATTGGTCCATTTTTGTTTTATGTGTTTTTAGTGTCCTAACAATCGTACTTACGTTGTGATCCTATTTTTGATAGCGTGATAGTTTTCGGAGGCTGTGCAGGAAGGAAAAGCTCTGGCCTTGTAATTTGGAGCGCGTGGTCGGCCTATAGGTAGGCTACAACTTCCTTTCTTTCTAGATTGAGCATGAATGTGTAAATTCATGATGATTAGTGTGAATTGAGGGCGGGTACCTAGTTGTTTATGCTTTTCTTTTAGAAACCATATTTTAGGATTGATCGGCTTCATTTAGAGGTTAGTACCATGCTAGTTGTGGGTTGTATGCGTGTTGCAGCATGCTATGTGATTTACTTGTATTATTATGTGTTTTCTTAAGCATGTTCAGCCTTAGTCTAAGATATGCTAGTGATGAATTTGACACTTCCCCCTTGTATTTTCATCATGTTTCTAATGTCGTTTCGGATGAACTAGGTCCTTGTATACTGGAATAGCAGACTGGGGTCTGGTAGTATGAGCCTTAGTTTAGGCGTTTGCATAGCTTTTTAGACCTTGTATTCTTCTTCCTATCTATGCATCTTCGATGTATTACCGGAGGTTTGTGCTATTGCGAGGGTTGGAGATTAAGTTATACTAGGCTGGGAGCCTTCTATTGATACCTTTGAGTGGACGGTATTCTACAATGGCTTAGCTTGACATTGGGAGTCTCACCCTAGAACTTTATCTTGTGGGGTTATGAGTTGATGGTTATGGTGATTATTTCCGGTTCGAGGCCGGTGTACTATGGTTCGAGGTCGTTATCCTCAATCCGAGGTTGATGTTTTACGGTTCAAGGTTGTTATTTCCCACTTGAGACTGTTGCTCTATGGTTTGAGGCCGTTACTTCTTTGGGATACTGTCACCTTTGGGTTCGAGGCTCGGTTGACTCTTAGTGGACTTAGGATTTGGTGCTTACTCTTTATAGTCTTAGCTATTCTGTGTACCTATCGGGCTTATGGGGGTTCGTTCAAGTTTTTCTTTAAACTTGCGCACGAGTATACCTTCTAGGCTTATGGGGTCCAGTTAGGTTTAGTTTAGTTGTATTTAGATTTACTTTCTGAATGTTCATGTTCCTTCTTTCTTTCCCGCTTTGACCTTTGTTTGTGTCTAGATTTTATCTTTTTTGATTGTCTTTACCTTTCCTGCTCAGTCGGCCTTTAACGCCTACTAAGTACCTTTGTTTTGGTACTTACGCTACACTATGCATCTTTTTCGTGATGTAGGTCCTAGTACCAGCTACCAGCGGTGATTGTTCGTGCCGTCTTTTACAGCTTGTAGATACTGGAGACAAGGGTGAGCACTGGGCGTCTTTGACCAGCCTGTTTCCTTCTGTATTTATATAGCTAGTATCTTGCCTCTGAGATGGCTTGTTGTGGTCCACATTTGGGACTTGTATTTACCTTGATAGACAGCTCTATACTTGTGACTTCCAGGTTCTGGGAGGGTTTCCTTTGTATATACTTTTGGTTTACTTTTTGTTTTTGTCCTTTCTTATTGTTGGTATCATTCTTTGTTAGTTCTACCCTTGTACTCATTACTTGCCATTTTGGGTATGGGTTGACTTACCTATTGTGGGTTATAGTAAGTGCCATCATGACTCGAGGGATTGTATCATGACAAGATAAACCTTTGATGTGGGTCTCGAGGCTTCTGAGCTCATTAAGCTACCTTGTGGATTTTGGCTAAAATAGAGCTTGGGTGTGGGACCCATTTTTTATCGAAATGACCTCCCTTGGAAGTTTTGACATCTCTTTTGAGGCCAGATTGTCTAATTTAGTTAGGTAATATAGTTTGTTTGCGTGCATGGGTTTCTTAACCAATCCCGAGCACCCGAGCAGAGTCCGTTGGGATAGCTAAATTCGTTGGTGCCTGATGCTTGTATAGCCGCCTAAGCGGACTTTGGATCACTTAAGCACTGGATGCTTAAAGAGGTAGGGAGCTACTTTAGCGGGCCATGCAAAGAAGGGGCTAGCTCTTTTAGCGGCCCTTACATCGCTTAAGCGATGGCAACCTTAGCAGCTTGGGCACTGCTTTAGTGGAGCCCCCTACGAGGGACTAGTTGCTTTAGCGGCTAAGGCATTTTTTTAGCGGGGCCTCTTAAGCCACCAATTAGTGACCATTTTTGCGGCCATCACTGGTAGTTAAATCCATTTTCAGCCACATTTCCCCTAAGTTTTCATTCAATTCTTGCCTTTGGGAACTCGTTTCTCTATGGGAAATTACTGGTGGTTGTTGGAATTGGCTGGGGAATCTCTTCAAGAGGTTGTTAGGCTCTTTGATTACGTGTGTTAACCCGTAAGTCTTCTTTCTTCTCCTCTATTTTTAACTTCAAATGGTGAATTCTTGTTCATAAGGTGCATAAACTGTTTTTGGGTTGAATTAAGCTCGACTTTGTGCCTATCTTTGGGGTAGAATCTCTTCGAGTTGCTCAGGACCAATTAAAAGAATTGATTGTGGGTCTCCTCGTGCAAGTCCCCTAATGTTATTTTAGACTTATTTTTTGTCCCATCTTCAATTGTTGTGAATTAGGTGTCAAAATATTTGTATTGATGATATGATCATTTATTTGATAGCATGGTAGCGATTGGGGGCATCTCAAAATAGTAAAGCTCCGGTTTAGTTGATTTTGGAGCTCATGTGGTTGGCTTTGAGAGAGGGTATATCATAGAGATCTTAGATTGAGCTTGCTTTAGTATTTACTTGATGTTTAGCTAGTTTTGGGAGGGTTCTTAGCATTGTTCTTGTTTTGTTGTTAGAAATCCTGTCTTAGCATTCTTTTTCGGGTAGTTTTGGGTGATTCTAGAATGTTTACCTTAGTTGCGTTGTTGCCATTCCATGTTATTTTTGATGTCCTTTTTGTATTAATATTTGTAACTTATCTTGACCTTAGCCTCGCATAGGCTAGTGAGTGCCTTAGAATTTCTATTCCAGAGCCGTTATTCCATAGAAATCCTTTGAATCTCTTGGGACGGTCCTCGCTCCCTGTAAACTGATGTAGCAGACATAAGTCTGATACTATGAAGCCTTAACACTCAAAGACAAGTCAGCTTTAATAGCCTTTCATCCATAACTTTCCCTTTGTTTCCACCCCGATGTGTTTCAGTTGTGATTTCGGGCCTTGTTGGTTATATTGGATCAAGTGTTGGGTTTCGATGTGGAGTGGGTCTTTGTTGACTCTAAATATGGTTTCGCTCTATTGTAAGTTCCCACATGAAGATGAACTTCTAATTTTAGAGACATTCGAAGTCTATTAGGCGTGGTTTGAGGTCCGAGCATACTTGTATTAGCCATGATTCGAGGTCCGGGCACATTTGTACTAGCCACAGTTCGTGCTAAGGGAACGTATTCCAGATCGATCGAAGAGGGAGGTGAAAAGATTTGAGAGGCTAGGGCATACCTCTATTAGCCATAGTTTGAGTTTGGGTACACTTCTATTAGTTTGGTTTGATCAGTCTTGACATTGTGGTTCTATTGGGTTCTTTGGGGTGCCTTCGCCGCAGTTCGAATCTAGGCTCGGCCATTTTAACTCAAGAGTAAATATAATCTTAGTCATAGCTAGGGATCCATTTGGGTTTATTCATTTCAATTGAATACTAGTGTACCTTCTGAATTTATGGGGTCTAGTTAGGTTATAGATAGTTACTTTACTATACTGCTTTGCTCCTTCTATATTTGTGAGCTATATAATTAGACTTTTTGCTATTGCTTCGTATGTATGACCTTTAGTCACCGTTTCTTTCCCCGTTTTTCATTATGTTTTTACTTTCTAAGCTCAGTCGGCCTAGGATGTCTTCTAGATACCTATTATTTTGGTATTCATGCTACACTATGCATGTGTTTTCTTGATGTAGATCCAAGCGCCAACAGACAATTGATTCGAGCTTTTGCGGGGACTTCCGAAGATTGAGGGTGATCTGATGGAGACCTAGTTTGACTCATCTCCGTCTATATATAGTTTTTGCTATTCTTTTGTATTTGTAACAAATCTTTACTTATTTTGGTGATTTTGTACCTTGTACTCTTTTTAACAGCTTTGTAGCACCATTCCCTAGGTCATGGGATTAGATCTTGTATGTTTGTATATATTTATCATTTCCCTCTTTCCATTGTGTTTTCCTTTTACTTGTGGTTATCCTTTGGTTGGTTGTTGATATTTCCTGATATGCCTGTTACTTGTGGTTCTGGGATATGGATTGGCTTACCTACGCGTGGGTTTTTGTAGGTTTCATCATGACTCAAATTTTTAGGTTGTGACAAAGTTGGTATCTGATAAGTGGATATTTTTACCAACTTATCTTATCTTTAAGCCTACTTTATTGCCTTGTTTGTGTGAGAATAGGTGCATTTAATATGGTTTTCTTCATGTTTTGTAGAAAAATACAAAATAGAGTGATTGAGAAGATAAATGAAGAAACAAAGTGAAATCGAGGCAAAAAGAGGAATAAACTGTAAATTTTAAACTGGCAGGAATTTACGCATTGCGATCGCGTTGACAACGCATCATGATTGCGGTCAACAGAATACTAAAGCATCGTGGTCGTATGGTCAAAGGTCGCGACCGCGATCAAAAAACTTATGCTTCATCGTGATCGCATGAAATAGTGCCGCGAACGCGAAGAGAAAACTGTAAGGCATCTGGGTAGATTCAGAAATTCACCTTTTGATCCCAAAATCCCATTTTACACTCATGTATAACCATTGTGGGATATTTATTGACTCTATTATAGATTGAAGAACACTTCATAGCGTGGGTTTAGGGTTTTAGAGCAAATTTCCTTCAATTCACTATTGGAGTAAAGATTGGTTTCTCAATTGTAACCATTTTATAACTTTTCTTCAAACTCCTTGTTTTGTATTTCTTGAATTATGGGTGTAATTGATCATAGAGATTTTGGATTTTATTTTGTTGATTGACATCATTAACTTTTGTAATTATTGAATGTTTCATATTGATTATCTAATTGATTTCATGCTTTACATGTATTCCTAATGGATTTGATCACTCTTTGGACTTGCCCATTTACTTTGATTGAGCTTGAAAGAGTCAATTGAGGTTGGGAAAGGTTGATTAGTGCTAATTTTGAGGTGTAACTACTCATAGATTGGATTATATCTAGAAATAGTGTAATCCTAACAATGCCCATAATTGGATAAATTGTGTTACCACTTAGCTATGCTTGAAAGAGCTAGTTGAGATATATTTGCCTACATTCAAGAGAAATAGGTGGATAATTGAGATTCCAAGGCATATATGATTTTCCATTCACTAATTCCCTTTGATTCCTTGCTTGAAAATTCCTTTGCCCTTGTTCCCCTCTTTCCCCTATCCTAAATTGTTACCAACATCTTCATATTATAATTGTATTGTTCGTTTGGATTCTAACTAGTAGCTTGTAATTCTGTCTCTTCGATTGCCTACACATTGTTCGTTGTGGGATTCAACCCCGATATTATACATTGGGTTATATATTGCTAGTGATCACTTACGAGTTGAATTGTATGATGGGTAATTTGAGAGTTATAAAAAATGGTACCGCTATCGGAGAACAATATGGTATATTGAATTGATTTAGAATTTAAAGTTTACTTTTTTTTCTATCCAAATTGTGAATATTTGCTTGTGTTTTTCTTTTTGCCGTTGGTCTCTTGTGATGAAGCAATGCTTGGTGTTTGTAATTCCTATTTTGATGACCCATGGCCTTGTTGTGGAGGACTTCATGTTTGGAAAAGTTTTGTAGAGGCCTCTCTAGATGAAGAGATGTGTGAATAAATGGGTGTGGTGAGTCAAACAAGGCTCATGAGCTTGCCACAAAATCTTGAACATGGTGAGAGGCTACAACATCTTATGTTCCAAATGGGGGATGCGTTCCACTACGTGCCCTAACTCGGTGTCATGAAATGATCCAAGTTGAGTTTGAAATTGTAACTTTGAAGACCAATGTGAGAACAAGAAATGGAGTATGTGATGTTCCTTGTCAAGAGGTTAAAAATAGCGCATTGGATTTGGAGTCACAAGAAACAAGGGTTGTGAAAAACATGGAAGAAATCTTGGATATTTGCAAGCCAATAATAATTCAAGATGCCGAAATCAAAGAAATGATACTAGATTTGCAAGAAAAAGTCAAAAATATCATTTATGACAACTCTAGTTAATTTGGAAGTGAGAGTGTCACTCACTTGAAGGACAAGGATTATGAGCTTCAATGTTTGAAAGGCCCAATGATCCTCTCACTTTTGCCCAATGATCCTAAAAAAAGAACGATGTGAAATTGGGTAAAAGATTCAAATCTTCGAAATGGAAACATCAAGTGATACTCTTGATTTTCTCATGTTGTCTTCATACATTTCAATGAAGCCTTGATTTGAAGTTGGGGAGAAGGTTCATCACATCAAAATGGGAACATAAAGGGTGATACAACTAGCGTTGTGCCACGACGTTAAATTTTGCGCTTGATGGGAGGCAACCCATTGGTTAGAAATATTTTGATTCTATATTTAATTTTGAGTTTTTGATTCTTAGATTGGATTAGGATTTTATTTTTCACTAATCCTCATAATTTTAAAATGTTTGGAGCTAATTTGAATAGGTTTTGAGGCAAAGTACTAGAGGGAAATGATGTTCGGGGTTGCAACACCTTTAAAATGGGGTTTGAATCACTTTTTGGGGGCACAAGATCGCCAAATGTAATTGGCGAGTCAACAAATTGACCAACTACCTCACCCAATAAGAGAATCGCCTGCAGCTGATGTAGTGTCTGATATCGCTAATGCGATGGGTTGATCGCTAAAGAGACTCCTTATCGCTAAAGCGAAGCATCACAAATCAGTGGCCTTCACTAAAGTGGCCAATCATCGCTAAAGCAAACCCTGAGACTTCATTAATGGTCGTGAAAGCAGTCATAAAGACTCTTAAGTGACATCAGAGACTTCAAAAGTATGAACATATGATTATAAACGGTCCTTTCTTGTTCCTTTTTCATTTTGTTCTAAGTTGTCCACATTCTCTTACTCTTCATCCCAAGTGACAATCATATATGTTCCCTCCTCTCTAACACTCTTAGATGGTATAATTATTCTTGTCCTTCGCTCTTGCTTTACTTGAATGTTGTGGGTATTGGTTGGGTGAGAATGCTCATAAATTAGGGTAGTAACTTGTTTGATCTGTCACAATTTTCTTGCTAAATGTAGATTACGTGAGTTTGGGTTGAAGTATGATAATTGGGGAAGTCTTGAGTACCCATTTTGTGTTCTAATGACAAGGAAATAGAATGCCCCCAAGTGTTTGATAAATTGCTTACGAGACCTCGAATTTGATTGAAGAAGTTATTATGATGAAATGATTGAGTTTTTTTAATTGCTTGTTGATTGTTGTTGGAATTGAACTTGTGTGGTTTGATTTTTATATGCAAAATTGACTACTAAAAGTTGGATACTCATGTTGGGGCCGACAGGCCGCAAAAGCGGGCTTCCAGGTGCTAAAGTGACCTTCGCTAAAGCAGCCTTCCCAACGGTTTTGCATTTCCCACTAATGCGGCACCCAGCCGTTGATGCGTCATTTGCTTAATCAGCCCCTGTCACTTTTGCGACATTAGAGATGATTTTCTGCCAGTCTGCAAATTTTTCTGAAACACTTCAATCTATCTCAAATTGAGTTTTAAAGCTTTTCTTTGTCTTCTACCAGTAGCACTGCATTGTTTAACACATGTTTCTTACATTTTCATGCTATTGTGATATTTTTAGGTTTTCAAAAAGTCTGGAATGGCGAGGCAGCTTATTGATGAAGCAGAAGTCGGTGGTGAATATTTCCGCAATCGATTCATTTCTCTTCGAAGTCAGATTATCTACTACAATGATTTTAATGAGGAAGAAGTTGTTTACCGATAGAAAAATTTCACTTCAAAAGGTTACCAAAACTCTTCTCCGATTCTATCAAAGACTATAGGTCACCGGATGGATATGCTTTGCACCCGAGCCTTGCAAGGCGAATGAGAAATGATAGAGAATTTTATGCTTACCTCATGGTGAATAACCTGATAAACCTGGTGATGGCTATCTGGGGAGAAGTTGTTAGCTTTGGGACGGAAGCAATAAATGAAGTCTATGGGTTACAAAATCATGACATTGAAGACTTCAAGACAAAAGTTTGTGAGCTGGGCAGTTGGTTAGTCTCGAGTTATGCTCAGCCAAGAGTGTACCTTGGGGCACTATAAAATCTGAGATCGCCCCCACAAAGTTCACAGCCGGAGCGAGGAATCGAATATTGATTGTTTGTAGCCAAGTCTCTTCATGTGGGAACAGTAGTTGCATTCCGATATGGAGGGAACAAATAGTGTCTTGCATACATGATGACATCCCGTTGAATGTTGGCCATTTGATCGTCAATGAATTCCGTGAGTTCAAACCCCATGACAACCCCACTCTCATGTTCCCTTCGTTGATCACTGAACTGTGCAAGAAAGGTAAAGTTAAAGAGTATCCAGGTGACATTTGGGTAGGCCCAAAAGTCCCAATTTTCCCTTTAAAGTCATGAAGTGAAGGGGCTGCCATCAAAAGCAAGAAAAGGAAGATAGATTCAAGGAAGACAATGAGTATTAAGGCCTGCTCTTCTAGACAATTGGCAGTGGGACCATTTAAGTCATTGGTCGAAGAGTTGAGGGAAGTCAGAGTTTGTGACCAAGCTACCTCAAGGGCCTGGTGAGTCATCTGCGGGACCTAATTCTTTTGTCCCACAAAAAGAGTTTGATGTGTTCTTGGATGATCAATGTCACGATCCAAAGTACACCCTAGACGTGACATGGAGTATAAGACCCCGAGAGGCCCTACACAAGCCACTTGACATACATGTACAAAAAATAATAGACAAAAGTAAAGAATCTCATATAAATGGGAAAGTTTGACACTAAAGCGAAAGTCTAACATAGTCTTGACAAACCATCTAACACATCAAAAGAAGTGATCAGGATGTAACCCATACACCATGTACAATTTCTGGAAACTAAAACATAAGGAAAATGAAGTAAAGGCAACTTGGTCCTTGGAACATGAGGACTTACCAACTCAATGAACCTCGAGTGATCACCAACTAGCCACTAGAGGAAGGAGAGGAAGCGTCACACCCTACATTATTAAACAATGTAGGAACAAGTATGCATTAGTACATGGAATGTACTAATTATAAGGAATATGCTTAAAAACATGAAGCATGATCATAAGAGGACATAATCGAAAACATGAAATGCATGACCAAACTAAACATAGTAAAATCATTTAAAAAAGAATCATAAATCATGAACATGATTAATGCATCTTAAAATCATGAGTAATGCTTCATAAAACATTTCTGAACAACTTAGTTCATTTTGTGAGATATTTACTATTAATCAACATAGACCACGTGAGCTATAACATGGAATCCGATGTCTTGCTCTCACACAAAAAAGAGATGTCATTGCTTGCCAAGGTGACGATCTTAAACTTCTAGCTTAGGTGAATCCACTAGATATGTCACTTAAGATAACCTACGGGGGAACTAGTTAGGGACAAAGAGATTGTTACTAGAGACCTGCCCTCTACTAACGAGAGAGCCTCCATCTTAATATCCTCTCAGTGCTAAGTAAAAATTCCAATGGAATAGTCATAAACATAAGCATGTCATCATCCATGGAAAAGCACAATTAAGTTAATAATCCAAGCTAAAACATCATAGAGTAGCTCCTTAAACCATGTATGAGAAAACCTTTCACCATTCATGATTTCTTAATATGAGAAAACCTTTCATAGTTTATGCATATGTGAGAAAACCTTTCATAATTTCATTGATGCTTATCTTAAAGCAACCTAAATGATAATTCAATTCTTTTTCATAAATCATGCATACTTCACGAAAACATCATTCATAGGTTCATAGTTTCTTCATAAATTTATTTCTTTTAGGGTTCATAGTCAAAATCATGATCAATGCATGGGTTCAAAGAAAATCAATTGGAAGGCACAAAATTGAGTCAAAACAATCATAATATGATCAAAATTAAACAATTGAATCCATATAATAAGAACCCATGAAGAATTGAATGAAAACCTAATCATTTTGATTGAAATTGAATGGGAGAATTGAGAAAACTTGGAACTCAATGGGTGAATGGAGCGCATTGATGAAGCCCTACATACCTTGATCTTGAAGCCCAAAACAATGGAGGAATCAGAGGCTTGAGAACTTGAAGAACCCTAGAATCCCTTGTGAGCCTTTGAGAGAAAAACTTGGGATTTTGGGGAATGGGCAATTTCTTAAGAGTAAAATAAATTATAGGATCTATTTATAGGCTAAAACGACGTAGTATAGGAATTATAACTATAGGAAAAGACCCAAATACCTTTAAAAACAAATGTCGTACACTCTTACGATTTGGACCTATGACCTTTACTGGTCAACCATAGGACCAACTTCAGAAATCCACATTTTACCTTACTTCTCACGAGACCATTCTACGGTCTTTCTAACTTCTTATAGTCCGTAGACCTGATCCATAGAACTCAACTTTTAGTCCAAAATTTTACTAAGTCTGAATCCTTTCTACGAGACCATCCTATGACTCGTAGAACCAAATAAAACCTCATTTCCTTCCATAGAACTGAGGTCTTAATTAAAATCTCTAAATCATCCCTATGTATCAATCCTACGACCCGTCAAAAATCCTACGCCTCATCCTATCAAATCGTAGTTTCAACATCAGAAACTTAATTTTCCAAAAACTCAACTTTGGTTTCTACGATTCACTTCCTATGGCCCGTAGGTTGGACTCGTAGACCACTGCTTCAGAGAAATTTCTACATTTTTCTTTCCTTTTCAACTTTCCAACTTTGAAGTGTTACAATACCTCCCCCTTGGGAACATTTGTCCTCGAATATGACTCAAACTGACATGAATAGAGTACGAGAGAAACTAACAACCCAACATGAATGCAAATTTCATCAAAATGCACATAAACATAAAGAATCATTCCAAGCTAAATCATAACATCAAAATCAAGTGTTTCATGAACATACATGTATATGAAAACATGAGAATGACTAAAATGCATGAACCCGAAAGAATGAACCATCCGGAGCGAATAGGAGTGGAGGGAAAGAGATGAGGATACCGGGACATCATATTGACTTCGGCCTCCCAAGTATCACCCTCAACAAACTGGATCCTTCAAAGAACTTTCACAGAAGCTACTTCTTTATTTCTCTACTTTCGGACTTGTCGGTCTAAGATCTTAACCAGAACCTCTTCATAAGAAAGATTCTCCTTAACTCCTAAACCTTCTAAAGGCATAATAGATGTTGAATTTCCAACACACTTCTTCAACAAAGAGACATGGAATACCAGATGTATCAATGCTAAATCATTAGGCTACTCAAGTTCATAAGAAACTGTACCAATATGCCTCAAAATCTGATATGGGCCTACAAAGTAGGGACTAATCTTCCCTTTATTTCCAAATGTTATTACACCCTTCATGGGTGAAATTTTCAAGTAGACCCAATCATCAACCTCAAACTCAAGCTCTCTTCTCCTAACATCGGCATAAGACTTTTGTCGACTTTGAGTTCAACCTTTCAGGAATAAGTCGAACCTTTTTCATAGCCTCATGCACCCAAGCCCTATCAAAGCAACCTCACCAACTTCAAACCAACCAATAGGAGACCTACACCTCCTTCCATAAAGAGTATCAAACGGTGCCATCTCAATGCTAGAATGATAGCTATTATTATAAGCAAACTCAATCAAAGGCAAATGATCATCCCAATTACCCTTGAAATCAATCACTCATCCTCTTAATATATCTTCTAAGGTATGAATAATATGCTCGGCTTGTCCATCGGTTTGGGGTTGAAAGACCATTCTAAGTTTAACTTGAGTACCAAGATCTTCTTGGAACAACTTCCAAAATTGGGATGTAAATTGAGTACCACGATCATAGATAATGGATAAAGGCACTCCATGCAACCTTGCCATTTCTCGAATGTAAATCTTGGCATAATCTTTCGATGAGAATGAAGTCTTAACGGGAAGGGAGTGAGTCAATTTCGTCATTCAGTCCATAATAACCCAAATCAAATCAAACTGTCGACGAGTGCAAGGTAAACCCGTAACAAAGTCCATATTCAAATCTTCCCATTTCTATGTAGGAATGCTAATGTCTTGAGCCAAACCTCCCAATTTTTATGCTTAACTTTCACTTGTTGAGAATTCAAACATATAGCCACAAATTCCGCAATGTCCTTCTTCATCGCATTCCACCAATAGACTTCCCACAAATGACAGTATATCTTGGTAGCTCCAGGGTGAATAGAATATCGAGAACTATCAGCTTCTGTCAGAAGCTAATTTCTCAACTCATCAATATTCAAAACACATAATCGATCTTGATTCGAAGGACACCATCTCCCCCTTTGGAGAAAGCCTCAATGGCTTTTTTGGAAATCGACTTCTTCAAGTCAGCTAGTACTAGATCAAGATCTTGCTTAGCCTTTGCATCCGAACAAAAGAAGATTGCGATCCATTATGAACAACTACACCACCTTCATTGGAATCAACCAAGTGAACACCCAATCGGGCCAATCTTTGAACATCACATACTAACTCCTTCTTATCCACCACATTTGCCTTACTAGGATGCTATAGAATACTCATGTCGTAATTGTTCAAGAATTCTAGCCATCTCCTATGATAAAGATTTAAATCCTTCTGAGTGAACACATATTTCAAACTCTTGTGGTTGGTAAACACATCTACATGAGCAACATATAAGTAATGCTTCCAAATCTTTAGGGCAAACACTAGCGCCTTCTAACTCTAAATCATGAGTCGGATAATTCTTTTCATGCACCTTCAATTGTCTTGAAGCATAAGCAATGACTTTCCCATGTGCGGTCGGAGGATGACAGGGCAATCACGCCTTGCTCCCTCTGACATCTATTGGGAGGGAACCTCTTTTCAAAGTGTGATTCGTCGTTTCCAATGCGGTTAATTGCTATTAGGCTTTTTAGGAAAGTTCCCCTCTGCCTATGCAGTTAGCTCGACTCCAGGTATAGCTCTTAATGGGCATGTAGCCGTAGGCGGGAACTCTTCTTTTTATCTTATTCTTTGGTCAGGCTGGTAATCCCAACCAAATAAGCAATCGCAATCGCTACAAGCAACCTATTTCATACCCTTTTCGTCGTACTTCCTCTTCTCTTTCTCTTCTTTCTCTCCCTGCCGAGCTTGTATCAAAACACAACCAAGACCAATTCGAGAAGCATCACAATAAACTACAAAACCATCCGATCCTTTCAGCAATGTTAAAATACTGGCTAAAGTGAGTCTATCTTTCAACTCTTGGAAACTCTTCTCACAAGCTTTCAACCATAGGAATTTCACCTTCTTTTGAGTCAATGTGGTCAAAGGAGAAGCAATATAGGAAAATCCTTCCACTAACCTTCTATAGTAACCGGCCAAACCTAAGAAACTCCGTATATCTGAAGCAGATAAAGGTCTAGACCAATTCTTAACCACCTCAATTTTCTTAGGATCGACTTGGATACCTTTTATTGGAGACAATATGGCCAACTAAAGCAACCGACCTCAACCAAAACTCACACTTGCTAAACTTAGCATACAATTCCCGATCCTTGAGAATTTGTAATACAGTTCTCAAATGCTCAACATGATCATCTTCACTCCGTGAGTAAATCAAGATATCATTAATAAACACAATAAAAAACATGTCAAGACATTGCTTAAAGACCCTATTCATCAAATTCATAAATACCGCCATGGCATTAGTCAAACCAAAAAACCTTACCAAAAACTCATAATGGCCATATCGAGTTTGAAAAGATTTGTTTGAAATGTCACTCTCCTTCACCCTCAATTGGTGATAACCCGACCGGAGGTCAAACTTAGAGAAGTAACTTGCTCCTTGGAGTTGATTAAACAAATCATCAATCCTTGGAAACAGATATTTATTCTTAATGGTAACTTTATCCTAATGCCGATAGTCAATGCACATTCGAAGAGAACCATTCTTCTTTCTAACAAACAACACTGGGGCACCCCCCATGGTGAGATACTCGGTCTAATAAAACCCTTATCAAAAAAATCTTTTAATTGATTCTTTAACTCCTTAAGTTCTGTCTGGGCGATACGATAAAGAGGAATATAGATAGGCTGTGTATCTGGGAGAAGGTCAATATCAAAGTCTATTCCCCTTTCGAGAGGAATACTTGGAAGGCCATCAGGAAACACTTCCAGAAATTCATTTACAATCAGAACTGACTCAAGAGTAGGGGTTTCAGAATCTGTATCCCTAACCTGAACTAGATGATAAATGTGACCCTTAGAAATCATTTTTCTAGCCTTTGCAAGATATCAATAGACCTTTAAGAACATAATTTCCCCCTTTCCATGACATGATAGGTTTGTTTGGAACCTTAATAGTGACCAATCAACTTCTATAATCTATAAAAGCATAAAATGCATGAAGCCAATCCGTCCCGAAAATAACATCAAAATCTAACATATCAAGCTCTACTAGATCAACATTAGTGACTCTATGAAAAATGAAAATAGGATAGTTTCTATAAACTCTCTTAGCTACTATAGAATCACCAATGGGGGTAGAGACATGAAAGAAATTAGAAAGGATTTTGGGACCAACATCAAATCTCATTTCCACGTAAGGAGTAACAAAAAATAAGGTAGCACCCCTATCAAGTAAGGCATACTCATCAAGGTTAAAGACTTTCAATATACCAGTCACAACATCTAGAGAACCCTCACGATCCTGTTGAGTCTGAAGAGCATAAAATCTATTTTGCTTCGGAGCACCCGAACCGGAATCACTAGGCTGAGCTTACCTACCATCCTTTTCCTTAGTAGCATGCAATAGGAAATCTCTCATCTTATGACCACTCTTTCCACAACTAAAGCAACCATCCATACCGGCCAAGCACTTGCCATCATGTTTCTTACCACACCTAGAGCAAGCGGGAATAGAAGATCCATCACCACTACCTCCTTGAGGCTTGGGGTTAGTCACCCTATCTTTGTTGAACTAAGGGTAGGTACATTAGAAGAACCTTGACCAGAAAACTTTTGCCAGAATTGAGGACGCCCATGTCCACCGGACCTAGAATGTAAAAAGTCACCATGACATGTCCTTGCCCTCTTGGACTCTCTAGCCCTTTCCTTGAGCTTTTTTCTCTTCAATTTGTCGAGCATGTATCATTAAACAAGAGATATTTATCTCCTTAATCAACGTGGCAGTATGACATTCTTTGACAACCAGGTCAGACACAGCTGACACAAGCTTACTCATCCTTGCTCTAGAGTCGGCAACCATAGTTGGAGCATACTTAGCCAATTGAATGAACTTTAAAGCATAATCCTTCACACTCATATTCCCTTGTTGAAGATTGATGAATTCAAGCACTTTTGCTTCTCTCATCTCAAGAGGAAAAAAACGATCAAGAGAAGCTCCTTTAAATTTTTTCCAATCAAGAGGACTCACATCAATAGCCCTCTCACTCTTCCATTGTTCAAACCACACTTGAGCAACACCCTTGAGTTAATAAGAGGCCAATTCCAACTTCTCCACCATACACAATCCCATAATTCCCACTATCTTATACATCTTATCAATATTCTTTTGAGGATCCTCATCAATCTTAGAACCATAGAATTCTGGGGGATTCATCCTAGTGAAGTACCTTTATCCTTGTCATTGTCGTACCCACATTTGGGTTCACGGGAGCAACGACTTCTCTATTAACTTGGGTCATCATAGCTTGAGTCAACATTTGGAAAGAGGCTCAGAATTCGGCATGAGTCACTTGCTCAGCAAAAGAATCATCCAAAACTTAGGAAACTTTTGGCTCCACATTCTCATCTGCATTTCTTCTTGAGGGGCCATATCCTAAAAGCTTTGAACATGATTTAGGACAGGGATATTTATAAAGATAGACTCTATGGAACAACTTTAGAGTAATGAAAGAAGTGGAGTTTCCTAAATGTTTCGTAGCCTCTATTCATAAATGTGGCATGCTTCACATTCATAAAAATGACTCTGCTCAATGCGGCTTGTCAAACATCATAAGAACTTCTCTAAAATCTTGTGCTCTGAATAACAAGTTTGTCACAACCCAAAGGACACCTTAAATGTGACATGGCGTATAAGACCCCAAGAGGCCCTACACAAGCTACTTGACATACATGTACACAAAATAATAGACAATAGTAAAGAATCTCATATGAATGGGAAAGTTTGACATTAAAGCAGAAGTTTAACATAGTCTCGACAATCCATCTAATACATCAAAAAAAGTGGTCGGAACGTAGCCCGTACACTACATACAATTTCTGAAAACTAAAACATAAGGAAAATAAAGTAAAGGCAACATGATCCTCAAAACATTAGGACTCACCAACTCTATGAACTTCAAGTGATCACCCACTAGCCACGAGCGAAAGGAGAGGAAATGTCACACCCTACATTATTAAACAATGTAGGCACAAGTATGCATTAGTACATGGAATGTACTAAGTATGAGGGATATGCATAAAAACATGGAACATGATCATAAGAGGACATAATCGAAAATATGAAATGCATGACCAAGCTAAACATAATAAAATCATTTAAAGAAGAATCATAAATCATGAACATGGTCAATGCATCTTAAAATCATGAGTAATACTTTATAAAACCTTTAAGAACAACTTAGTTCATTTTGTGAGATTTTACTATTAGCTGACATAGACCACATGAGCTATAACGTGGAATCTGGTATCTTGCTCCCAAAATGAAAAGAGATTCCATTGCTTGCCAAGGCAACGACCTTAAACTTCTAGCTTAGGTGGATCCACTAACTATGTCACTTAAGATAACCTACGGGGCATTTATTTAGGGACAAGGAGATTGCTACTAGAGACCTAACCTCTACTAACGTGAGAGCTTCCATCTCAATATCCTCTCGGTGCTAAATAAAAATCCCAACGGAATAGTAAAAATCATAAGCATATTATCATCCATAAAAATGCACAATTAAGTTACTAATTTAAGCTAAAAACATCATAGAGTAGTTCCTTAAACTATGTGTGATAAAACCTTTCACCATTCATGATTTCTTAACGTGAGAAAATCTATCACAATTCATGCATATTTGAGTAAACCTTTCACAATTTTGTTGATCTTATCTTAACTAACCTAAATCATAATTCATTCCTTTTTCATAAATCATGCATACTTCATGAAAACATCATTCATAGGTTTATAGTTTCTTCATAGATTCATGTCTTTTAGGGTTCATAGTCAAAATTATGATCAATGCATGAGTTCATAGGAAATCAATTGGAAGACATAATTGTGTCAAAATAATCATAGTATGATCAAAATTAAACAATTGAATCCATACAATAAGAACCCATAAGGAATTGAATGAAAATCTAATCAATTTGATTGAAATTAAATTGGAAATTGAGAAGACTTGGGGCTCAATGGGTGAATGGAACCCATTGATGAAGCCCTACATACCTTGATCTTGAAACCCAAAACAATGGAGGAATTGGAGGCTTGAGAACTTGAAGAACCCTAGAATCCCTTGTGAGCCTTGGAGAGAAAAACTTGGGAGAGATTTTGGGGAATGAAAGGGAATGGGTAGTTTCTTAGGAGTAAAATCAGTTATAGGGTCTATTTATAGGCTAAAACGAAGTAGTATAGGAATTAGAAAGATAGGAAAAGACATAAATATCCTAAAAAATAACTGCCAGACAGTTTTACGGTTTGGACCTACAGTTCGTAGAACTTTCTACGGCCCATACTGGTCAACCGTAGAAACAACTTTAGAAACCCAAATTTCACCTTACTTCTCACGAGACCATTCTATGGTTCGTCGAACTTCCTATAGTCCGTAGACCTCATCCGTAGAACTCAACTTTTAGTGAAAAATTTCACTAAGTCTGAACCCTTTCTACAAGACCATTCCACAACTCATAGAACCAACTATGACCCGTCATTTCCTCCCGTAGAACTGAGGTCTTAAATCAAATATCTGAATTATCCCTATGGATCAATCCTACGACCCGTCAAAAATCCTACACCTTGTCCTGTCAAGTCAAAGGTTCAACATCTGAAACTTAATTTTCCAAAAACTCAACTCTGGGTTCTATGATTCACTTTCTACGCCCTGTAGGACTTCCTATGGTCCATAGATTGGACTCGAAGACCACTGCATCAGAGGAATTTCTACATTTTCTTTTTTTTTTAACTTTTCAACTTCTGAGGTGTTACTATCAAAGGAATCAGAACGCTCATCTATCGAGATTGGAAAGGCATACACAGACCTAGCCAAGTTACATGATGAGTTGAGTCATTCCCATGACAAGATGAAGAAGAGGGAGAAGTAGAGAGATAAATTTTTCTCTCGAATATGGAAGGGGGTGAAAGGGTTGTGAAAGGTCCTCAAGGCCAATAATCCACTTCCCTCATCGAGACCAGGTGAGATTGCTGATGTACCACCCCAGTTATACGATGACAGTGCGGTCACCGATAGTGAGGACAATGAGTGATGTAGTATAGGGAGCCCCTCATATTCTCTTTTTGCTTTAATGGTTGTACTGTGAGGACATAATATCGTTTTTTGTTGGGGGTGCTTCCCTTTGTGTACTTTTGATGTTTTGGTGATTGATATTTTAGATTTGGATTATTTGTCTATCCTTGTCGGGCTTGGATTATTATGGAGTTGTGCCCTTGTCAGGCTTTTTTATATTTTGTTTGATTAGTTATTTCTTTTTTTTCTTTTTTTTTAGTTATATTTTTCATTGTTTAGCTTCTTTTTGATGATTTTGTTGAGGGATGATGCCCAATGATAGATAGAGTGACGTCTTTCTTAAGGGCATATCGTGATGGTTAGGTATTATTATTCTTGTGTACACGGTGAAGTCTGAGTAACCATTGCGTTCCTTTGAGTAGGAGATAGTACTTGTAGCTAGTGTGAATTAGGGTTGTCCTCGATGAAGTCTGAGTAGCCGGTTATTGTTTCCTAAGGTGAAGTCTAAGAAACCAATTGTTGTTATCATGGTGAAGTTGGAGTAATCGTGGCATTATTGGCCTTATTGGAGCTTTAATATGATATTGTGACTTGTTTGGTACTAATAGATTTAGTCAAGCATTGTGAATCGTAAATGAGTACACCCATCCTAATTTGTTTTGAAAGACGGTCTTCGAAAATGAATGATGTTGTGACAATGCCTAGACTCTTTTTGTGACTCCTTACTTATTAGGTGGTGAGTGTGAAAAATGACTTCTTTTTTCTTGGCTAGGAAGTGAAATTTATTCGTCTCAAACAGTTTGCGTGTCATGTGTGTTGAGTCATAGAAATAATTCCTTGTGTCACTTGTGCTAGCTAGAACTTGCTCGTTTAGTCTTTTAACGTTGGTCTTGATTGGTTTTGGTTGGAGAAATAATCTTAGGGTCTCTTTGTGATTCTTGAAAGCCCACTTGACCTAAAAAGCCTACCCTTGCACTAAATGTAACCCTAGCTGACCTCTTTGAGCTTAATATCATTTCCTTGGCAACCTCATTACAAGCCTTTTCCATTTAAAAAAAGTAATCATCTTTTGAATCCTTTTGTAATACCTCAGTTTTTGGAAGAGAGCTTTTTTTTTAGTTTTGGCAAGAGTCACTTTCTACGGATGCAATCTATGGGTCGTAGACCAGTTGACGGACCGTAGAATACATTCGTAGAAAGAGGGTAAAATGTTTTGAAAATCAAGTCTTTGAAGTTGAGTCTACGGGCTAACAGGACGGACCGTAGGTCTTTCCACGGGCGGTAGATCAAAGTCGTAAAAAGTGTCTTGAATTTTTGGGTCTATGAAGTTTTCTACGGTCCAACAGGACGGTCCATAGGAATTCTTACGGACCGTAGGTTGGAACCGTAGGCTTCATCCGGCAGTTATTTTCCTGGAATTTTTATGTCTTTTCCCAATTCTTTTAAATTTTTTTAATTACGACTTTGCCCCTAAATTGACCCACTATATAAGTCTTTCATCCCAAATTTTCCTTCATTATTCTCATTCTAAAAAATTCCCAACTTCCCAAATAATTCTCTCTCTAGAAAGTTCTCTCAATTCTCAAGGAAGAAGAAGAGCTAGGATCCTCCATTGAATGTCATTGATTTTTAGCAATTTCTTGTGGGCTTTGTTGAGATATGTTAGCATTCACTATTGGAGTCCTTTCCTCCATTGGGTCCCTAGTTTTCTTATATTTTCAAGGTTTAATTCCCCAAATTGAGTTAGGGTTTTGATCAATTATATGGGTTCTATAATTATGATTCTAATTGTTGATTTTATGATTCTTAGTGCACGATCTAGCGTGATTTATATGATTTGAGTAGAAATTGAATGAACCCATGCATGAGTCATGATTCCTAGTTATGAATTCATGATGAAGTATGATCCATGCATTTATGAACTTATGAAACTGATGAAAATATGCATGATTCTAGTTTATTGCATGATTCTAAGATGAATTGACATGTACCCATACTAGATCATGATTTATGAATATATGAATAGCTTGCATAAGAGATGCATGTATATGGATAGCTTGCATAAGAGATGCATGTTTCATGAGAATTATGCTTATAATTGCTAGGGTGCATATAGATGATGGCATCCATGAGTTGTGAAAAGGTTTTCTTCACAATAAGCTAAGAATATGAATGTGAAAGGTTTCCTCACAAAAATTAGGGTTCATATGGTTGAAAGGCTTCTTCACCTATGAATCGATCAGGAGCTATTCTAATGATGTAAGCTTGGGGCAAGCCCATGGTAGTTGAAAGGTCTTGATATGATCTTAGCTTGGATTTTGTAACCCTAGATGTACCTCTTCCTTGGTTAAAATATGAATAAGATTAATTGACTATTCCTTGGGATTTTGCTTAGCACTGAGCAGGCTTTTGGGATAAAGGTTTCCATTTAGCGTCTGTGGACCTTTAGTAGCAATCCCAAAGTCCCAGAACTACATGCCTCGTAGGTTTTTGTCTCAGATAGACACATAGCTAGTTGATACACGTAAGCTACAGATTTATGATCCTTACCTTGGCAAGAAGGACACCCCTTCTAGTGTTGTGGGGTAGACATCACTCCACTTTTTAGTGTGGGGCAGACACTGGATTCCATGTTATAGCTCACATGGTCTATGTCGGTTGAAAGTAAAAATCCCATAATAATGAACTAGGGTACTAGAAGTATCTCACGAGACAAGACTTATGATATGACTAGCTTGCATTGACCATGTTTTTGCATTGAGATTCTAACCCTAATGTCACATGATTTAGTTTGGTCATTGCATGTTCATGATGATATCTCATTAGCATGATTTCCTATATTAAAGCATCTCATTGGCATGATTTATGTGATTATATGCATTGGCTTCATACTTACCACATTCCACGTACTAATGCATACTTGTGCCTACATTCTCTTATAATGTAGGGTCAGACAGTCATCCTTCGCACTCTCGTGGTTAGTTGCTTTCAGAGTTTGAGCTATCAGCATTGGTGAGTCCTCATGCTTCGGGGACTAAAACACTTCATTGCTTTTCTTTACTTTTCAGTTTTAGACTTGTATATGATGTACGGGTTACGTCCCAATCATTCTATTATATTAGATGGCTTTTGAGACATAGTCAAGACTTTCGCTTGTAGACTCTTACTTCTATGAGATCGTGTATTTCTTTCCTCATTTTTGTCTTTACCTTATGTATATGTATGCGAAGTGGCTTGTGTGGGGCCTCTCGGGGTCCTATACGCCATGTCACACATAGGGGGCACTTTGGGTCGTGACAAACTTGGTATTCAGAGCGCAAGGTTTAGAAAGGTCCTAGGTTGTCTCAAAGCCACGTCTAGTAGAGTCTTGTTCATAAGTGTGAAGCGCGCCACATTTATGAATAAGAGGCTACAAGATGTTTGGAAATTCCACTTCTTTCATATTCTAGAATCGTGCTTTAGAGTTTAACTTTATACGTTCCTCTCCTAATCCATGTCCTACGCTTTTCAGGATATGGCACCTAAAATAGCTTTTGTGAGGAGGAACGCAAATGAGAATGCGGAGCAAGAGGCTAACCAAGTTCCGGCCGCTCCCTTGGCCGAAGAGATTACTAATGCGGAGTTCCGAGCTGCTTTCCACGTATTGGATTAGGTCGTGACGGCCCAAGCCAATAGAGAAGTTGTGGTCCCCCTGAACCCACATGTTGCTATGGCGGTGGCAAGGGTGAGAGATTTCAGAAGGATGAACCCTTCGGAGTTCCATGGCTCCAAGGTGGAGGAGGATCCACAAGAGTTCATTGAAGTGGTTTACAAGATTCTGGTGATCATAGGAGTGACACCGGAAGAGAAAGTGGAGTTGGCGGCTTACCAATTAAAGGGTGTGGCCCAAGTATGGTTTAACCAATGGAAAAGTGAGAGGGCTAGAGATGTGGGTCCTCTTGAATGAGAGAAATTTAAGGAAGCTTTTCTTAATCGATTCTTTCCTCTTGAGATGAGAGAGGCTAAGGTCCTCGAGTTCATTAACTTGAAGCAAGGTGGTATGAGTGTCAAAGAATATGCATTGAAGTTCACTCAATTGTGAAAATATGTGCCTTTCTTGGTGGCCGATTCAAGGGCCAAAATAAGTAAGTTTGTGTCGGAGGTGTCCGACTTGGTGGTCAAGGAGTGTAAGACTGCCATGCTTATTAAAGAAATGGATATTTCATGGTTGATGGTACATGCACAACAAATTGAAGAAGAGAAGCTAAAGGAGAGGTCCAAAGAGGCAAAGAGGGCTAGGACCGGTAATGGTGACTTCTCAAATTAAAGGACCAGAGGACATATTCGTTCTAAGTTTCGACAGAGGTTTTCGAACCAAGGGTCTTCAAATGCTCCTCTGCCTATGTTTGACAAGAATAGGGTTTCTAACCCTAAGCCTCAAAGAGGCAATGGTGGTGGTGATAGAACTCCAATTTCCCCATGTCAAAAGTGTGGGAAGAAGCATGAGGGGAAATGCTTAGCCGAATCGGATGGTTGCTTCACTTGTGGAAAAAGTGGTCACAAAATGATGGATTGTCCAATGAATGTTACAAAGGGGAAAGATGGTAAACAAGGTACTCCTAGTGTTTTGGGTTCTAGTGCTCCCAAGCAAAACTGATTTTATGCACTCTAAACTCACCAAGAGTAAGAAGGTTCTCCCGATGTGGTTACCGGTATGTTGAAAGTTTTCCATCTTGATGTATATGCTTTACTTGATCCCGGTGCTACTTTATCTTTTGTGACGCCATATGTGTTACTGCCCCAGATGTGTTGTTAGACCCCTGTTGTGTCTCTACTCCTATTGGTGATTCTATTGTGGCTAAAAGAGTTTATAGGATGTGTCCCGTTTCATTATTCCGTAGAGTCACCTATGTTGATCTTGTAGAGCTAGATATGATAGACTTCGGTGTCATTCTTGGGATGGATTGGTTTCATTTTTGTTATGCCTCGGTTGATTATAGAACTCGAGTGGTTAAGTTTCAATTTCCTAATGAGCCCATCCTAGAGTGGAAAGGGGGAAATTCTATGCCTAGAGGTCGGTTTGTTTCTTATCTTAAAGCTAGAAAGATAATCTCCAAGGGTTGCATTTATCATCTTATTCGGGTTAGAGATATAGATTCTGAAACCCCTAGTCTTGAGTCGGTTCCCGTGGTAAATGAGTTTCCGGATGTGTTTCCTGATGATCTACCCGGTGTTTCTCCCTAAAGGAAAATAGACTTTGGTATTGACCTTCTTCCCGATACGCAACCTATCTCTATTCCTCCTTACCGCATGGCTCCGGCTGAACTTAAGGAATTGAAAGAGCAATTGAAGGATTTGTTGGATAAGGGTTTCATCTGACCAAGTATTTCTCCATGGGGTGCTCCGGTGTTGTTTGTTCGTAAGAAAGATGGCTCTCTCTGTATGTGTATTGATTACCAGCAATTGAATAAGGTTACCATTAAGAATAAGTACCCAATTTCGAGGATAGATGATTTGTTTGACCAACTTCAAGGTGCTAGTTTCTTCTCTAAGATTGATCTCTGATCGGGTTATCACCAATTGAGGGTGAGAGATTGTGATATTCCAAAGGCGGCTTTTCGAACTAGATATGGCCACTATGAGTTTGTGGTTATGTCATTTGGATTGAATAATGCTTCGGTGACTTTATATGGATTTGATGAATAGGGTGTTTAGATAATACCTTGATATGTTCGTGATTGTATTCATTGATGATATTTTGATTTACTCCCGCAGCAAGGAAGAGCATGCTGATCATTTGAGGATTGTATTGTAAATTCTTAGGGATCGTGAGTTATATGCTAAGTTAAATAAATGTGAGTTTTGGTTGAGATCCATGGCTTTCCTTGGTCATATTATGTCCGGTAAGGGTATTGAGGTAGATCCTAAGAAGATGGATGTGGTTAGAAATTGTCCTAAACCTCTATCTCCTTCGGATATTCGTAGTTTCTTGGGCTTGGCTGGATACTATATGAGGTTTGTGGAAGGGTTTTCTTCTATTGCCTCTCCATTGACCTCATTGACTCAAAAGAAGACTAAGTTTGTATGGTCGGAGGCTTGTGAAAAGAGCTTTCAAGAATTGAAAGATAGGCTTACTTTCGCTCCAATATTAACATTGCCGGAAGGTTCCGATGGCTTTGTGGTATATTTTGATTCTTCAAGGGTTGGATTAGGGTGTGTCCTTATAAAAAATGGGAAGGTGATTGCTTATGCTTCAAGGCAACTTAATGTTCATGAAAAGAATTACCCTAACCATGATTTAGAACTTGCGGCAGTTGACTTTGCCCTAAAGATTTGGAGGCACTATTTGTATGGTGTCCATGTTGATGTATTTACCGACCACAAAAGTTTGCAATACGTGTTCAAGCAGAAGGATCTAAATCTTTGACAACATAGATAGCTAGAGCTCTTAAAGGACTATGACATGAGTTTCCTCTATCACCCGGGCAAAGCTAATGTAGTGGCCGATGCCTTGAGTCAGTTGTTGATGAATAGTGTTGCACATATAGAAGATGAAAAGAAGGAATTGATTCGGGATGTTCATAGACTAGCTTGGCTAGGTGTTCGGTTGGTGGACTCCGATGAGGGAGGTGTAATTGTCCAAAATGGGTTGGAATCATCCTTTGTGGTGGATGTTAAGGTTAAGCAAGCACTTGATCCGATACTAGTTGAGTTGAAAGAAGCGGTTCTAAAGAAGGGCAATGAGGCTTTCTCCCAAGGGGGAGATGGTGTCCTTAGATATCAAGGCCGTGTGTGTGTGCCTAATGTTGATGGCCTAAGAGAGCAGATTCTAGAAGAAACTCATAGTTCCCGATACTCTATTCACCCGGGAGCCACCAAGATGTACCGCAATTTGTGGGAAGTCGATTGGTGGAATGGAATGAAGAAAGATATTACGAAATTTGTGGCAAAGTGCCCAAATTGTCAACAAGTTAAGGTTGAACATCAAAGGCCGGGAGGCTTATCCCAACATATAGCTATTTCTACTTGGAAGTGGGAAGATGTTAATATGGACTTCATAGTGGGTTTACCCCATAATAACCGGTAGCATGATTCTATATGGGTTATAGTAGACCGTATGACGAAGTCAGCTAACTTCATTCCCATCAAAGTGTCCTTTTCGGTGGAAGATTATGCTAAGTTGTACATTAGGGAGATGGTTAGGTTACATGGGGTGCCCTTATCCATTATCTCCAATAGAGATATCCAATTCACTTCTCAATTTTGGATGTCTTTCCAAAAGGGTCTTGGTACCAAGGTTAAGCTTAGCATAGCTTTTCATCCCCAAACCGATGGGCAAGCGGAGGGTACTATCCAAACCTTAGAGGATATGCTAAGAGCTTGTGTGATTGATTTCAAGGGTAATTGGGATGATCATTTGCCTTTGATTGAGTTTGCCTACAATAATAGTTACCATGCAAGTATTGGTATGGCTCCATTTGAGGCTCTTTATGGTAGGAGATATAGGTCTCCTATAGGATGGTTTGAGGTGGGTGAAGTTGCTTTGATGGGTCCCGAATTAGGCATGAGGCTAAGGAGAAAGTTCGGCTTATTAGAGAAAGGTTGAAAACGGCTCAAAGTTGACAAAAGTCCTATGCCGATATTAGAAGTAGGGATCTTGAGTTTGAGGTTGATGATTGGGTCTATTTGAAAATTTCACCCCTGAAGGGTGTCATGAGATTTGGTAAGAAAGGGAATCTTAGTCTCCGGTATGTAGGCCCATATAAGATTTTGAGACGCATTGGCAAGGTTGCTTATGAGCTTGAATTGCCTAATGAGTTAGCATCGGTTCATCCGGTTTTCCATGTGTCTCTTTTGAAGAAGTGTGTTGGAGATCTGACATCCATAGTGCCTTTAGAAAGTCTTGGCATCAAAGAGAGTTTATCTTATGAAGAGGTTCCGGTAGAGATTCTAGATCGACAAGTCCAGAAGTTGAGAAACAAAGAAGTTGCTTCTGTTAAGGTATTGTGGAGGAATCAATTAGTTGAGGGTGCTACGTGGGAGGCCGAGGCTGATATGATGTCTCGTTATCCTCTTCTCTTTCCTTCCGAGTCTTCCCTAGCTTGAGGTATTTAGCTCCTCATGGTTTATTTCTAGGATGCATGCGTCTTAGTCATTCTCATGTTTCCTTATGCGTGCATTCATTAAGTGTTGATGGCTTGACATTTTGAGATGAAGCATGCTTTGGCTTGGAGTTGATCTTCCTCCTCAGATATGTGCATTATATAGTTGCATTCATGATTGGAATCATAGAATTGTGTGTTCCCCTACTCTTGTTGTTGCTAGCTGAGTTCCATTCTGGGACGAATGTTCCCAAGTGGGAGATATTGTAACACTTCAATTTTCAGAAGATAATTTTTTTTCCAGTTTTGGCCCGTAGTTACTTTCTACAGACGCAATCTACGGGTCGTAGACCAATTGACGGACCGTATAATGCATCCGTAGAAAGAGGGTAAAATGTTTTGAAAATCAAGTCTCTGAAGTTGAGTCTACGGGTTAACAGGACGGACCGTAGGTCTTTCCACGGGCCGTAGATCGAAGTCGTAGAAAGTGTCCTGAATTTTTGGGTCTCTGAAGTTTTCTACGGTCCAACAGGACGGTCCGTAGAAATTCTTACGGACTGTAGGTTAGAACCGTACGCTTCATCCGACAGTTATTTTCCAGGGATTTTTATGTCTTTCCCAATTCTTTTAAGTCTTTTTAATTACGACTTTGCCCCTAAATTGACCCACTATATAAGTCTTTCATCCCAAAATTTCCTTCATTATTCTCATTCTCAAAAATTCCCAACTTCCCAAATAATTCTCTTTCTAGAAAGTTCTCTCAATTCTCGAGGAAGAAGAAGAGCTAGGATCTTCCATTGAAGGTCATCGATTTTTAGCAATTTCTTGTGGGCTTTGTTGAGGTATGTTAGCATTCACCATTGGAGTCCTTTCCTCCATTAGGTCCCTAGTTTTCTTCAATTTTCAAGGTTTAATTCCCCAAATTGAGTTAGGGTTTTAATCAATTCTTATGGGTTCTTCAATTATGATTCCAATTGTTGATTTTATGATTCTTAGTGCACGATCTAGCGTGATAAAGTAATTTAATGCACGATCTAGCGTAATTTATATGATTTGAGTAGAAATTGAATGAACCCATGCACGAGCCATGATTCCTAGTTATGAATTCATGATGAAGTATGATCCATGCATTTATGAACTTATGAAATTGATGAAAATATGCATCATTCTAGTTTATTGCATGATTCTAAGATGAATTGACATGTACCCATACTAGATCATGATTTATGAATATATGAATAGCTTGCATAAGAGATGCATGTATATGGATAGCTTGCATAAGAGATGCATGTTTCATGAGAATTATGCTTATAATTGCTAGTGTGCATATAGATGATGGCATCCATGAGTTGTGAAAATGTTTTCTTCACAATAAGCTAAGAATATGAATGTGAAAGGTTTCCTCACAAAAATTAGGGTTCATATGGTTGAAAGGCTTCCTTACCTATGAATCGATCAGGAGTTATTCTAATAACGTAAGCTTGGGGCAAGCCCATGGTAGTTGAAACGTCTTGATATGATCTTAGCTTGGATTTGGTAACCCTAGATGTACCTCTTCCTTGGTTAAAATATGAATAAGCTTAATTGACTATTCCTTGGGATTTTACTTAGCACTGAGCGGGCTTTTGGGATGAAGGTTTCCATTTAGCGTCCGTGGACCATTAGTAGCAATCCCTAAGTCCTAGAACTACGTGCCTCCTAGGTTTTTGTCTCAGATAGACACATAGCTAGTGGATCCACGTAAGCTACATATTTATGGTCCTTACCTTGGTAAGTAGGACACCCCTTCTAGTGTTGTGGGGTAGACATCACTCCCTTTTTCTGTGTGGGGCAGACACTGGATTCCATGTTATAGCTCACATTGCCTATGTCGGTTGAACATAAAAATCCCTTAATGAACTAGGATACTAGAAGTATCTCACGAGACAAGACTTATGATATGACTAGCTTGCATTGACCATGTTTATGCATTGAGTTTCTAACCATAATGTCACATGATTTAGTTTGGTCATTGCATGTTCATGGTGATATCTCATTAGCATGATTTCCTATATGAAAACATCTCATTGGCATGATCTATGTGATTATATGCATTGGCTTCATACTTAGTACATTCCATGTACTAATGCATACTTGTGCCTACATTATCTTATAATGTAGGGTCTGACAATCATCCTTCGCACTCTCGTGGTTAGTTGCTTTCAAAGTTCGAGCTATCAGCGTTGGTGAGTCCTCATGCTTCGGGGACTAAGAGACTTTATTGCTTTTCTTTACTTTTCAGTTTCAGACTTGTATATGATGTACGGGTTACGTCCTGGTCATTCTATTGTATTAGATGGCTTTTGAGACATAGTGAAGACTTCCACTTGTAGACTCTTACTTTTATGAGATCGTCTATTTCTTTCCTCATTTTTGTCTTTACCTTATGTATATGTATGCTAAGTGGCTTGTGTGGGGCCTCTTAGGGTCCTATACGCCATGTCACACCTAGGGGCACTTTGGGTCGTGACACCTTTCCTCCTTGAACTTTAAAATTGAGGAAATTGAGGTTAAAAGCCTAAGTTGTGGGTGTTAATGGAAACCCATAGGGGAGATGCTTATCACATGAGGGCTTGAAATTCAGTTATGAGAAAATGAATCAAAGAAAGAAGGAAAAAGTGCTAAATGAAGAAAAGCCTTGAAAAAGAAAGAAAGAAATGAATAAAAGAAAATGAATCCTCCAAGGTATGAAATTGTTGCATGTGGGGCATCGTGTGTGAAGTAAGAGAAAGTATGCATTGGATTGAAAAATGAATAAAAGCGGTGATGAATCAAGTTGGAGAATTGTTGTGTGTAGTGTTCAAGGAGGGTATAATCACTTGTACCCAAATGCTATCCTAACCTTCTCGAAGCCTAATTTACAAGCTTGATAAAAGTTCTTTTTGATCTCCGACCGATTGTTTTTGAGACGATAATAATTGAAAATAAAGGCCAGCCTATGGAATGGTACTTGTGTGCATGAGTTATTCTTTGTGAGTGTGAGTGTTTGTGCCTTTGTCCATTGTTTTGGAAATACTTTGTGAGTGTTTTGGGATGTTCTTTCTTTTGAGGGCATGTAAATTAAAATGAATTGGTGAAATTGATAAATTCCGTAGTTGAGTCAAGGGAGATTATTTGATTGACTAGTTGTTTTGAGTCACTTCTTGAGAATTAGTGTTGTTACTTGATCATTCTTGAAAATTTGTGGTGTCTTGAAAATGTGCTTGAAATCGAGGGAATTTCTTGGATAGAATGTCACATGCTTGCTTACTAATTGTTAGTACCAACCAAAGTCATGGTCATGGTTCTTAGTTGAAATAAAAGGGTGATATGCTTAAGTTGATTGCCTCTTGTGGTCTTGATTTTATTTTTCTTGAGGACAAGCCAACTTTTTAAGTTAGGGGTGCTGATGAGTCGGGGTTTTTTGACTCATTTATAACTTTTCCTTATGATTTTGTGACGCTTAAGTAGAGAATGAGGCTACTTATCCTTTGGTTTATTTTTGTTTAAGGTATTTGTGACTTAGAAGGAGTTTGATGGAAATTGATGAAATTTGGAAGAAAAGAGATAGAAAAGAGGAGTTGCAGGTAGAAATTTAGCCTCAGATTCGCAAACGTGACAAAGGGCTGCTTTTGCGATTGGTAAGCAATAGGTCAACTACTACTTTAGTAGCCACACGCGGTTCACTTTAGCAAAAAGTCCAAGGATGTCAAGGGTCACTTTAGCGATCTACTTAGTCGTTTTAGCGAGAGCCAAAGAAATTTTGGAGGGTGCTTTAGCGATGGCTTGATCACTTTAGTAAGATCACCTTAGCGGTCTTTTGATAGCTTTAGTGATAGGTAGTTTTACTATTCAAGGGAAATGAAGGAAATTCACACATTTCAAATTCTCACAAAAGCTGACGAAGAGTTGATTAAAAAACATTTTTTGGCATCTTTGAACCTTGAAGAACATTCATAGCTTGGGTTTAGGCTTGGATAGTATGTTTCCTAACATTTTTCCATTTGGATTGAAGATTGAGTGCTCTATTGTAATACCTTTTACCCTTTCTTCATTTCCTTGTTGTGTAGTGCAAGAATTTTTTGAGTAATGGTTCGTAGATGATTGGTATTTTATGATAGAAATAGACAATTGTGTGTTTTGATTCTTGTTTTGTGCATTTGCAAAATAATTGAAATTTATCTTGTTTATGATATGGGTCTTTGATTATCTAATTGATTTCATGTTTAAATTGACTTCCAAGGGATTGATCAACCTAAAAACTTGTCTATTTATCTTGATTTTTCTTGAAAAAAGGGATTAAGTGTAGGAAAGATTGATTAGCACAGTTTGAGGATTGACTAAAGGATTAGAGTTTTGAAGAATCTAGATCCGAGTCTAATTTTCATTTTAGGATTTGAACTAGAGATAGAATAATCCTAATGTTGCCATAATGGATTGTTTAATTTGATATACTTGCTAACTTTGAAAGAATTAGACAAGAAATACTTACTTGTGATCGAGAGATGCATGTGAGTACTTGAGAATCCAAGGCATACTTGAATTACCCATGATTATTGAGATAATGCTAAGTTATTTGAGCATGAATTAAATTCCCATGCCCTAATCCTCTTGAAATCATTGCTTGAATAGGCCTTCGCCCTTGTTCCCCTCTATTCCCCTATCCTAAATTGTTATCGACACCTTCATATTACAATTGTATTATTCGTTTGAATTGAAACTAGTAGCTCGTAATTCTTTATCTTTTTTATTGTATTCATATTGCTCCTTGTGGGAGTCGACCCTCACCTTATACGTTAGGTTATTTATTGCTAGATATCTCTTACTCATTGACTAATATGATGGGTAGTTTGAAAGTCATCAGTATTAGAACCCTACGTTCATCAGTGTTGTTGGTACAAAGTTAGTGTCTAGTAAATTCCTGTGGAGACATCTGTATCCTATCTTCGGGAGGCTACATGACATCTTTATGAAGATTCTTTCTTTTGGTTCGTTATCATGCATATGTATGTCTTATTTGGTTTCCTGAATCTCACTTGTTTCACTCTTTTATATCATGACTAGTATTTGTGGTTCAACGACCGGGGGTGACGCTCTTGGGTCAGCAGATAAAGCCCTAACTAGGGGTAGAGAGAGACCTCGAGGTTGTGCGCGAGCTGCACCAGCAGCTCAGGATTAGGGTAGAGAGTGACTCCAAATCCTGCAGTGTATCCTCAGCCAACTCCTATTCCTCCATAGTTAGTGGGGTTGGGACCAGTCCAGCCACCACCGGGGCCAGTTATGGCACCAGGACTATCACTCAGTTATTAGTCATGTTGGGGGCATGTAGCAGGCCCAAGCTTCAGTAATGCCAACACCACAAGCTCAGCTAGCACTAGTGGTTCCCTAGTTAGAGCTGCCACCGGCACCCATCACCGCTCAACAAGTTATCACACCTTGAGTTATGCCATTAGAGGAACAGAAGATACTTGGACTATTTTTTGAAACTGACTCCTAGGTTTTCTGGGGCTCTAGGGGAGGATGCCTATGAGTTTCTGATGACCTAAAGGGAGAGATTGTATAGCTAGGGATTGGTAGAGTCTAAAGGAGCAGACTTTACCCTGTATTAGTTGAACAGACCAACCAAGCATAAGTGGAGTTCATATATGGAGTGTAGACCAGTTGAGTCACCTGCAATGTCTTGGACTGAGTTCTTAGAAAATTTATTAGCTAGATTTTCATCGAGAAGCGTTAGAGATTAAAGTTAGAATTAGTTTGCTAGGTTGAAGCAGGAATATATCACCATGTCGAAGTATGAGACTAGATTTCATGAGCTCTCCAGGTATGCTATCATGATTTTACCTACAGAGTAGGAGAGAGTTAATTGCTTCGTCCGTGGTTTGTGGCTACAACTGTGAGAGGAGACTTAGCCTATGGCTTTTACAGACAGATCTTTATTGGATATTGTGGATCACACCCGTACTATGAAGCAGATCCATTGCGAGGCCCAAATGGGCAGTGATAAGAGGGCACTACAGTGTTTCCCATTCTAAGGGCAGGGACCATAATGATAAACCTTGCCCACGCTACCAACACTAAGGTCAGTTTAGTCGGCCTATTTAGGTGATGCTCTAGATTGTAGAGGTCGAGCAGTATAGTCAGGGTGGTATGGGTTCAGGTTAGAGTTCAAGAGGCTCACATTTGGGTTCTTCAGGTTAGGTGGCTGATTTTTTTAGAGTCATGCTTCTCAAGGTTGTTATGATTATGGTGAGCTTAAACAGTGGTCTAGAGAGTGTCCCCGGTGAGGGATGGTTGTACCTACTCTATATGCAACTCATCTAGTTTCAATAGTAGCCCCTTCAGTAGAGGTGATTCCCAATGTCAGGACCGCTATGGTGGTCACTAGGGGGCTTGAGGAGGAACCTTGGGAGGTAGGTCATGAGGTAGTTTAGATGCTCAATTCAGAGGTGAACATGGCCACCTATATGCAGCTCCAGTAAGGGCAGAGGCTGAGGCATCTGACGCGGTCATCATAGGTATGGTTCTTTTATTCCATTAGCTCACCTCAACTTTATTCGATCAGGGTTCTACATCTTACTATGTCTTTGTATATTATGCTTCTCGATTGAGTTTATGCTCTGAGAATTTATCAGTATTGTTATGTGTTTCGACCCATGTGTGTGAGTCTTTAGTAGTGGATTAGGTGTATAGATCATGTTTGGTGACAATCCAGGGGTGTGACACTTGAGCTAATCTTGTTTTGTTGGATATGCTTGATTTTGATGCTATTCTAGGCATGAGCTGGTTATCCTCCTATCGTGCACTCATGGATTGCTTTGGTAAGACTATTACCTTAGCCATGTCTCGTATCCCTTTGATAGTGTGACATGGTTCTTGTAGTCACACACTGACTGGGTTATTTCTCATGTTCGGGCATAGAGGCTGGTATCTAGTGGGTGCTTACCCTATTTGGCTTATGTGCGGGATGTTAGTAAGGATGGTCTTACAATGGATTTGGTCACTATTGTGCATGAGTTTGTGAATATCATTCTTACTGATCTACCTAGCCTTCCCCCAGAATGCGACATTGATTTCGCTATTGAGCTTAAGTTTGGCATTCATCCTATCTCTATCATGCCTTACCATATGGCCCCTACAAATCAAGGAGCTTAATGTTCAGCTTCAAGATCCCTTGGGTAAGGGATTCATGTGACCGAGTGTTTTGTCATGGAGTGCCCCAATTTTATTTGTAAAGAAGAAGCATGGGTCTATGTATATATGTATCAATTACAAGCAGTTGAACAAAGTGACAGTAAAGAATAGATACCCTATGCCTCGTAACGAGGATTTGCTTGACCAGCTTCAGGGTATCGTGGTGTTCTCTAAGATTGATTTGAGATCCAGTTACCATCAATTCAGGATTAGGACGGTGGACATCCTAGGACAAGTTTTAAGGGCTCGTTACGATCATTATAAGTTTCTAGTGATGTCTTTTGGGTTGACCAATGCTCGACGACATTTATGGACTTGATGGAGTATATATTCAGGCCATATGTAGACTCCTTTATCATTGTGTTCATTGATGACATTCTTCTATACTTAGAGAGCAGAAAGGAGAAGGAGCAACATTTGAGGACTGTGCTCTAGAATTTGGGAGATGCTTTATGCCATGTTCTCAAAGTGTGAGTTTTGGCTTGAGTCTGTAGCATTCTTGAGTACATTGTGTCCAAGGATGGCATTATGTTTGATCCAGATAAGATTGAGGCTATTTATGATTGAGTTAGGCCCACTTCAGTTACTGAGATTCCCACCTTCGTGAGGTTAGCTAGTTACTATAGATGGTTTGTGGAGGGTTTCATGTCGATTGCAACACCTTTGACTCGGTTAACTCTTCTTGATGTTCTTTTTGAATGGTTAGATAAGTGTGAGTTGAGATTTTGCAAGCTTAAGGAGTTGTTTACTGCTGCACATGTTCTGATTCTTCCCATTGAGATGAGGGCTTCATAGTGTATTGTGATGCATTCAACATTGGTTTGGATTGTGCGTTGATGAAGCAGAGTCGTGTGAATACTTATGCATCGAGCCAAATTAAGGTACACGAGTGCATCCATCCCACTCTTGACTTAGAATTGGTGGTGGTAGTACTCACACTTAATATTTGTGGGCATTACTTTTATGGGGTCCAATATGAGATCTACAAAGATCATAGAAGTTTGTAGTACATTATGAGCCAGAAATACCTCGATTCAAGGCAGCGTAGGTGGATCGATCTCCTAAAGAACTACAACCTCTCTATTCTATACCATTCGAGAAAGGTGAATGTGGTAGAAAACGCCTTGAGTATGAAGGCGGTGAGTATAGGTAATCTAGACTTTCTTTCTTATTCGAAGTGACCTTTGGCTTTAGACATCCAATCTTTAGCCAAAAGGGTGATTTGCCTTGATATTTTGAATTCTAAGAGGATTCTAGCCTATGTTGAGGTTCAGTCGTTATTATTGGAGTGGATTCGTGGTTGGCAGTTTGAGAATGTTGCCTAATAGCTATTCGAGATTGGGTTTAATGAGGTGATGTCAGTAGGCCATCTTGGATGCGGATGGTGTTCTGAGGTTTGATGGTCATATTGGCTTTCCTAGAGTCGGGGATTTGATATAGTTGATTCAAACACCTTCTTATAACCTCGCTCAACCATTGGATCATTGAACCTGGCTTTGATACCACTTGTTATGATCGAAATATTCTGGTGTCATACGGAAGCTAGCAAAGCAAATCTCAAAAGACCATGAGTAAGAAGTCAAATGAGAAATATGCTAAAAGGCACAAAGATTTAACGTGGTTTGGTCAATCGACCTACATCCAAAAGAGTAGATGAGAAATTCACTATATAAATATGAGAGTACAAAATATCAAGAGAAGTAACCTCATGCAATTCACTCGGAATAAAAAGAGATTAGCACAAGTGATAGCATATCACTTGTGTCTCACTGTTTCTCCCCCTACACAAAGGTCTCAAAGCCCCTAAGACTACATTGTGAATACTACTATGTTAGAAGCAATGAACCTCTATTTATAGAGTCATAAACATTTCTTACCAAAAAAACTAGCCATATATGGAGACTTTTTGTTTTCCTTTTATGAAAAGGAAACCCATTTATTGGTAAGAAACTTAGGGAAAATACCCAACACCATGATTCCAGATACTCTATTCATCTGGGCACAACAAAGATATATTGCAATTTAAGGTAGTATTACTGGTGGAGTGGTATGAGGAGAGATATTGTAGACTATGTGTCCTATTATTTATGTTGCCAGCAGGTGAAGGCTGACCATTTGAGACCCGGTGGTGAGTTTCAGAGATTACCCATTCTGGAGTGGAAATGGAAGTGCATCACTATGAACTTTTTTTTGGGGTTGCCTCAAACTTCTAGGGGTTTTGATAGCATCTGGGTTATCATGGATTGATTGATCAAGTCAACACAGTTCCTTCATATTCAATCTTCTTTTAGCGCCAAGAGGTTAGCTCATGTCTATATTCACGAGATGGTTCGTCTCTATGGGGTGCCTTTGTCTATTATATCAGATAGGGGTTCTCCACTTACTTCTCGCTTCTAAAGACTTTTCAAGAGGAGTTGGGTACTCGAGTTGACCTTAGCACAACTTTTCATTCGTAGACCGGCAGGCGGTCGGAGTATACTATTCAGGTTTTGGAGGATATGCTGTGGGAATGTGTTTTACTTTGGAGGTCAGTGGGACTAGTTCTTCACCTTAGCGGAGTTTGTGTATAACAACATCTACCACTCTAGTATTCAAATGGCTCCATTCGAGGCCTTATATGGTAGGAGTTGTCACTCTCCGATTGGTTGGCTAGAGGATTTAGTGCCTAGGCCACATGGTACTAATTTGCTTCAGGAGGCTTTGGATAGAGTTCGGGTGATTCAAGATAAGCTCAATCAGCACAGAGCAAGCATAAGAGTTATGTTGACAATAGGCGTTGGCCTTAAGATTCAAAGTTGGTGACTGTGTATTTCTTCGAGAATCACCCATGAAAAACGTGATGAGATTCAAGAGTCAGGGCAAACATAGCCCCAAGTATATATGGCCATTTGAGATTCTCTGGACTGTTGGTGATGTTGCTTATGAGTTGACCTTACCTCCTATATTTTTAGCTATTCACCTAGTTTTCTATGTTTCTATGCTTTGCCAATATGTTCCTGATGAGTCCCATGTGCTCTGGTATGATTAAATTCAGTTGGACGATTGTTTGACCTTTGTTAAGGAGCCCATTGCTATCTTGCCCAGCGATAGGCTAGATCATCATCAATCAACTCTAATATCATAGATAGGCTAGATCATTATCAATCAACTCTAATATCCTTTCGGTCTCAAAGTGCCATATCACGAAATCTCCTTTCGGTCTCAATCGTGTTCAACGACAAAGCAGTTTAATACCTTATATAAACCCCTATTTCTAGCAAGTTTAGAATTTAACAAAGTAGACCCCTTTCGGTATCATACCTAGGACTCAAAGTTGAAATATGATTATTAATCTATTCACCAACTTCCTGAATTCTCTTTCGAGCAACCCACAAAGTCCTAAAGTAGATCCGAGCATGCACTCTCATATCATAGGTTAAAACATGGTAAATAGATTAAACACATTTCATGAATTTCAGCATGGAATCAATTAACTACAAAAGCAATAGAATGACAAATCAAATACCCAAATAGTGTTTTTCTATTTCTAGCACAAAACCCCAATTTCATATGCACAATTATACCCAAAATTCTAGTAATGTAAAATAAGGAATGAACAAGGGAACAAGAGATTTTACTATTAAGCACACAATCTTCAAACCCAAAATTGAATTGTGTGGCAGCTTGCCTTCAAAGTCTCAACCCAAAAGATGAACATTACAATTTTTCTCCCTACTCTAATTCTAAGAACTATAAAAATTCAATTCTATGATGGATGGATCATTATTTGAGTAATGAGTGCTGGTGAGTATAAAAAGGGCTTTGAGATCAATTTGGTGAAACTCCTATTCTGTCCAGGTGCTAGGCATTTGCTCTTCAGGGTCGCGACAACTAATTCACGCGATCGCGATGAGTAGTGTCATTGGATCATGCAATCGCGAACTCTGACCACATAATCGCGAAGTCTGAAATTCTTGGCCAACACAATCGTGACCCTTATTTCATGCATCCATGATGAGTACTTTAGCAGCCAGCCTAACTTTCTTCCTTTTGATCTCTTTTTGCCTCAATTCCACTTGGTTTCTTCAAATGTCATCAAAATCAGCTCTCCATTTCATTTTCGTGCAAATATAAAAAAAAAACACATTAAAAGTACCAATTCTAACCTAAAGTAAGCTAAAACTAATAAGAAGAGCCTCAAATAAGTTGAAATCCACCACTCATCAGGTAGTATATTTTGTTTGTATGCATGGGTTTCTGAACCAATCCCGAGTACCCAGGAGAGTCCATTGGACTTAGCTAAGTTTGTTGGTGACTGATGCTAGAGTAGCCACCTAAGTGGCCTTGGCAACGTTAAGTGGTGGATGCGTTAAGTGGTGGATGCTTAAGTGGATAAGGAGCCACTTTAGAGGGGCATGCCTATAAAGGGCTAGCCACTTTAGCGGCCATGGCATCGCTTAAGCGATGGCTGCCTTTGCAGAAAAGGCACCGCGTAAGTAGAGTCCCCAGCGATGGCTTAGAGCTTTAGCGGCCAAGGCAGCGATTTAGCGGGGCCTTTTAACTAGACTAGTTATCGATTTTGCAACCATCGCTGGTAGTTAAATATATTTTTAGTCTTATTCCCCTTAAGTTTTCATTCAATTCTTGCCTTTGGGAACTCATTTCTCTATGGAAAATTGTTAGTGGTAGTGGGAATTGGCTGAGGAATCACTTCGGGTGTTTTTTGGCTATTGCGCATGTTAACCCTTAAGTCTTCTTCCTTCTCCTTTGTTTTTAGCCTCAAATAGTGAATTCTTGTTCATAAGGTGCATGAACAATTTTGGGGTTGAATTAAGCTCGGGTTTGTGCTTGTCTTTAGGGCAGGAGCTCCTTGAGCTTCTTAGGACCAATTGATGGAGTTGATTGCAGGACTCTTTGTACGGGTCCTGCAATGTCATTTTGGACTCATTTTTGGTCTCATCTTCAATTAATGTGAATTGGGTGTAAAAACATTTGTATTGACATCGTGATCATTTATTTGATAGTGTGGCAGCGGTTGAAGGCATCTCAAAAGGGTAAAGCTTCATATTAGTTGATTTTGGTGCGTGCATGATCGACTTTGAGGTAGGCTATGACTTATATTGAGCTTGCGTTAGTATTTTCTTAATGTTAAGCTAGTTTGGGAGGGTTTTTAGCATGTTTTCTATTTCATTGTTAAAAATCCTGTCTCATCCTTCTTTTTCAGATAATTTTGGGGAATTCCAGCATGTTTACCTTAGTTATGTTGTTGCTTTGTCATGTTGTATCATGACACCCTTCTTGTATTGATTTTTGTAACATATTCTTGGCCTTAGCCTAGTGTAGGCTAGTGATTGCCTTAGAATTACTATTTTAAAGATGTTATGCCTTAGAAATCCTTCGACATCGCATCAGATAGTCCTAGCTCCATGTAGACTTATGTAGTAGACTTGAGTCTGATAGTATGAAGCTTTAACTTGAAGAAAACTCGATTGTGGTAGCCTTTTATCCATAACTTTACCAGTGTTTTGGCCTTGGTGTTTTTCGATTGTGATTCTTGGCCTTGTTGGTTATATTGGATCAGTCTTGTATTTCGAGCTAGAGAGGGTCCCTCATGACTCTGAAGGTTCTTTCACTATGTGGTATGTTCGCACATGAAGATTAGCGTGTGATTTTGGATCGACATCCGAGGGCATTTGTTCTAGCCACGATTTGAGGCATGGCAATACCTCTATTCACCACGATTTGCATTCAGGTGCACTTCTTTTAGTCAGGTTTGAGTCCTGACATTGTGATTCTGTTGGGTTCTTTGGGGTTCCTTTGCCATGGTCCGAGTACAGGCTCTACGATTTCAGTTTGAGAGTATATCTAATCTTAGTCGTAGCTAGGGATATCTTTAGCTCTTCTATGTACTTATCGGGCTTATGGGGGTCTATTTGGGTTATTTTCATTTTAATTGTGCACAAGTGTACCTTTTGGACTCATGGGGGCCTAGTTAGGTTATATTTTAGTTTCTTTACTTTACTGCTTCATTCCTTCTAGATTCGTGAGCTATATAATTAGACTTTCCTCTATTTCTTTGTTTATATAACCTTTAGTCACTGTTTATTTCCTCGGTTTTCATTATGTTTTTACTTTCCAAGATCAGTCGGCCTATGATGCCTACTAGGTACTTGTTGTGTTGGTACTCATGCTACACTCTACATTTATTTTCTGGATGTAGATTCAAGCGCTTGCTGACAGTGCTGATTCGAGCTTTTGCGGGGACTTCTAGAGATTGAGGGTGAGATGATGGCGACCTAGTTTGACTAATCTATGCCTTTATATAGATTTGACTAGTATTTTTATTCGAAACAAGTCTGTACTTATTTTAGTTATTTTATAGCTTGTACTTCTTTTAGTAGCTTTGTACCACTGTCCACTAGGTCGTGGGATTGAATCTTATGTGTTTCTATATATTTATGTCATTTCCCTCTTTCAGCTGTGTTTTTGTTTTACTTGATGTTATCTTCTCGTTGGTTGTTGATTCTTCCTAATATGCTTGTCACTTTTCATTCTAGGATATCAGTTGACTTAGCTACCTATGGGTATTGGTAGGTATCATCATGACTCGAATTGTTGGGTCGTGACAAATTTTTCTATACTTACTTTTAAGGCTACAAAATTGATATCTCATGACCGATAAAATATTTTAATAACATAATTTTAAAATGTTAATTTTTCTCTTTCTTCCAAAGATTTCATCCAATTACTGTAACACCCCAGAAGTTGGAAGTCGAAGGAAAATACTTATTTTTGGCACTGAGCAGGTTCTACGAGTCAAACCTACGAACCATAGGAAGTCCTACGAGTCGTAGGAAGAAAGTCATAGACCCGAAGCTAAGTTTTGGAAAATTAAGTTTATGAAGATTAGACCTACGACTTGATAGGACGAACTGTAGAAAGTTTGATGAGTTGTAGGATTGATTTGTAGGGTGGGTTCAGAGATTTGGTTTAAGACCTCAGTTCCATGGAAGGATTTTATGGGTCATCGTTTGTTCTACAGGTCGTAGAATGGGTTTCATAGAAAGGTCCCAGACTTAGTGAAATTTTGGACTAAAAGTTGAGTTCTACGTTAGTGAAATTTTGGACTAAAAGTTGAGTTCTACGTATAGGGTCTAATGACCGTAAAAGTTTTGATAGACCGTAGAATGTTCTCGTGGGAAGTAAGGTGAAATTTGGGTTTCTGAAGGTGGTTCTACGGTTGACTAGTACGAACCGTAGGAACCATCGAACAGTTATTTTTAAGGGTATTTGGGTCTTTTCCAATGCACCTAATACAAATACTACATCGTTCCCTAATTTTAAGTCCTATAACTCTCCTTCACCCTTTGAAAGTTCCCCATCTCTCTCATTCAATCAAATACCCAAATTCTCTCCAAGGTATTCTTCAAAATCCTCTCTCTAGATCAAGGAAGAAGAGGCTAGGTTTCTTCCAGTTCGAGTCTCCTTTCTTCGTCATTGCTTAGGACTTCAAAAATCAAGGCATGTAGGGAGTTCATCAATGGGCTCCATTCACCCATTGAATCCCCAAAGATACTCCAATTCCCTAATTCAATTTTAATCAAATTGATTAGGTTTTCATTCGATTCGTCATGGGTTCTATTTATGTTGATTCAATTGCTTGAATTTGATCTTATTATGATTGTTTTAAATCAATTACATGCTTTCCAATCAATTCAATATGAACCCATGCATTGATCATGATTTTGATTATGAACCCTAATTTGCATGAATTTGAAGAATAGCTATAAAAATCAATGAATGGTGAAAGGTTTTCTCACATACTTAAGGGATCATGGCTTGGTAAAAGGTTTTCTCACTTAGACTTGATTCAAGATTTAATGAGCTATTCTATGATGTTTAAGCTTGGATTAGTATTTGAATTATGCTTTTCATGTATGATGATGACTTTATGAAAATAATTATTATGTTGAGATTTGACTTAGCACCGAGAGAACTTGAGGCAGAGCTTCAAATAGGAGCGGCTTGCAGAGCCTAGACTCCGCGGGAGTGTCTGCACCAACTCTTTGTGAAGCCATTATTTCTCTTATGATTTCCTTGTTTCATGTTATGTCGAGTAACCAAGCTCTTTGTGCTTCACATGATAAATTCTTCGTGAAAATAATGGAAGCTTGATTATATCACAAGTTTGTGCATTTTTTGTATGTTGGTAGGGTCATTGACCCTTTTGCTAACCTTCATCCTATGAGGTCCTTCTTATTGTTTGTCTTCCTATGATTTTACAAGATTTTAATTCGAGGACAAATAATTTTCAAGAAGGGGAGGATGATACGATATCAAAGAGAACAACTCACTCAAAATTAAGCTAATAAACTCTAAGTTATACAAGCCATGTTCATGCAAAAGGAGGCTTTGGAGGCTCTTAAAGATGAATATTTGAAGGTATACAATGTATGGGTGATCTCTTAGAGTGAAGAAGAAGTTGGAAGGAAGTTCGCAGAGTTCCCAAGAGAGTATGCATATGCATCTCACCTATGCAATGTCACATCCTCCATATGCAACCTTATTGACGTCAAAACTCAAGGAAGACTTTCCACAACCAAGTTGCTCCATGAGATGCGAAAGAGCAGAAAGGATATGTGCCACAACAACAAGTCACATGTGATCGCATATATCACATGCGAGTTGTAGTCAATCACATCCACCATAGAGTTGTTTGATTTGGGTTATTTTAGCAATTTTAACTAATGTAATTTTTAGAGTATAATTGTAATAAAAACGGTCAACACTATATATATAGTGCTTCCAGAAGATAGAATAGGCAGATTGATAATTGATGAATGATTTCTACTTGTAGTTCTATATTAGTTTATAGCTTAGTTCTCTTAGCTAGATTAGTGTAATTCCTTGGTTGAATTATGATAGCTTCTTTTCCTTGATTTCAGATTGGATTACTCAGTTGTGGATTCAAATGGTATAAGCATTTTTATTGAATTCATTCAGTAGGTGTTGATAACCAGTCCAATGTTACCCATAGATTCATAAACTATTTTTTTCTTACTTTTATGTTTTGATTATTTCCTCACCTTGAGACTTTCTTTTGAGTTTACCAATTGGGATCCTATCAACTTTCATATATCATCTTTGTATCTTTGAAGCTTAGAGGGCAACCATAATTACTTTTGAAAGTTTTTGAAGGATTTTAACATAGAGCATTATTTTTCTTTTCTAATTAATCTTCAATAGTGTTTTTCTTTTGCTTTCATCTTGTATTTTTCATTTTTTACTATGAGTAGCTAAACTCCATAGCTAGAACTGTTGAATCTTATGACATTAGTATGAATTAGTACTAGTTTATATTGCTTATTAATACTTCAATTTAATTATCTATTTTTTACATTTTTAATTGTCAATTTAGTAGTTTCAAACTGTAATACCCTAGCTTTCCAAAGAATGAAAATGCAGAATTTTCCTATAGGCAGTGACCTACGGAGGCCACTTACGGGCCGTAGAAAGGTTTACGGACCGTAGGTGAGGAGCCGTCAATGGCTCTGTCAAGTTCAGTAATTCTCAATCTCTAAAGAGTGATCTACGGAGTAGCAGGACGGATCGTAAGTCAGTTGACGGTCCTTAGAAAGTAACCGTAGATGACCCCCTAACTTGGTTAAATTCTTGAACCTCAGGCTGTGATCTACGGTTGAGGTGTACAGTCCGTAGATGGACCTACCAACCGTAGATTAAAGCCGTCGTTGCAGGGTACCAGATACCAACTCTTTGAAACTTTTGACGGTTCAACAGGACGGTCTGTAAGTGGACGTACGGACCGTAGGTCCTGACCGTAGATGGGCCCCGACAAATTTTAATTAAGAGCTTTTTGGTCTTTTCCCTGGTTAATTCCCTAATTAACTAAGTCAGTTTTACCCTTAATGAAGGTCTTATATATAGTTTTCTATACCTAAATCACTTCATTCTAACTCATTCCCTAAATTCACCTCTCAAATATTTCTCTCTCTAAAAGAAATTCTCTCTAGCTCAAGGAAGAAGAAAAAGTTAAGTCCTACATTGAAGGTCACCCAATCTCCTCCAATTTCTAGTAGGCTTTGCTATGGTATGATGGTATTAACCAATGGAGTTGCTTCCTCCATTGGGCTCTCCCTTTTCTTCATGAATTTCAAGGTTCGATTCCCTTCAAGTAAGCTAGGGTTTGATCAATTGTTATGGGTTCTTTTGGTATGAGTCCACTTACTGATTTTATGCTTTGTAGTGCACGATCTAGTGTGGGTGAAGTAATTTAGTGCACGATCTAGCGTGAATTACATGTCTAGTTGTAATTATTGCATGAACCCCCATGATCCCAAGTAAATTCTCCCCAATTTGATAATCTATGCCTTGATTGTTGGGTTGAGACAAGAATTCATGAAATTGAGGGATCATCTATGGAATTGAGCATGAATTGGGGTTAAGTGCATGAATTTAGCATATTCAAGTAAAAAGCATGATTTTTCCTCTTTTATGTGGGTTACTTCAAGTATGACTAAATTGCCTTGATTATGACTTTTAAGAGCTAGCTTGCATTGAATTGCATGGTTTAAAATAAAGGCAATATGAACCCATTAGCTATGAAGAAAAGGCATGATAGAATCATGAAAAAAGAGGTTTATAGAATCAAGCATGTTTTATGTGAAATCTATGATATGTTGATGTTGAGTCTTGAAAGGGTTTTCTCATATAATGCTCAACCTAAGCTTGTGAAAGGTTTTCTCACATGTAAAGGATTCATAACTTGTTAAAAGGCTTGCTTAACTAAAATTGAATCAAGAGCTTAAAGAAGCTATTCTAGGGGTGTAAACTTGGACAAGTCCATGAAAGAAGAAACAATCAATGATGTAAGCTTGGACTAGTCCATGGTATGTGAAGTCATGTTTAGCTTGGATTGGCAACCCCAGTTGTGCCTTTCCATGGATATCGATAGTTATGATTGCATAGTGGGAATTATGCATAGAACCGAGTGGACGGTTGACAAGTCCCCATATGTCCTATGCCTATGTGCCCCCATAGGTGGTCTTAACAGGCCCATATCAGCTTAGCTAGTGGATCCACGTAGGCTATGGTTCAGGATTCTTCCTTGGACAGTAGAATGACCCTTTTTCGGTATAGGGCAAACAGTGGATTCCATGGTCTACAGATCGGTTTGAGGCTTTTCCCACACTTCAGCTTGCACAATGGTGCATGGGTTACTAAAAGTAAAGTAAAGAAAAGAAGAGTAATAGAAAGATGATTTAGCTTGCTTTGGCCTTGGACTATGCTTTACGCTATTTGCTTATATGCCTTATCATGTTTAGCTTGGCCAATTGTATGTCTTATTTATATCTCAATTTCTAGCATGTTTTATGAGTTTTTATGCATGGCTATCATACTTAGTACTTTATTGTGCTAACGCATAATTTTGCCTGCATCAACTTCTTTGGTATAGGACGTGGCAGTTCTCCTACTCGTGGCTAGAGCATTGACTTAGAGTTGAGAAGAAGACTTGGTGAGTCCTCATCCATCCAAGGACATAGCCTTGTTGGATTTACATTGATGTCTTTCCTTATGTTGGCTATTGTATTGGGCTGCGTCCCTATCACTTTTTTTCGTATTCTATGATATTAGAAGGCTTTGAGACATGAGTTGTAGACTTCCGCTATTTTGAGTAAAGCTTTGATATAAAATGTTCTTTTGAATGTTATGTATTCTAAGGGCTTGTATGAGGCATCTCGGGATCTTGTACGCCGTGTTACATCTAGGGGCTACCCTGGGTCGTGACAAACTTGGTATTAGAGCGCAAGGTTTTAGAAAGATTCTAGGATGTCTCATAAGCCGCATCGAGTAGAGTCTTGTTCATGGGTGTGAAGCGCGCCACACTTATGAATGAGAGGCTACAAGATGTTTAGGAAACTTCACTTCTTTTGTTACTCTTGATTCGTGCCATAGAGTTTAACTCTACATCTCTATGCTAATCACCTATCCTACGTATTTTAGGATATGGCATCTCGAAGGGCCTACGCTAATAGGAATGCAAGAGAGAATGAAAGGCAAGAAGCTCCTTCTCAAGATCCTCAAGTTCCAGCCGACCCTTTGGCGGAACAAGTTACTAATGCGGAGTTTAGGGCTGCTTTCCAAGTGTTGGCTCAAGCCGTGACAGCCCAAGCCAATAGAGAGGTGGTGGCTCCCGTGAACCCAAATGTGGATACGGCTGCATCAAGAGTGAGGAACTTTACAAGGATGAATCCTCCAGAATTTTATGTCTCTAAGGTGGAAGAGGATCCTCAAGAGTTTATTGATGAAGTTTATAAAGTGTTGATGATAATGGGTGTGACACCGGAAGAGAAGGCGGAGTTGGCCACTTATCAACTTAAAGGTGTTGCCCAAACTTGGTACAATCAATGGAAGAGTGAAAGGGCTAATGATGAAGGTCCCATAGGATGGGACAGGTTTAAGAGTGCTTTCCTTGATCGATTCTTCCCTCTTGAGAAGAGAGAGGCCAAGGTGCTTGAGTTTATTAATCTTCGTCACGGGAGTATGAGTGTGAAAGAATATGTATTGAAGTTCACGCAATTGGATAGATATGCTCCGTCCATAGTTGCCAACCCAAAGGCAAAAATGAGCAAATTTGTGTCCGGAGTGTCTGATATGTTGGTGAAAGAGTGACACACCGCCATTCTTGTGCATGACATGGATATTTCTCACCTCATGGTTTATGCCGAACAAATTGAAGAAGAAAAGCTTAAAGGGAGATCTAGAGAGACTAAGCGGGCTAGAACCGAAGATGGCAACTTTTCTCATGCAAAATCCGATGGACGTGGTCATTCAAGATTTCGCCAAAAGGTTCTCTAATCAAGTTTCTTCCAAGGCTCCTCCAAGATCCAACAATGATAGGGTGCCAAACCCCAAGCCTCAAGGGGGTAACGGGGGTGGATCTTCTTTGCCTAGTTGTACTAGATGTGGGAGGAGTCATGAAGGCAAATGCCTAGCTGGTTCGGATGGTTGCTATACTTGTGGTAAGGCTGGTCACAAGATGAGAGATTGCCCATCTCTATTGGCTAAAGGAAGAGAGGGTAAGCAAGCTGCCCCAAGTAGTTCGGGTTCAGGTGCTCCTAAGCAAAACATATTTTATGCACTTCAGGCTCGTCATGAGCAAGAGAGCTCACCCGATGTGGTCACCGGTACGTTGAAAGTTTTCCATTTTGATGTCTATGCCTTGTTAGATCCCGGTGCTACATTTTCCTTTGTGATGCCCTATGTGGCCATGCGGTTTGATATTGTACAGGATATATTGCTAGATTTTATCCTTGTTTCTACTCCGATAGGAGAGTCTATTTTAGCTAAGAGGGTTTATAGAGGTTGCTCCATTTCCTTATCCCATAAAGTTACTCTTGTCGATCTCATAGAGCTAGATATGCTAGATTTTGATGTCATTCTTGGGATGGATTGGTTGCATGCTTTTTATGCCTCTATTGATTGTAGGACCAGAGTGGTCAAGTTCCAGTTCCCTAATGAGCCTATCCTAGAGTGGAAGGGGTGAAATTTTATGTTTCTAGGTCAATTCGTTTCTTATCTAAAGGCTAGAAAGATGATCTCTAAGGGTTGCTTTTACCATCTAGTGAGGGTGAGGGATGTAGATTTTGAAACCCCTACTCTTGAGTCGGTCCCCATTACTAGTGAGTTTCCGGAAGTGTTTCCCGATGACTTGCCTGGTATTCCTCCCGAAAGAGAAATAGACTTCAGTATTGACCTTCTCCCAGATACGCAACCTATCTCTGTTCCTCCTTATAGAATGGCTCCGGCAAAACTTAAAGAGTTGAAAGAGCAACTAAAAGACTTGTTGAATAAGGGTTTCATTCGACCAAGCATTTCCCCATGGGGTGCTCCGGTATTGTTTGTAAGGAAGAAAGATGGTTCACTCTGAATGTGCATCGACTATCGCCAATTGAATAAGGTTACAATCAAGAATAAGTATCCCTTGCCAAGGATAGATGATTTGTTTGGCCAACTTCAAGGGGCTAGTTACTTTTCTAAGATTGACCTTCGTTCGGGTTATCACCAATTGAGGGTGAAAGAAGATGATATTTCTAAAACGGCTTTCCGAACAAGGTATGGTCACTATGAGTTCTTGGTTATGTCGTTTGGACTGACAAATGCTCCTGCTGCATTCATGAACTTGATGAATAGGGTGTTTAAGCAATACCTTGACATATTCTTGATTGTGTTTATTGATGATATCTTGATCTACTCAAGGAATGAGGATGAGCATACTAGTCATTTGAGGGTTGTGCTGCAAGTCCTCAAGGATCAACAACTCTTTGCAAAGTTTAGCAAGTGTGAATTTTGGGTGAGATCCGTGGCTTTTCTTGGTCTCATTGTTTCCTGTAAGGGGTATTGAGGTAGATCCTAAGAAGACTGAAGCGGTCAAGAATTGGCCTAGGCCTTTACCACCTTCGGACATTCATAGTTTCTTGGGTTTAGCGGGTTATTATAGGAGGTTTGTTGAGGGTTTTCTTTAATTGCTTCTCTGTTGACGACTTTGACTCAAAATAAAGCTAAGTTTATGTGGTCCGAGGCTTGTGAAAAGAGTTTTCAAGAATTGAAAGACAGACTTACTTCTGCCCCAATATTGACTCTACCGGAAGGAACCGATGGTTTTGAAGTGTATTGTGATGCCTCAAGGATTCGGCTAGGGTGTGTTCTAATGCAAAATGGGAAAGTGATTGCCTATGCTTTAAGGCAACTAAAGGTGCATGAGAAGAACTATCCCACTCATGACTTAGAGTTGGCAGTGGTGGTGTTTGCTTTGAAAATATGGCGACATTACTTGTATGGAGTACATGTAGATGTCTTCACCGATCATAAGAGTCTCCAGTATGTGTTTAAGCAGAAAGATTTGAATCTCCGCCAAAGAAGATGGCTTGAAGTGCTAAAAGATTATGATATGAGTGTTCTCTATCACCTCGGCAAGGCTAATGTGGTGGCGGATGCTCTTAGTAGATTATCTATGGGCAGTGTTGCGCATATTGAGGATGGCAAGAAAGAGTTGGTTCGTGATGTTCATAGTTTAGCCCGATTGGGTGTTCGGTTGATTGATTCCGCTAAGGGTGGAGTTACCGTTCACAATGGTTCCGAGTCCTCTTTTGTGCATGATGTAAAAGCTAAGCAAGACCTTGATCCTAATTTGGTAGAATTGAAAGAAGCGGTTCTCAAGAAGTCCATAGAGGTTTTCTCCCAAGGGGGAGATGGTGTACTTCGTTACCAAGGTCGCTTATGTGTTCCCGACGTTGATGATTTGAGAGGGAAAATTTTGTCAGAAGCTCATAGTTCTAGATATTCTATTCACCCGGGAGCTACCAAGATGTACCGTGATTTGCGGGATCTATTGGTGGAATGGCATGAAGAAAGACATTGCAGAATTTATGGCTAAGTGTCCTAATTGCCAACAAGTGAAGGTTGAGCATCAGAGACCGGGAGGTTTGACCCAAGACATTGAGATTCCTACCTGGAAGTGGGAAGATGTGAATATGGATTTCTTAGTAGGTTTGCCTCGCACAAGGCGACACTATGATTTGATTTGGGTTGTGGTTGATAGAATGACCAAGTCAGCCCATTTCATTCCCTTCAGAACTTCTTATTCGGCGGAGGATTATGCTAAGTTGTACATGAGGGAGATGGTTAGGCTGCATGTAGTGCCTTTATCCATTATCTCCGATCGAGGTGTGCCCAGTTTACTTCTCAATTTTGGAAGTCATTCCAAAAAGGTCTTGGTACTCGTGTTAAGCTTAGAACAACCTTTCATCCCCAAATCGATGGGCAAGCGGAGCGTACTGTTCCGACTTTAGAAGATATGTTGAGAGCTTGTGTTATTGAGTTCAAGGGTACTTTTGATAGAGTTTGCTTATAATAATAGCTGCCATTCTAGTATTGGTATGGCTCCATTTGAGACTCTCTATGGTAGGAGGTGTAGATCTCCCATAGGTTGGTTTGAAATTGGGGAAGTTGGTTTGATAGGCCCCGAGTTAGTGCATGAGGCTATGGAGAAAGTTCGGCTTATTAGAGAAAGGCTGAAAATGGCTCAAAGTCGACAAAAGTCTTATGCCGATGTTAGAAGAAGAGAATTAGAATTGGATGTTGATGATTGGATTTACTTGAAAATTTCACCTATGAAGGGTGTAATGAGATTTAGGATGAAAGGGAAGCTTAGTCCCCGCTTTGTAGGCCCATATCAGATTACGAGACGTGTTGGTAAGGTTGCCTATGAGCTTGATTTGCCTAATGAGTTGGCATCGGTGCATCCGATTTTTCACGTCTCATTGTTGAAAAAGTGTGTTGGTGATCCGACCTCTATAGTGCCAATAGAGACTCTTGGCATAAAGGATAGTCTTTCCTATGAAGAGGTTCCGGTTGAGATTTTAGACTGACAAGCCCGAAAGTTGAGAAATAAAGAAATTGCTTCCGTGAAAGTTCTGTGGAGGAATCAATTAGTCGAGGGTGCTACTTGAGAGGTGGTGCTACTTGGGCGGCCGAGGCCGATATGAAGTCCCGCTACCCTCATCTCTTTCTTTCTGATCCTCCTCTAGCTTGAGGTACCTAGTTCCTCATGGTTCATTCTTTTGGTCTCATGTGTCATAGTTGATTTCCATGATTCCTTGATTTTTATACATGTTCATGAAGAGTCTAATTTGATATGTGTGCATTGAGTATGATTTGCATAAAGTCTTCGTGAATTTTGTGTTGAGCATGCTTTAGCTTGGAGTTGATTTTTCCTCCTCGGATTTGTGCATTTATATGCTTACATGCTAGGTTGGGTTGTTAGTCCGAGTCTATCGCCCTTCTCATGATGTCCAGGTTCTCATTCTAGGAAGAATGTCCCCAAGGGGGAGATATTGTAATACCTCAGCTTTCCAAGGCATGAAAATGTAGAATTTTCCTGTAGGCAATGACCTACGGAGGCCACTTACGGGCCGTAGAAAGGTTTACGGACCCGTAGGTGAGGAGCCGTCAATGGCTCTGTCAAGTTCAGTAATTCTCAATCTCTGAAGAGTGATCTACGGAGTAGCAGGACGGATCGTAAGTCAGTTGACGGTCCGTAGAAAGTAACAATAGATGTCCCGCTGACTTGGTTAAATTCTTGAACCTCATGCTGTGATCTACGGTTGAGGTGTACGGTCCGTAGATGGACCTACTAACCGTAGATTATAGCCGTCATTGTAGGGTAACAGATACCAACTCTCTGAATCTTTTGACGGTTCAACAGGACGGTCCGTCAATGGACGTACAGACCGTAGATGGGCCCCGACAGTTTATAATTAAGAGCTTTTTGGTCTTTTCCCTGGTTAATTCCCTAATTAACTAAGTCAGTTTTACCCTTAATGAAGGTCTTATTTATAGTTTTCTATACCTAAATCACTTCATTCTAACTCATTCCCTAAATTCACATCTCAAATATTTCTCTCTCTAAAAGAAATTCTCTCTAGCTCAAGGAAGAAGAAAAAGTTAAGTCCTACATTGAAGGTCACCCAATCTCCTCCAATTTCTAGTAGGCTTTGCTAAGGTATGATGGTATTAACCAATGGAGTTGCTTCCTCCATTGGGCTCTCCCTTTTCTTCATTAATTTCAAGGTTCGATTCCTTTCAAGTAAGCTAGGGTTTGATCAATTGTTATGGGTTCTTTTAGTATGAGTCCACTTACTGATTTTATGCTTTGTAGTGCACGATCTAGTGTGGGTGAAGTAATTTAGTGCACGATCTAGTGTGAATTACATGTCTAGTTATAATTATTGCATGAACCCCCATGATCCCAAGTAAATTCTCCCCAATTTGATAATATATGACTTGATTGTTGGGTTGAGATAAGAATTGATGAAATTGAGGGATCATCTATGGAATTGAGCATGAATTGGGGTTAAGTGCATGAATTTATCATGTTCAAGTAAAAAGCATGATTTTTCCTTTTTTATGTGGGTTACTTCAAGTATGACTAAATTGCCTTGATTATGACTTTTAAGAGCTAGCTTGTATTGAATTGCATGGTTTAAAATAAAGGCAATATGAACCCATTAGCTATGAAGAAAAGGCATGATAGAATCATGAAGAAAGAGGTTTATAGAATCAAGCACGTTTTATGTGAAATCTATGATATGTTGAAGTTGAGTCTTGAAAGGGTTTTCTCATATAATGCTCAACCTAAGCTTGTGAAAGGTTTTCTCACATGTAAAGGATTCATAACTTGTTAAAAGGCTTGCTTAACTAAAATTGAATCAAGAGCTTAAAGAAGCTATTCTAGGGGTGTAAGCTTGGACAAGTCCATGAAAGAAGAAACACTCAATGAAGTAAGCTTGGACTAGTCGATGGTATGTGAAGTCATGTTTAGCTTGTATAGGCAACCCCAGTTGTGCCTTTCAATGGATATCAGTAGTTATGATTGTATAGTGGGAATTATGCATAGAACCAAGTGAACGGGTGACAAGTCCCCATATGTCCGATGCCTATGTGCCCCCATAGGTGGTCTTAACAGGCCCATATCAGCTTAACTAGTGGATCCACGTAGGCTATGGTTCAGGATTCTACCTTGGCAAGTAGAATGGCACTTTTTCGGTGTAGGGCAGACACTGGATTCCATGTTGAGTTATTCCATGGTCTACAGATCGGTTTGAGGCTTTTCCCACACTTCAGCTTGCACAATGGTGCATGGGTTACTAAAAGTAAAGTAAAGAAAAGAAGAGTAACAGAAAGATGATTTAGCTTGCTTTGGCCTTGGTGTATGCTTTATGTTATTTGCTTATATGCCTTATCATGTTTAGCTTGGCCAATTGCATGTCATGTTTATATCTAAGTTTCTAGCATGTTTTATGAGTTTTTATGCATGACTATCATACTTAGTACTTTATTGTGCTAACGCATACTTTTGTCTGCATCAACTTCTTTGGTGTAGGACGTGGCAGTTCTCCTACATGTGGCTAGAGCATTGACTTAGAGTTGAGAAGAAGACTTGGTGAGTCCTCATCCATCCGAGGACATAGCCTTGTTGGATTTACATTAATGTCTTTCCTTATGTTGGATATTGTATTGGGCTGCGTCCCTATCACTTTTATTCGTATTCTATGATATTAGAAGGCTTTGAGACATGAGTTGTAGACTTCCGCTGTTTTGAGTAAAGCTTTGATATAAAATGCTCTTTTGAACTCTTAATTCTCTATTATCTTGTATGTTATGTATGTTAAGGGCTTGTATGAGGCCCCTCGAGGTCTTGTAGGCCGTTTTACATTAGGGGCTACCCTGGGTCGTGACACAAACACTAGATTAAGCCCCACACATCAATTTCTTGCTCGGAAGGGTGAAATATTGATTGGATTTTTAAAAAGTAGCAAGGAATTAAGTGTACTAAGGAATTTTATGTTTGAATAATATAATCGGACTAAGATAAATCAGAATCCTACTTTATCAATTGAATTTTAATATTTCTTTCTCTTGTATTCGAAATAACTTGTAGGAATTGGCTTGCTATAATTGAAATTCTTAATAAGTAGTTTTTAATTGAATTATAATCATCATTCTTTTTTATGTAAGAAAGATATTGGGTTACAATTCGGTGCTTTTTATTTTAAAAAATGATATTTTTATTGCATTTCAAGTGTTCGATAATTTTAACGTAGAGCTTGTTTTGGATCGACTTTTGGCTTTTAGTTTGTATTTAAAATATTATTTTAACTTAAAAATAAATGTTTATAAGCACTTTTTAAAATTATCCAAGCACTCCAAAAGTATTATAAATCTATTTTAACTTTAAAACACTTAAAAAAGGTAATCGAGACATACTCTTAGTAATGTAATCTAACATTAGAAGTATTTATTCAACCACTACCTTGTTTGAGTAAAACTTAGAAAATTCACAAACTTTTGGACACCTTAACATATACACACTCCTCATTAGATGGACCTCTCCTATTTAATTAATAAGTAAAAGCAACATTTATGTTTCTGATGTATCCGAGTCCGACTTCCAAGAAGAAGTCTTTGGAAACATATAAATGAGGACTTAGGATTTAGAAGCGAGAATGACGACCCAACGACATCCCCAAGATATTCCCTACTCAAAGCAAAGGAATCCTCTAGAAATCGCCCAGTAGGAGCTTTCAAATCTCACAAACTAAAATAAAACATATGAAGAAGAAGTAGTGATTTAATCACTGGTATCGCCGCTCCAACGAACCTGACATCACAGGTGCGACATCGCCGTAGTGAAGAAGGAGTCATTGTTAAAAGGGTAAAAGGGCCGGTCAGCTCCGCTTGAGCAACGATCAATAGACCAGTCACTCCCACAGGAGCGGGACTTGTCTTCACAGGTGCGAGGTCGTGGGTGTGACAAACACTCCACAGGAGTGAGGCCTACTGACTTGGGCACCTTCACAGGTGCAACCAGCACTCTGTAGGAGCTTTTCTGTAGGTGCAAGCTGTAACACCTCGAAAAGTGGAAAGTCGAAAGGAAAAGGGAAATTCTGATTTTTGGTACTGATGCAGGTTCTATAAGTCCTTTCTACAGACCGTCAAAAATCATACGGGTCGTAGGAAGGGAGTCGTAGACTTGGATATGAATTTTTGGAATTTCAAGTTTTTGAAGTTTGACCTACAGATGAACATGACGAGTTGTCGTTTGGACTATGGGTCGTAGATGGGTTCTGTAGAAGGGTCCAGATTTAGTGAAATTTTTGGGTTAAAGTTGAGGTCTACGGATCAGGTCTACCGAATGTAGAAAGTTAGACGGTCCGTAGAATGGTGTTGTAGGAAGTTGACTGAATTTAGGCCTTAGTCTCGACCTACAGTTGACCAGTACGGTCCATAGGAATTTCTACGGTCCGTCGGTCTAAAGCATAGGGTCCTTTGACAGTTATTTCTTAAGGATATTTGGTCTGTTTCTATGCATTTAATACCTATACTATGTCATTTTGACCATGATTTGAAGTCCTATAACTACCTTTCAACCCTTAAATCTACCCAAACCCTCACATTCACTCAAATTCCCAAATCCTCTCTATATTCATCTTCTCCAATTTCCTCTCAAGTTCAAGAAGAAAACTAGGGTTTCAAAGCTTCAAGTCTCCTATTCCTCCATTGCTGTAGAAGGTATGCAGGATTTCATCAATGGGTTCCATTCACTCATTGAGCCCCAAAGATTTCTCAATTTTCCAAGTCCAAATTTAATCAATTTGATTAGGTTTTCATTCAATTCTTCATGGGTTCTAATTGTGTTGATTCAATTGTTTGAGTTTGATCTTATTATGATTGTTTTCACTCTGTTACATGATTTCCAATTGATTTCTCATGAAGCCATCCAATTTCCATGATTTTGACTATAAACTCTTAAAGACATGAATTTATGAAGAAGCTATGAATCTATGAATGATGTTTTCATGAGAGTTATGCATGATGTACGAAAAGAAATTTTTTATGATCTAGATTGCTTTAAGATGAGCATCAATGAAATTGTGAAAGGTTTTCTCACACGTGGTTTAAGAAGCTACTCTATGATGATTTAAGCTTGGATTAGTATCTTAATTATGTTTTTTCATGGATGATGATATGCTTATGTTTATGACTAATTCTGTTGGGATTTTACTTAGCACCGAGAGGATATTGAGATGGAGGCTCTCCTGTTAGTAGAGGTCGGGACTCTAGTAGCAATCTCCTTGTCCCTAACTACGTGTCCCTGTAGGATTGTGTTAAGTGACATAGCTAGTGGATCCACCTAAGCTAGAAGTTTAAGGTCTTTGCCCTGGCAAGCAAGGAAAACTCTTTTCGATGTGGGAGCAAGACACCTGATTCCACGTTATAGCTCACGTGGTCTATGTCTGTTAATAGTAAATATTCCACAAAATGATCTAAGTTACTTCCAAGATTTTATGAAGCTTTCTTGATGATTTTAAGATGAATTGACCATGTTCATGATTTATGATTCTTCCTTTAAGGTTTTACAATGCTTTAGCTTGGTCATGCATATCATGTTTTTGATTAAGTCCTCTTATGATCATGTTTTACGTTTTTATGCATATCCCTCATACTTAGTATATTCCATGTACTAATGCATATTTGTGCCTAAATTGTTTTATCAATATAGGGTGTGACGCTTCCTCTCCTCTCGCTCGTGGCTAGTTGATCGCTTTAAGGATTTGAAGACTTGGTGAGTCCTCATGTTTCGAGGACCATGTAACCTTTATTCCTTTCATATGTTTTTGGTTTATGAATTTTTGTACATGGTGTATGGGTTACGTCCCATCCACTCTTGATGTAATAGATTGGCTTGTCAAGACTATGCTAGACTTCCGCTTATATGTCAAACACTTTACTTTGATATGAACTCTTTTTATTTTCATATATTGTGTTGTATGCATGTCAAATGGATCGTATAGTGCCTCTCGGGGTCCTATACGCGATGTCACATCTAGAATATACTTTTGATCGTGACACGAGCCTAGGCTCCTCGGGAGCAGCTGCACCAGCTCTTGGTGAAGCCAATAGTTCTCTTATGATTTCATTATTCATGTTATGTCAAGTAACCAAGTTCTTTTTGCTTCACATGATAAGTTCTTCATGAAAAAAATGGATGCTTGGTTATATAGCAAGTTTGTGCATTTTCAGCATGTTGGTAGGCTCGTTAACCCTTGTTCTAACCTTCATGCTATGAGGTCCTTGTTATTATTTGTCTTTCCTGTGATTTTACAAGATTTGAATTCAAGGTTAAATAACTTTGAAGAAGGAAAGGATGATATGATATCAGAGAGAACAACTCACTCAAAATTAAGCTAATAAACTCCAAGCTATACAAGCCACGTTCATGCAAAAGGAGGGTCTGGAGGCTCTTAAAGATGAATATACGAAGGTATACGACGCATGAGTGATCTCTTAGAGTGAAGAAGAAGTTAGAAGGAAGTTCACAGAGTTTCCAAGAGAGTATGCATCTGCATCTCACCTATGCAATGTCACATCCTCCACATGCAACCTTATTGATGTTGCAACACAAGGCATACTTTTCACAACCAACTTGTGCCATGAGATGATATAGCGCAACAAGGATATGTGCCACAACAATAAGTCACATGTGACCACATCTATCACATGCAAGTTGCAATATGTAGTCCATCACACCCACCATTGAGTAGTTTTATTTGGGTTGCTTTTACCATTTTCACTAATGCCATTTTTTTAGTATAGTTGTAATAAAATGTCAACACTATATATAGTGCTTCCACAAGATAGAATAGGCAGATTGATAATTGATGAAAGGTTTCTATCTTGTAATTCATCTTTGTTTATAGTCTATTTCTCTTAGCTAGATTAGTGTAATTCTTCGGTTGAATTATGATAGTTTCTTGTCCTTGATTTCACATTGATTTACTTATTTGTGTATTCAAATGTTATAGGTTTTTTATTGAATTTATCTGGGAGGTAATGATAACCAATCCAATGTTACCCATAGATTCAGTAACTATTTTTTCTTACTTCTATGTTTTGATTATTTCTTCCCCTTGGAACTTTCTTTAAAGTTTACCAATTGAGATCATATTATCATCATTGTATCTTGGCTTAAGTCATCTGTGGCCTCTTAAAGTTGTCCGCATAATTCAGTTAGACACCTCAACTGAGGTTAGTACCTATTTAACACTTTTATCTATTCAAACCTTGTTCCAATTAGACATTTTTTTGATAATCAGCAAAAAATGTAAAAGGTGTGTGATACACGCTGGGTGACATGGCAAAATGATTAATGAAAAGACGACATGTAGCAAGTGGGTCCCAAAAATTATAAAAAATGATTTTTAAATTTAAAAAGATAAAATTTATTTCTAATACATTTTCAATCTTGTTTTATATATATAAAAATATTGACAATAATGACACAAACTACTCAGCCCCCCTCCCCACCCTTTTCTTCTTCATCTTCTTCCCTGCAAGTCTGCAACATTTCTTTTCTCAAATCATAAAATTTATCATCTTATCAAATTACTCATAGATTCAATTTTTTTTCTTAAAAAAAATTTCATACCTAATACGTGATAGAAAGATATAGAGAGAGACGCACAAGAGTGATGAAGAAGCGGAGTTTGTTGACGGATAATCATTTCAAAATCGACTGCTAAAGAGAAATTAAGAGGACCCAAATTAATTTTATCAAATTCCTTGATATTATCTTTTATAAGTTAAATGGGTTTACATTGTAATTTGAGTGTTGATATTTGTTTGGAGGTGGCCGGAAATGGAGCTGTCGGCTAAATTTTTTACTTCAACATCAAAATATCTTCTTTCTTCTTTCGTTTTTGAAGATCCAATGCAGTTGGCTTTGGCAACTTAGTTGAGGTGAAGAAGACGACCGAAAGCGGGGGTGGGGGCTTTTCCTTTTTGAGATTAAAAAATTATCATTTTAAAAAATATTTTAAATTTTTGTAAGTTATTTACAATACTAAGAACCAATGGAAGAAGAAAAAGTGAAGTTTTCTTGAAAAAAAATAAAATAAAATACGATTTCAGAGATTTTCGCACGTCAATGGAAAGTGAAAAACACTTTTTCTGCCATATCAACATTTTGTATTTAATAGGTATACATTTTGAACAATTTAGGTGTTCAATAGGTACTAGCCTTAGTTTAGGTGTCTAAGTGAAATATACGGACAACTTTAAGGGCTCGTAGATGACTTAAGCCTTGTATCTTTGAAGCTTAGGGCAACCATAATTACTTTTGAAAGTTTTTGAAGGATTTACCGTATTATTTTTCTTTTGTAATTAATCTTTAAGGGGTCATTTGGTAGAGTATATTGGCAAAAATAATGCATGCATAAACTCTGCATATTAGTAATACGTTGTTTGTTACACTTTTTCATGCTATACATAACTAATGCTTGCATTATTTATACACTCTATTGTGTATTAAGGTGTGTATTACTAATACCATGGATTTCTAGGTATTAGTAATGCAAAGGGATATAATGCATGCATTAACATGGTTAAAGACCACATTACCCCTCTTTTTTTTTACATCTTTTCCACCATAATTTTGAAGGTATCTTTGTAAATAAATATTTTAATGCAATGCATGCTATTTTTAGTACACCAAACCAAACAATGCATTACAATATCTATGTATAATTAATGCAAGCATTACTAATACACTCTATTTGACATTATTCTCATACACTCTACCAAATGACCCATAATTGTGTTTTTCTTTTTCTTTCATCTTGTATTTTTCATTTTTAGTATGAGTAGCTAAACTCCATAGGTAGAATTGTAAACTCTTATGACATTAATATGAATCAGCACTAGTTTATCTTGATTATTATTATTTCGATTTTGATTATCTACTTGTTTACATTTTTAATTGTCAGTTTAATAGTTGCAAACACTAGATTAAGCCCTACACATCAATTTCTTGCTTGAAAGAGTGAAAAATGAATTGGATTTTTAAGAAGTACCAAGGAATTAAGCATATTAAGAAATTTTATGCTTGATTAATATAATCGGACTAGGATAAATGAGATTCCTACTTGAATTATTGAGAAAAACTTGTAGGAATTAGCTTTCTAGAATTGAAAATTCTTAATAAGTAGTTTTCAATTGAATTATAATCATCAATCTATTGTACCTAAGAAAGATATTGGGGTATAATCTGGTGCCTTTTATGATAAAAATGATACTTTTATTACATTTCAAGTGTTCGATAATTTTTTTAACGTAGAGCCTCTTTTGGATTGACTTTTGGCTTTTAGTTTTTTATTCTTATTATTATTATTCTTATTTTAACTTAAAATTAAATGTTTATAAGCACTTTTTTGAATTATTCAAATACTCTAAAAGTATTTTTTAAAACAATTTTAACTTTAAAATACTTAAAATAAGTTAATCGAGATAGACTCTTACTTCCTCTGTCCAACAATAGTTGTTTACTATTGACTTTGCACACTTCTTAAAAAACTATAAATAGAAGGGTAATTTTACTATATCAGCCTTTGAATATAATAACTACAATGTTTTGAAAAATGTAAAAGAGAAATTAATATAATTAATGATAAGGGTAAATTAGGAACTAAGTGTAAAGTTATCCATTGATTTCATAAAGTAGACAAGTAGTGTTAGACATCTCAAAATAGTATAATAAACAACTATTATTAGATGGAGAGAGTAGTTACGTAATCTAACATTAGAAATATTTATTCAATCATAAAACTTAGAAAATTCACAAACTTTTGGACAGCTTAATATATACACGCTCATATTTTTAATTAATAAATAAAAGCAGCATTTAAGTTTGTGAATTGTGAGGTGTAGGAGTCCGACCTCTAAGAAGAAGAAGTCTTTGGAAACATAAAAAATGAGATGGAAGCTGTAGCACCACTAATTCACTCATCGTCACACACGTAAATCCTCTTTTTCCTTTTTTTTCTCAAGTGACAGCGCAACTTACCATTTGCCAATTTGTTCTGCTAACGTGAGCCCTCTGCAACTCCGCCATTGATACATGACCTCGACCTTCATATACATATTATTTATGAACTTTTGTGAAATATCAGATGTGCTCTTGAGGTGAAGCATGGCGTTGCCAGCCTTACCGCGCGCCACTTTATCGTTTTCCCCTCTTCGCCACCCAACGGAGGTGAAAGTCTCTTCTTCTTTTATCCTTATTATTTTTTTTACATTTTCCTAAATTTCAATTTCTTCAATGGGATCTTTTGCTTTTTCTGCATAAATAAATAAATAAATTGTTAATGTTTGAAAAGATTAGGTATATAGATGTCTGTACAAGTTGGCTAACGGTTTAGATAATAATTCAAACAAGGAACTTACGACTTGTGCAGCTTGCAGTGATTTACAACTCTAAATTGTTTCCGATTGCTCTTTTATTTCATGTTACTATTAATGGTGATAAGAGATGGATGGCATTTATAACTAGATATAGGTGGTTATTTTGTTTCATTCAACCAAATATTAACCAGATTGGAATTGTTGGGAAAATCTGTAATGTAAAATTAGAGGCGGAGCTAGGTAGGGGTTTGTGGGGTCCGACGAACCTAGTAGCTTTTCCGTAGACCCTGTATTTGTACTAAAAAATTAATTAAATATATATGTATATTAATTTGTGAACCCCTAACAAAATTGATTGACCATTCTAAAGGAAATTTAGAACCCCAAACTCTTAATCCTGGTTCCGCCTCCGAGTAAAATAAGGAATTAAGGATGGGAAATATAATATCTGAATTTATAGAGAAAGATTGCATAGTAGAAAAATTTGAAATAGTACTTCAAGATCCATAATGTGTCCAAGCACTTTTGTTCTTCTCAGCATTTGTCATTTTGGCAAAAATATTTTTGCTTCTTAAAATGGTTCGGAGTGATGTTAACTCCAACGAACAGATCTCAGTTCACTCATTAGGATGTAGCTGATATGGTCATCAGCTCTGTAGATAGGATTCTATTTAGTTATTACAGCTTTATAATTTTCTGTGGAGGTTGAAATAAGGTTCACTTGTTTGAAATGTGAAAGTATACAATTGCATTTATGTAGATGAATCTTGCATGAAGGTTGTTGTGGTATATATGTTCCATAATGATTTATTTCAGTGAGTTTAGATGAAATCGATCGATCAATCAATCAACCAACCATACCTCAATCCCAAACTAGTTGTGGTCAACTATATGAATTCTCTATATCCATTCTACTTTATCCGTGACCATTTGTTGTATGAGTGAACGTTAAAATATAGTCTGAACAAGGAAGTAACAAATTGTTATGACCATGGGATGTGAGAAACCATAACAAGAGTATACAAGACATCTCTCATTCGTATCTCTTTACCTAGTGTTGTAGGGATGGATGGGAAGGTGAAAAATGAAATATATCAACAGTTTCCCTTGTTGATTTATTTCACCTAGTCTTACAAAAGGAAAAGTAAGGGAAGCTAAAGAAGAAAAATTAAGATATTAACTATGAGCCTCTTGCTTGCATATATACTGGAGATATACACTGTACTGAGGAGTAAAACTAATTCAGTTATCTTACCCGTACTACCAAATTGAACTTCTGCATTGGAACTCTTCTCCTATTGTGCCTTTGTCTTATACATCTTCGCTTGCTTATCACTGGTCTGTTAATACTACTATATGAATTGTGCTGGGAGTCCCAAGGAATAAATGACAAGTTTGTCTTTCTTAAAAGTAGGAAGCTCTACACATGATAATATTGTGGTGTAATTACTGACATCAGTTTGTGTACAGTTTTGTTTTATTAGGCTCGAATGGAAGAAGAGATTAGTGTTTATGACAGCTCATCATGGTCGGGGTCCTTCCTCAAGAATAGTCAGGTCTGTCTTGGATAACAGGAAATCAAATATCACCGGCAATGAAGCAACTGAGCCGGCTAGGGTTCTTCTTGAGAGGTTGTTTGCCCAGACACAGAAATTAGAACAACAGATTGGCAGAAATATTTATCTTCCTCAGGTTGCTGAGCTGGGACTTAATCTTGGCAAGCTAGAGTCTGATTTGCAGGATGCTCTTGCAGCCTTGAAGAAAAAGGAAGAAGATATTCAAGATACAGAGAGAAAAGTATTGATGGAGTACAATGAATTAAACCGTGCAAAGATAGAATTGGAGCAACGTGTGGAAGAGATTGCAGCTGCTAACTCTAGGAAGGAAAAACTGGAAAATGAGCTAAGGCAGGCTAATCTGATCTTAGTATCTCAAGCTGCAGAAATTGAAGATCTAAAGTTTCGTTTCAACGAGATAGATCAGGAGATATCTGCTGCGAAAACAGCCCTAGATTCAAAAGAAGATGAAATAAATAAAATGATCGATGAGTTGAAGAATAAAAGTGATGAAGCGGCTAATACTGAATCACAACTCAGAACCAAGGGTAAGCTACTCGATACAGCAAATGAAGTAGTTCAAAGACAGGAGGTTGAACTACAAAATCTCCGAAGAGAAATTCAAGAGAAAGAGAAAGAGCTACAAGTTTTCTTGACGATGCAGAAAGCCGAAGAAGAGAAACTTATTGTTTCCAAATCCAATTTGGAGAAGCAGGCAATGGATTGGCTCATAGCAAAGCAAGAAATGAAGAAATTGGAAGAGGAAACATCTAAATATGGTGGAGAAGCAAATCGGTCCCTTGAGGATTTCAGAAGAGTCAAGAAGCTACTTGCCGATGTAAGGTCTGAGTTAGTCTCATCTCAGAGAGCTTTGACATCCTCTAGAGAGAAAATGGAAGAGCAGGAAAATCTGTTAGAAGATCGTCTCGAAGAACTTGAAGAGCAGAGAAGAAGTGTTATGTCTTACATGACAAGTTTGAAAGAAGCTCAAAATGAGGTAGAGAATGAGAAAGTGCAACTTGCGGTTGCTGTAGCTCGAAACAAAGAACTTGAAAGGGAATTATCCATGGAAAAGGAGCTCGTTGAGGAGTTGCAGACTGAAAATACTATTAAGAAGTCTTCTCTGCTTGTAGCTGTAAATGAAAAATCTGCTCTCCAGGAGGAGCTTGACCGTAAGAGTGCAGCGTTTGGAGAAACACAGAATCTTCTTCAGGTTAAAGAGTCAGAGCTAGTATATGCTAGATTAGAGATTCAGCGCTTGAAGTCTCAGTGCGCTTCTCTTCAGCTGATTTTGCAAGAAAAAGATAAGGAGCTTCTGGATTCAAGAAAGACATTAGATGAACTAAATCAGGAAATAGCTGAGCTGAGGTTGCTCATGAGCAGTCAAGAACTGCAACTTATTCAGGCAACAAGTATGTTGAAAGAAAAAGAGGAATCCATGCAGATAATGCAACTTGAGTTAAATGATACTAAAATGAAATATTCAGAAGCTGAGACCGTTGTGGAACATATAGTAGACCTTACTAACAAATTGGTTATTTCTGTTAAGGATGACGTGTTGAGCCCACTCAGTCACACTGATGAAATGTGGTCATCTCAGCTGGTGGAGAAACCAACTGATACTTTTAGGTGGCAAAAGAACCAGCTTGAAAATGAACTCGAGTTAACCAGAGAAAGCCTGAGGAGTAGAGAAATGGATTCTCTTGCAGCACAAAGGGCTCTTAAACTCAAAGAGCAGGAGCTCAAAATAGTTCGTCAAAAATTGAATGATAGGGAGGAAGAAATAAATAAAATGAAGGAAATGACCCGAGACGCGGATGACCTGGGGCAACTTTATGCTTTGGCACAGGAAAGAACAAATGAAAAGAGCACTGGAGATCTGGCAGTTAAAAAGCTCCAACTCGAGGGAGCTCAATTGGAAGTTGAAGCTGCAACCAGTGCTCTCCAGAAACTCGCTGAACTCAGCCGTGACCTTTTGAATAAAGCTAGCTTAACCATTGAGGCTGACAATGATAGCAGCCTTTTGTTGGTTGACATCCCAGAAACTGCAGCAAATGTCTCTAGGTGTCTTGCTGAAGTCTATACAGAAATGACACAACTTTCAGCTTTGAGTGAGAAGCTGGTGAAGGAAGCTGGCATTTTATGCCCCAGTAGAGTTTAATGAAATTAATGACAGTACTCTATACATGCCTCTAACCATTTGCTTGCCTACAGTTGTGAATGAGCATAGGATATTTGTTTGCTGTTTTAACTCTTCCCAGATACAAGTTTATAATTGTTTCATTTCTCCTTGTATGTGATAGTGAGAATTCTAGGAGAATATTTTTATTTTTTTTATGTTTGGTGTTCATTTTGGTAGATCAATGATATGAAAAAGTGGAGGGAGAAGCACTTTCACTTTGTATTTTTTTTTTTGAATCAAAATATCTAAGGAGTTGCAATCTCATGAAAAGCTATTAGAAGATTGAGTAGGAAGGAATTTTCCAATTTTCTCATGTTTTGTTGGCTTATATGTTTTGGAAATTTTTTTACAAATCAACTTATTTTCCTCAAATTTAAAGGAAAATTACTTGTCTCCAAAAATTAAGGAAAACATTTTCTAAAATTCTTTTAAAACCTCAAATCTCAACTTTCTATCTTAACTCAAGTGTCGACTACCAATTTCCGATACTAATACAAGATTCGATTCCTGATTCTCGATTCGGGACCCAACTTCCGACCTCGATGCGAGACACAACTTTCGAGTATTGTGTAGGATGGGATCAAGGTCTGATCTCGATTTCGATGTCCAATCTTGGGTCAGGATTCGAGGTTGAATTTCAGATTAGATGTCGGGCTCAAGTCCCAAGTTAGGTGTCGGGGTGGGGTTTCGAGTTGGGTGTCGAAGTCGAATTTTAAGTTGAAAGTCGAGGTCGATTCCCAAATCAAGTGTCGGATTCAGATTCGGATTGGTCATCAAGGTCGGGTGTCGGGGTCAATTTCAATTGAGAAGTTGGGTCCTAGATCAGAAGTCAGGGTCGGGTCATGTGTCGGGTAATTGAGTCGAGTCTCGGTTTGAAATTTGAGTCCCGGGTTTGATGTAGGGATTGGGTCCCAGATAAGTCATCGAGGTAGGGGGTCGGAGTCGAGTCCCGATTTGAAAGTTGGGTTCTGAATTGGGAGTCAGGGTTGGATCTTGGGTCGGGTGTTGGGGTCGAGTATCAGGTCATTGTACAGGTTAGGTCTATGTTCGAAGTAGATTTTTGCATAGAGTGTCAACGTCGGGTCCTACTATTAGTTAAATCATCGAGGTCGCGTGTCGGGGTCAAGTCTCTATTTGGAAGTTGGGTCGTGTTTTCGTAAGAAAGTCGGATCCTGGATCGGGAGTCCGGGCCAAGTCTTGAGTCATGCATGAAATTCGAGTCCCAAGTCCAATGTCAAGATCGAGTGTCAGATCAGTCATCGGGGTCAGATCCTTGATCGATCGTCGGGGTTGTGTCCCGGTTCGGGTGTTAGGGTCGGGGTCGTGTCCCATTCGAATATCGGATGTCAGGTCGAGATTCGCTGTCAAGTCCAGGATCGGGTCACGAATTGGTCGTCTGAGTCGTGTCTCAATTAGGTGTCGATTGGGTGTAAATCAATTATTGAGATTGATTTTTGGTTCAGAAACTATTTTCCAAAAAAATATTTTATACTCTTTAGGCAAAAGTAAAATATATTTTCTAGAAAATGTTTTTCATTCACCAACTAAACACTAGAAAATATTTTTGTAAAAATATTTTTCACTCACCAACCAAATATGAGAAAATAAGTTAGAAACCAACTTATTTTTCAAGAAAACATTTTCATGGAAAACATTTTCCTTCATACCAAACGGCAATTCTTTTCTACTCAACAATATAATAGAGTGGTATTAATACTAATTAAAAAGAAACAATGATCAATACTGAATTGGAGGGTTAACCATTTTTTTAATTGAATATTGTGATGCATAATACTTTCATGTAATTTGTAAAGGGTTAATTACGGTATACACCCCTGAAATATGAATTAGTTTTGGTTATATCTTATGTATTTAGAAATCAAACACTTTCACCTCTTTTTCTGGGTAACTAACTCTTTTTTAGTTTATCAAAGTAAACATTTACATTACAAAATACCCAAGTGTGATAGCATTATCAGGGATACGCAAGATAATAATTCAATTTCTCTAATTGTTCTCCAAGCTTTAGTTTCATAACCCCCCTATAAAATACCTTTTCTATGACCTTCTTCACCCTTCTCTGGATAATCGAATTTGTTTGTTGCAATAACCTGCTATTCCTTTCATGCTAGATATAGTAGATGCACCCAGTTAGCACCATTATATTCTCAGAACATGAGCCGAGGCAGAGTTACCTCCTCGATTTTTCACCACTCTGCAACCAAGCATTTTCATCCTCACTTCTTCTAAAAAAGAACAAGCAAATGATAGATGTTCATGACTCTCGTCATACACACTACACAAGCAGCAAGTTTGATCAACAATCGTACCCCATTTTTTAAAGACTATCTTTAATGTATAATTTTTCTAGAGTAGAATTCTCGGTAAGAACACCCACTAAGTTGTTGCATAGTTATTGCACACCAATCTTCTATATTGGACCTTTGAAAAATTCTCCAATCAGCTGTTTGCACATTGTTTCAGTAGAATATTATTTCATTTCTCAATAAGTTGTTTCTTTTCTTTAAATATCTTCTGAAAAATCCATGAAGCTAGAAGAGGCATTATATCCCAAGTGAATCAATCTTGATGTAATAATTATGCACCCATTGAACCCATGATGTGTCTTTCTTCTTTCAAAGATTAGACAACAATTTAGCAATTACTTGCTTATTCCATATTCGCACATGATTGATATAAATTCCCCTTATAGGGAGGCACACAAAACTTCTTTCAGGTTATGAGTATTTGTTGCGTTTAAATGCACATGCAAGTATACACAGTCGTACAAATAATATAAGATTTTAAGTCCTTATATCGTAGCCACGAGTACTTGTCAATTAACTATTTACTAAACTAAACTAATGTTGATTATTTATTCAAGCGATGAAATATAAAAGTTATATTTATCATTTAACTCAATTAAAAAGAAAAAGAAAATAGTTAATTAACAATTAATCAAACAAAGAGCAAATGTTTATGTAATCAGTGAATGAAATAGATCTAGGGCCGTAGATTCGCTAGCAAGCATGTTGATTAATCACTTTAATTTATTCTACTTTCCTATCCGGTTACTAGTGGGATGTTGATCAAACCTTATTGAGTGTTTGTCAACAACTATAAGGCTACTCGATTATTCCTAACATCTATATTCCTATGGTCGTCAATTGATAGTGAAGTTGATAACGATCAACTTGTCACACTCCAAACTAGGGGAGGTGCGACTAACACTTGATACCTTACTAAAACATACTAGTTGACTAAACTGTGTACCCAAAAGGTCCGGCATCACAGTATCTGAAATACTAAACTTAAGGTCATGATCAGAATAAAAATAGGTCATATAAACAAAGATACGTAAGCTATGGAGTATTGGCTAGCTGATGAGACCGCAACTGAAGATAGATATATATATATATTTATATATATGATGAGTGGTAGATTTTCACTCATTTGAGGCCTTTTTAGTTCAACAATTAGTGTCCTCAATGCCTATTTATATCCTATTTTGATTATATTTTGATGTTTTGCAGGTATGAAGGCTAAAGGACAAGGCATGGATGAATCTATGAAAAAGAGGCCAAAAATATTGAAAGGAGTATAAACTCCCAGCTGAGGGTCGCCTAACACAAAGGGCGGATCACCCAATTGGTTGAACCTCGCCTAAAGTGATAGTGTTCACTTCTGAAAATATTCAAGGCAGGTTGGCGAAGTAAAGTTCAAACAGCGATTCGCCGAATGGTTTGGTGATCTAGAAGTTTCATCGCCGAAGGTGACACTCTCCTGAATTAAAATAAAGGTTGAATGGGCGAACAAGGTGGTACTCGGAGATTCTCCGAATGTGAAAGGCTGAATCGATCGAGTTCGCCAACTGAGATTAAAATACCTGAAGCCAAGAAAGGGCGAGCTAAAGAGCAAACTGCGATCCGCCGAATCATGAAGGTGAGCCCAACTAATATCGCTGATCAGGTCACACATGAAATTTCAGACTAATTTTTGGGGAAACTATAAATAGCCCAAAGAAGAGAGAAAATAAGGGTGAATCATTGAGCCTTTTATTTTCTTTTACCTATTCTAACTTTTTCATATGGAGAAATAGACTCTTTCTACTTTTCTTACTTTTGGGGTTTTGAACAATCTTGTAATTAACAATTGAGTATTGAATTCGAAGTAGGTGTTGAAGAATATTGCTTATCATCAACACATAAATGGCTGAAAATATCATTGCTATAATTTCTTTTCATTTTATGATGCTGGGCTAAAACCCCAAATCTAGGGGTGTGATTATGGAGTTGGGTGTTGATTTAATTTATCGGGTCCAGTTTCTTGCTCGATTTTTCTACTGTACATTCATGAATTTGAACTATTTATTATGGGGTTAATTTATGGGTAAGGTTGCAAACTTAATCCTAGTTTGGATATTCGATTGATGCTTGAAAGAGATTGATTGAAGTGGATAAATAGTTTAATGCTTGCAATTTAGGTTTGATTGTTGTAGTTTGTTCGAAAGAGAAATTGTGATTTAATTCTTATTGCCAAATCTGCTCGAAAGAGAGATTTTAGTAAGGTATTGGGTTGATTTGTGTTTTACATAAATGAGATCGAAAGGAGATTCTATAATATGATGCTTTGAGATCGAAAGAAGATTTGTGTCATTGACGATTACCCAGCCTATCGATATTTGTCTAGCATTATTGAGCAAGCACTTCTACCCCTATTTGATATTGATACAAACTCTCACACCCCTAGATTGTTTCTTACTTGTTTGAATCCCTATTTTTAGCCTTATTTCCGCTGTTTCTTCTTTTAATTGTCTTATGATGCTTCTGTCTACTTTTTCCGCTCCATAGCCCCGTTATTGTTGGTTCCAGTCTAAGGGTTGACTTACTTACTAGTTTGATTTAGTAGGTGTCATCATAACGAGCATGAGCTTGAATTGATACTGTCTAGTCATCATGTGAATCTTTTTTATCATGATTGAGAGTTGCATTTTCTTGAGAGTAGTCTTGTAATGGCACTTGCATGTTAGCTCTCATTGAAAATTGTTGTAGACACCCTTATTGAACTAATTACGTTCTTGATTTACTTGAGGACAAACAAAAGTTTAAGTTGGGGGTGTTGATGATTGGTAGATTTACAATCATTTGAGGTCATTTTAGTTCAACAATTAGTGTCCTAAATGCTTAATTATGTCCTACTCTGATGATATTTTGAACTTATGTAGTGATGGAAGACAATGAAAAAGGCAAGGACTAAATCACACAATGAGAGGCTAAAATGTTGAATTTGAGTAAAAACCCCAAGCTAAAGCTCACCAAAAGATAAGGGCGAATTGCCAAAATGATTAACTCTACCGAAGTTGATAGTGTTCAATAAAAAAGGGTCAGAACAGAAGAATTCGGCATTCCGCCGAATGAGAAAAGGCGAGCTGAGTTTCACCGCCTAATGTGACAGACTTCAGAGCTAAAATTAAGGTTTAGAAGGTGATCAAGGCGGTAATCGGCAATCTGTCGATTGGGAAAGGTGGACTTTGTCAAGTCCACCGACTAAGGATTCAAACAATTGCTAAAATCCGCGCTGAATGTGTTAGGCGAGCCTGACTAATGTCGCCGAACAAGTCGCGAAAGAATTCCAAATTAATTTTTGGAGAAACTATAAATAGTTAATTAGAGAGAGAAAATGTAATTTTTATCAATTCCAACTTTAATATACTGAGTTTGAGCTTTTTCTCCATTCTCTTTAGTTTTTGGGTTTTGGATAGCTTTGTAATCGACACTTGGAGAGTTAAATTCGAAGTGAGTCTTGAAGATTCTTGCTTATTATCTACAATATTAATGGTTGAATTCATTTGGGTATAATCTCTTTCCTTTTTACTATGTGTGACTAAAACCTCAAAGTCTAGGGGTGTGACTATGGAGTTGGGTGTTGATGTATTTTAGTGGGTTTGGTGTTTTGCTCTGTTTTGTTACTATTTAATCATGGATTCAAGTTATTTAACATGAAATTAATTGATAGGTTAAGGTGACCAACTTAACCCTAGTCTAGATCTTCAATTGATGCCCGAAAGGGATTAATATAAGTAGTTAGATGGCTTGATACTTGCAATGTGGATTCGATTTATATATTTTGCTTGAAGAAGGAACTATAGACTTATCATTATTACTAAATCTTCTCTAAAGAGGGATTTTTTTTGTAAAGTAATGGGTTCATTGGTAATTTGCATAAATGAGACCGAAAGGAGATTTTTTACCATGATACTTTGAGATTGAAAGAAGACTAGTATCATTAATGATGACCCAGCTTATTCATGATTGTCTAGTATCTTTTGACCAAGCACCTTGACCCCTTTCTACCATCAATACTAATTTCCACACCCCTAAATTGTTTCTTACTTCCACATCCCTGTTTTTGTTAGTTTCGCGGTGATAATTGATTCATAAATCTTCTCATTAAATTTGGTGGAATTATCCACTCCTTTTCTAATTTCTACAAAGAATAGGTTACATCCATAATTTTTGAATTGAACTCTTTGCACTATATCACTCCCTGTGGAATTCAACCCCGACTCTTTGTTGGGTTTTTATTGAAATGACCGCTTATTCTCTTATTTGTTTTGAGGATAACTTGAGCGTTATAAGAGGACACTTGAATGCTTTCGTTGAAACATGGTTCTACAATAGAAGGGAGCACTAATGAGCTTGAGCTTGGATTGATACTGGCTAGTCGTCATTTGAAGCTTCTTGAAATATTGCATATACTTGTTAGTTGTCTTGTGATGGCACTTGCATGTTTACTCACATTGAGAACTATTGTAGACACCCTTGTTGAACTAATTGTGTTCTTGATTTACTTGAGGACAAACAAAAGTTTTAGTGGGGTGTTAATGAGTGGTGGTTTTCCACTCATTTGAGTCTTTTTTAGTTCAACAATTAGTATCCTAAATGCCTATTTATGTCCTTATTTTATGACAATTACATGTATTGCAGCTATGAAAGCCAATGGAAAAGGCAAGGATGAAATCACAGAAAGAGAAGCCAAAAACGCTGAAATAAAGTGAAAATCCCAAGCTGAAGATAGCCAAAGGAAAAAGGCGAATCACCAAATAAGTTTAACCTCGCTGACGTTGACAGTGTTTGATGAGAAAATACCAAGGCATGTCGGTGGAGAAAGAATGCATTGGTGATGCATCGAATGTGAAAAGGCGAGCTCAAATTCCATCGCCGAAGGTGATAGACTTCTGAGTTAAAATGAAGGCTGAACGTGAACAAGGTTGAAATTGGCGAGCGCTGATCATGAAAGGCGGACTCCATCGAGTTCACCTACTGGGGTTCAAACACCTGAAACCTAATGCCGAGAAAGGGTGAGCTGAAGGATAGGACGGTGATTCGCCGATCATGTTCGGCGAGCCCGACTAATGTCGCCGAATGGAACGCAAAAGGAATTTCGTATTAACTTTTGGGGAAAGTATAAATAGCCCTATGGAGAGAGAAAATGTATTTGTTTTACCTATTCTAACTTTCTTATATTAAGATACAACTTTTTCTCTACCTTTTCTTAGTTTGGGGTTTTTTATATCCTGGTAATTGACATTTTGAGGGTTAAATTCGAAGTGAGTATTGAAGATTGTTGCTTATCATCAACACATTAATGGCTGAAAACATCTTGGATATAATGTCTTTTCCTTTTATGATGTGTGGCTAAAACCCCCAATTATAGGGGTGTGATTATGGGGTTGGGTGTTGATGTAATTTAGTGGATCTTGTGTCTTGCTCTGTTTTATTACTATTCATCCATGTATTTGAGTTATTTAGCATATAATTAATTGATGGGTTAAGGTGGCCAACTTAATCCTATTCTTGATCTTCGATTGATGCTCAAAAGGGATCAAGTGAAGTGGGTAAATAGTTTGATGCTTGTAATTTAGGGTTGATTTCTATAGTTTGCTTGATACAGAAATTGTGGTTAAATTCTAATTGGTAGATCTACTCGAAAGAGAGATTTTCATAAAGCAGTAGGTTGATTTATGATTTACATAGATAAGACCAAAAAGAGATTCTAAGATATGACGTTTTGAGATAGAAAGAAGATTAGTGTCATTAAACATTGCCCAGCTTATCCATGTTTCTCTAGCATTTTTGAACAAGCACCTAGATCCTATTTGTTATCAATACAAATCCCCACACCCCTAGATCGTCTTTTACTTGTATAAACCCATGTTTTTAGTTAAATTGCGATAATTGCTACCTAATTCCTTTTAGTAAATTTGGTGGAATTATCCACCCATTTTCCCTAATTGCTACAATGAATTGGTTTACACTCCTAATTTCATAATTGAATTCTTTGCATTATATCACTCCTTGTGGATTTGACACTGACTCATTTGTTGGGTATTTTTACTGCTAACGATCGCTTACTCTTTTAATAGTTTTTAAGAGTAATTTGAGCGTTATCAGTGCACAACAATATCAATGCAGATAAGCAATTTCACACCATAAAGGGAGACAACAATTCAAGCGATTCAAGTCCACATTAATGCCATCAAAACATTTCATCAATCAATCTAATAGGGTTCACAACAAGGCAATTCACAAGCATTAAGATCAACACGTTGCCTTTTCATTAATTCCCTTTTTATTCATAACCATTAATCAAGTGGAACAATGAACCCATCACCTCTTTCCATTACTCCCCAATATATACAGTGAAGGGAAATACACAATTCTACTAGATTACAAATCTTAAGAGATCACTATCCTCGATTCAATCAAGTAGTCAATCCAAGACTTGAGTCTTCCCTTCCGATCAACGTCCAAAGCCACACAATCTATTTCAATCAAGTAATCACAATAAAATTATGGAAATAACAACTCCCAACTCATACATTTTGAAAAATGTGTCAATCAACTCAAAAACCCAATTTCCAAAATGAGGTTTGAATCCAAAAATCTTTACTTCAAAATATTACCCAAGACATTTGGAACTCATTGGTGAAAACCATTTTGAAAAAGGACTTAAAACCAGTTCACAATCACCTTTTTAGTTTAGAACTCAAGTTCTTGAAAAACTTTGCCATTTGCCAATCAAAATCTTAAGTTTTGATGTTAAGATTTTGATTGGCAAATCGCAAAGGTTTTACAAAGCTCAAAAATGGAAAATGGGGCTTAAACCCTGAAATTTATGCTCAAAGCCCCTCTCATATGTCGCAAAATTGGACTTAGATTCACTTAACCGGACATCGCTAAAGTGAATCACATGTTCGATTTTGCGAACCCCGTAAAAGTGGTGCCTCTCGCAAAAGTGAAGCCTCCTTCGCTTTTGCAAAGTTCTCTTAAGTGAACAAGTATTCACAAAAGCGAGGCCTGTAGACATCATCAAAACAACATGAAACACAAATCATCAAATGGACCCTCGGGATTCATTCGGAACCCCGTATACACAAACCATATATGCTAATTGACTATACTCGACATTTCGAACACAATGGAACCATCATAACACGAATCCAAGGTCTCCTTGACTCGAAACTTGTGAAAGTCACCAGAAAGGAGCATAACACCTTAAAAGGACAAATGAAGCTTGAGACCTCTAAAATTCAACCAAGACCTCACACAGGACTAAATTCATCCCTTTGAATCCAGCTGAATTCTCGGACTTCCGATCCCCGCATCGGAACCCCGAAAGTTGACCAAAGTCAACCCAAAGGTTAAAATTCCACAAATTTCTAACTTAGGACCTCAAATCATCAAAAAGACTTCGAATCTGAAACTGACATCTCTCTAAGACCAATTTTCACATTTCGAGACTAATAGAATCAGCAGAATTCCATTCCGGCACTCAAAACTCCAACGGACTCCGAAAACCACATTTAAGGAACTTTAGCCTTTCAAACTCAAAACTTACAAAATTCATAACTTCTTACTCAATCTTGAATCCAACTTCCAAACTCAATCAGAAAAGACTCAAGGTTAAAATCGAGAGGGGTAAAATGGTAATTTTACAAAAATTTCAAAAAAGACCTTTCGGGTCATTTCATTTACTTACGATCAGTCTTTCTGAGTACCATAGTTGTTTTAGTACTCACTTCTTTGCTTTCTACAAGTAAAACCTTAGAATTTGGAAAAGACAAAGGAAGGTTAACAGACAAGTCCACAGGCCTAAAACAAGCCATGAACCCTTAAAGGAAGCCTAAACGGTCCGTTTAGGGGTTCACTGGCCGTTTAGGGGCAGTGGATTGGCTGTTTAAGGCAGCCTTGCAGAGGTTCACCTGGATGGTTCCCTATACGGCCACTGGTTCCTTATACGTACTGTTTAGGGATCCATATAGGTCACCCTTCAACTTTTTAAGTCAAGGCTATTTTAGTCTTTCCCTATGTGTTTGATACCTAAGCTATGTCATTTTAACCCTTATTCTAAGACCTATATAAGTCATTTAAGTCCTAAAACTACCCATTCCAAATCATTCCCCTAAATCATAAATTTCCCTCCAAGTTCATCCCCAAAGTTCTCTCTGAATCTAAGGAAGAAGAAGCTATGGTTTCACTTCAAGATCTCTGATTCATCATAACTTTTGGGCTTTAATCACTAAGTTATGTTAGTATTAACCTATGAAATCCTTTCCTCCATAAGGTTCCCAAAATCTTCCAGTTTTACAAATTAAATTCTCAATTCAAAGTTAGAGTTTTATTCAATCTTCATGGGTTCTCTTCCATTGTGATCTTATTGATAAATTCCTATCTTCTAATGCATGAATTGAAGTAATTACACATTTTTTAGTTGAATTCAGATGAACCCATGCAAGATCCATGATTTTAGACTATGAACCCATGATGAAGCTTATGAACTATGAAATATGATCTTTATAAAGATATGCATGCTTTTATGAAATTGATGTAAATGAATTTAAGGATGCTTTGACAATTAATACATGATGAAGTTCTGAATCTATATGAACATTTTTTATGAAAATTATGCATGTTTTATGAAAGCAGTGTTTATGACTTAAGTAAGCTTATAGATGAAGGTGCCTATAAGTTCTATGAAGCTTGACCACATGACATGAATGACGTCTAGATTGCCATCAATGCTTTTGATTATTTTCCTATATTAGATCTTGAATAGTATGGTATCTGGATATGCCATCAATGATCAGGGACCAAGTTTCTAAACTTAATATCATTAGTAGTATGACACTTTTAGTATGAAGTTGATGACTATGGGTCTTATAAAACCACTATGAAAAGATCATTAATAGTGAAAGGTTTTCTCACACATGGTTCAAGGAGCTACTCTATGATGTTTCTAGCTTGGATTAGTATCTTAATTGTACTTTTTCATGGATGATAATATGAATATGATTAATGAATATTTTGTGGGACTTTACTTAGCACCGAGTGGGCTTTTGGGATGAAGGTTTCCGTTTAGTGTCTGTGGAACTTTAGTAGCAATCACTAAGTCACAGAACTATGGGCCACCATAGGATGTTGTCTCAGATAGACATTAGCTAGTGGTTCCACCTTAGCTCAGACTCATGGTCCTTACTTTTGCAAGTAAGACCCTCTCTTTACAGTGTGGGAGCAATACACTGGATTCCCTGTTTTAGCTCACATGGTCTAATTCGGTTAATGGTAAACTTCCCACAATAATGAACTAAGGTTACTTTCAAAGTATCTCACAAAGTGTTTTAAATATGTTAAGCTTGCATTGCATTGACCATGATTTATGACTTATGTTTCTAACCCTTTTATCTTATTATTTAATTCGGTCATTGCATGTCATGTAAAGTCCTTTTTAGCATGATTTCATACTTAGGACATTCCATGTACTAATGCATACTTGTGCCTATATTGTTTCATTAATGTAGGGTCTGACGCCCCTACATCTCACACTTGTGGCTAGTTGATCTCTCTTGGCACTTGGTGATTGGTGAGTCCTCATGTTTCGAGGACCGAGACACTCTTATTGCTTTCTTTATTTCAGTTTTCAGACTTTGTATGTGATGTATTGGTTACGTCCAAATCACTTCCTTTTGTTGTAATAGATGGCTTGTTGAGAATATGTTAGACTTCCGCTTTGTCAAACTCTTTTATGATATGAGATTGTTCTTTTGAAATATTTATTGCTATTATCTTGTATGATGTATGCTAAGTGGCTTGTATGGAGTCTTTTGGGATTCTATACGCCATGTTACACCTAGGGTATACCTTGGGTCATAGGATGAAAAAGGATATTGCGGAATTCATGGCTAAGTATCCTAATTGTCAACAAGTGAAAGTTGACCACCAAAAGCCGAGAGGTTTGTCACAAGATATTGGCATTCCAACCTGGAAGTGGGAAGATTTGAATATGGACTTCATTATTGGTTTACCATGCACCCGATGACAACATGACTCAATTTGGGTTATTGTGGATCGAATGACGAAATCAACTCATTTCATTCCCATCAAGGTTTCTTATTTGGTGGAAGACTATGCTAAATTGTACCTAAGGGAGATGGTTAGGTTGCATGGAGTGCCCCAATCCATTATATCCGATCGTGGTACGCAATTCACTTCTCAGTTTTGGAAATGTTTCCAAAGAGGCCCTGGTACCCGTGTTAAGCTTAGCATGACCTTTCATCCTCAAACTGATGGGCAAGCAGAGCGTACTATCCAAACTTTGGAAGACATTTTGAGGGCTTGTGTGATTGACTTCAAGGATAATTGGGATGATCATTTGCCTTTGATGGAGTTTGCATATAATAATAGCTACCATTTGAGTATTGGTATGACTCCCCTTAAGGCTCTTTATGGTAGGGGGTGTAGATCTCCTATAGGTTAGTTTAAAGTTGGTGAAGTTGCCTTGGTAGGTCCCGAGTTGGTACATGAGGCTATGGATAATGTTCGGCTTATTAAAGAAAGGTTGAAAATGGCTCAAAGTCGACAAAAGTCCTATACTGATGTTAGAAGGAGAGATCTAGAATTTGATGTTGATGATTGGGTATACTTGAAGATTTCACCCATGAAGGGTGTAATGAGGTTTGGAAAGAAAGGGAAGCTTATTCTCCGTTATGTGGGCCCATATCAAATTTTGAGGCGTATTGGTAAGGTTACTTATGAACTTGAGTTGCTCAATGATTTAGCATCGATTCATCTGGTTTTCCATGTCTCCTTATTGAAGAAATGTGTTGGTAATCCGGCATCTATAGTACCATTGGAAAATCTTGGTATAAAAGACAGTTTTTCTTACGAAGAAGTTCCAGTTGAGATTTTAGATCAGCTAGTTCGGAAGTTAAGAAATAAAGAAGTTGCTTCCTCTATTATGTGAGTTCCTTCAACTATGGGTAAATAGTCTTATTTATGAATTTCTAAGCATGAGCTTGCATTGCATTGCATAATTTAAGTTGAACTTTTATGAACCAATATTAACTCTATGATCCATGAATTATGACCATGATGAACTATGTAAGGAGGAAGCTTATGAACTTATGCATGTCTCATATGAGTTTAATGATGAGTTAAGGGTGCTTTGAGAGTGAAGTACCAAAGTTATGACATGATGATGTTGTGTTGAGCTGTGAAAGGTTTTCTCACGTAATGCTCACACTATGAGTTAATGAACAAAGAGGCAATTACCCATGTTCACAAGGAGCTATTCTAATGACGTAAGCTTGGACTAGTCCATGGAAGATGAAACGTCTATAAACATGATTTTAGCTTGGATTGGTAACCCTAGTTGTACCTTTCCATGGATAATGATATGAATATGATAATTAACTATTCCGTAGGAAATATGCTTAGCACCGAGAGGATATTGAGATGGAAGCTCTCCCGTAGCAGAGTTAGGGTTTCTAGTAGCAATCTCCTTATCCCTTACCTATGTGCCCCCATAGGATGATTGTCGTAGATAGACATTACCTAGTGGATCCACATAAGCTACAAGTTAAGTAAAGGGTCCTACCTTGGCAAGTAGGATGGCCCTCTTTCGGTTTAGGGTAGACACCGGATTCCATGTTGATAGCTCACATGGTCTTATATGTCGGTTAAGGCTATTTCCCCAAAACTAATGAACACAAGTGTTGTTATGATAATCTTAAGTAAAGAAAGATGATTTAGCTTGCTTTGGCCATGGTTTATGCTTCATGTTTCGTATGCTTTATCATGTTTTAGCTTGGCCATTGCATGTCATGATTATGTCTCATTCTAGCATGTTTTATATGTTTTATGTCCATTGCTATCATACTTTGTACTTGATTGTACTAACGCATACTCTTGCCTACATTAACTTCTTTGATGTAGGATTTAGCGATTCACCATCCACTCGTGGCTAGAGCTTTATAGAAGATTTGATAAAAGACTTGGGGAGTCCTCATCCATCCGAGGACATAGCCTAGTTATTCTTATTTTCATGTAATTTCATTTAAGATGTTGTATTGGGTTACGTCCCAACTCTATTTCTCTATGTTTGATTGGTTTGAGACATGAGATGTAGACTTCCGCTATTTCTTTTAAAAGCTTTGATATAAAATTCTCTTTTGAACTCTTAATCTGTATGACCTTGTATGTACGTATGCTAAGTGGCTTGCATGAGGCCTTTCGGGGTCTTGTACACCATGTAACGTCTAGGGGGTACCTTGGGTCATGACAAACTTGGTATTCAGAGCACAAGGTTTTAGAAAGATCCTAGGATGTCTCATAAGCCGCGTCAAGTAGAGTCTTGTTCATGAGTGTGAAGTGCGCCACATTTATGAATGGGAGGCTACAAAACGTTTAAGAAACTTCACTTCTTTCATTACTCCTAAGTCGTGCCATAGTGTTTAACTCTATATGTCTCTCTCCTAATCCCTATCCTACGCGTTTCATGATATGGCAACTCGAAGAGCTTATGCTAGAAGAAATATGGGAGAGAATGTGGAACACGAAGCTCCTCCTCAAGCTCCTTAAGTTTCGGCCGACCCTTTGGTCGAACAAGTGACTAATGCGAAGTTCAGGGCTGCTTTTCAAGTTTTGGCTCAAGCCGTGACGGCTCAAGCAAATAGAGAGGTTGTGGCTCCCGTGAACCCAAATGTGGGTACAGCGGCATCAAGAGTGAGGGACTTCACTAGAATGAACCCTCCAGAATTTCATGGCTCTAAGGTTGAGGAAGATCCTCAAGAATTCATTGATGAAGTGTACAAGGTGTTGATGATTATGGGTGTGATGCCGGAAGAAAAGGCGGAGTTGACCGCTTATCAACTCAAGGGTGTTGCCCAAATTTGGTTCAACCAATGGAAAAGTGAGAGGGCGATTAATGAGGGTCCTCTTGATTGGGAGAAATTCAAAGTTTCTTTCCTTGATAGGTTTTTTCCCCTTGAGATGAGGGAGGCAAGGGTGCTTGAGTTCATCAACCATCGATAAGGAAACATGAGTATGAAAGAGTGTATGCTTTGAATTTCACACGATTGTCTCGATATGCTCCTTCTATAGTTGCCGATCCTAGGGCAAGAATGAGTAAATTTGTCTTGGGGGTGTCCGAAATGTTGGTTAAAGAGTGCCGCACCACCATGCTTGTTAATGATATGGATATTTCTCGTCTCATGGTGTATGCTCAACAAATAGAGGACGAAAAACTCAAGGAGAGGTCTAGAGAGACTAAGAGGGCTAGGACCGGTGATGGTAACTTTTCACATTCAAGGTCCGATGGACATGGTCGTCCTAGATTTCGACAAAGGTTCTCTAATCAAGGTCCATCCAATGCTCCTCCTAAGACCAAAAAAAATAGGGTGCCTAGCCCTAAGCCTCAAGGAGGAAATAGTGGTGGTTTTTCATCAACTACTTATACTAGGTGTGGGAGGAAGCATGAGGGCAAGTCTTTAGCCGGTACGGATGGTTGTTACGGTTGTGGAAAGAGTGGCCACAAGATGAGGGATTGTCCATCTCTCATGGCTAAGGGAAGAGAGAGTAAGCAAGCTCCACCTAGTGGCGCGGGTTCGAATACTCCTAAGCAAAACTGATTCTATGCACTTCAAGCTCGCCATGAGCAAGAGAGCTCTCCCGATGTGGTTATCAGTATGTTGAAAGTTTTTTGCTTTGATGTTTATGCCTTGCTTGATCCCGGTGCTACCTTGTCTTTTGTGATGCCATATGTGGCTATGAGGTTTGATGTTGTTCCGGATGTGTTGCTAGATCTTTTTCATGTCTCTACTCCGATTGGAGAATCTATCATGGCTAAGAGAGTCTATAGAAATTGCCCCGTCTCCTTATCCCATAGAGTCACTCATGTTGATCTTGTAGAGCTTGATATGTTAGACTTTGATGTTATTCTTGGGATGGATTGTTGCATGCTTGTTATGCCTCAATTGATTGTAGGACCTGAATGGTCAAGTTTCACTTCCCGAATGAGCCTATTCTAGAGTGGAAGGGGGGAAATTATATGTTTAGAGGTCAATTTGTTTCTTACCTAAAAGCTAGAAAGATGATCTCTAAGGGTTGTATATACCATCTTGTTATGGTGAGGGATATAGATTTCGAAACCCCTGCTCTTGGGTCGGGCCCCATTGTTAATGAATTTTTGGAAGTGTTTCCCGATGATTTACTTGGTATTCCTTTCGAGAGGGAAATAGACTTCGGTATTGATCTTCTCCCGGATACGCAACCTATTTCTATTCCTCCTTATAGATTGGCCCCAGCAGAACTTAAGGAACTAAATGAGCAATTAAAAGACTTGTTGGATAAGGGTTTCATCTGACCAAGTATTTCTCCATGGGGTGCTCCGGTTTGTTTGTAAGAAAGAAAGATGGTTCACTCCGTATTTGCATTGACTACAGCAAATTGAACAAGGTTACCATTAAGAATAAGTATCCTTTTTCAAAGATAGATGACTTGTTTGATCAACTTCAAGGGGCTAGTTATTTCTCTAAGATCGACCTTCGTTTGGGATATCACCAATTAAGGGTGAAAGAAGATGATATTCCGAAAATGGCTTTTCGGACTAGATATGGTCACTACGAGTTCTTGGTAATGTCGTTTGGATAGACAAATGCTCCGGCAGCATTTATGGATTTGATGAATGCGGTGTTTAAACAATACCTTAACATGTTAGTGATTGTGTTTATTGATGATATCTTGATCTACTCAACGAATGAGGATGAGCATGCTAATCATTTGAGGATTGTATTACAAGTCCTCAAGGACCAACAACTCTTTGCAAAGTTTAGTAAATGTGAGTTTTGGTTAAGATCCGTGGTTTTTCTTGGTCGCATTGTCTCCGGTAAAGGCATTGAGGTAGATCCTAAAAAGACGGATGCGGTTAAGAATTGGCCTAGACCTCTATCACCTTCGGATATCCGTAGTTTCTTGGGCTTAGCTGGTTATTATAGTAGGTTTGATGAAGGGTTTTCTTCTATTGCTTCTCCATTGACGACCTTGAATCAAAAGAAGGTTAAATTTATATGGTCCGAGGCATGTGAGAAGAGTTTCCAAGAATTAAAAGATAGACTTACTTTGGCTCCAATATTGACTCTACCGGAAGAATCCGATGGGTTTGTGGTTTATTGTGATGCCTCGAGAATTGGGTTAGTATGTGTTCTTATGCAAAATGGGAAGGTTATTGCTCATGCCTCAAGACAACTCAAGGTGCATGAAAAGAACTATCCTACTCATGACTTGGAATTAGCGGCGGTTGTATTTGCTTTGAAAGTATGGCGGCATTATTTGTATGGGGTACATGTGGATGTTTTTATCGACCATAAGAGTTTACAATATGTGTTTAAACAGAAAGATCTGAATCTTCGCCAAACAAGGTGGCTTGAGTTGTTAAAAGATTACGATATGTGTGTTCTCTATCACCCCGGTAAGGTTAATGTGGTGGCGAATGCTCTTAGTCGATTATCTATGGGTAGTGTTGCTCATGTTGAGGATAGTAAGAAAAAGTTGGTTCGCGATGTTCATAGATTGGCCCGGTTGGATGTTCAGTTGATTGATTCTACTAAAAGTGGTGTTACGTTTCACAATGGTTCTGAATCCTCTTTCGTGCATGATGTAAAGGCTAAGCAAGATCTTGATCCTAATTTGGTTGAATTGAAGGGAGCGGTTCTCAAAAGGTCTGTAGAGTCTTTCTCTAAGGGGGAGATGGTGTGCTTCGTTATCAAGGTCGTTTGTGTGTTCCCAATGAAGATGACTTAAGAGGACAAATTTTATCGGAAGTCCATAGTTCTCGATATTCCATTCACCCGGGAGCTAACAAGATGTACCGTGACTTGCGAGAGATCTATTGGTGGAATGGAATAAAGAAAGATATTGCGGAATTTGTGGCTAAGTGTCCTAATTGCCAACAAGTGAAAGTTGAGCATCAAAGGCCGGGAGGTTTGACCCAAGATATTAGTATTCCTACTTGGAAGTGGAAGGATGTGAATATGGATTTTATTGTTGGTTTACCTCGCACCCGGCGACATTATGATTCGAATTGGGTTGTTGTAGATCGAATGATGAAATCAACGCATTTCTTTCCCGTCAAGACTTCTTATTCGGCAGACGATTATGCTAAGTTGTATTTGAGGGAAGTGGTTAGGCTGCATGTAGTGCCTTTATCCATTATCTCTGATCGTGGTACATAATTCACTTCTCAATTTTGGAAGTCGTTCCAAAAAGGTCTTGGTACTCGTGTTAAGCTTAGTACGACCTTTCATCCCCAAACAGATGGGCAAGCAGAGCGTACTATCCAAACCTTGGAAGATATGTTGAGAGCTTGTATAATTGATTACAAGGGTAATTGGGATGATCATTTGCCTTTGACTGAATTTGCTTATAATAATAGCTACCATTCTAGCATTGGTATGGCTCTATTTGAAAATCTCTATGGTAGGAGGTGTAGATCTCCTATAGGTTGGATTGTGGTTGGTGAAGTTGCTTTGATAGGCCCTGAGTTGGTGCATGAGGCTATGGAGAAAGTTTGACTTATTAGAGAAAGGTTGAAAACTGCCCAAAGTCGACAAAAGTCCTATGCCGATGTTAGAAGGAGAGATTTAGAATTTGATGTTGATGATTGGGTTTACTTGAAAATTTCACTCATGAAGGGTGTAATGAGATTTGGGAAGAAAGGGAAGCTTAGTCCCCGTTATGTAGGCCCATATAAGATTTTGAGACATGTTGGTAAGATTGCTTATGAGCTTGACTTGCCTATTGATTTGGCATCGGTGCATCCGATTTTCCATGTCTCATTGTTGAAGAAGAGTGTTGGTGATCTGACATCTATAGTGCCATTATAGAATCTTGGCATAAAGGATATTTTTTCCTATGAAGAAGTTCTGGTTGAGATTTAAGACCGGCAAGTTCGAAAGTTAAGAAATAAAGAAGTTACTTCCGTGAAAGTTCTTTGGAGGAATCAATTAGTTGAGGGTGCTACTTGGGAGGCCGAGGCCGATATGATGTCTTGATATCCTCATATCTTTCCTTCCGATCCTACTCTAGCTTGAGGTACCTAGTTCCTCATGGTTCACTCTTTTGGTCTCATGTGTCTTAGTTATTTCCATGATTCCTTGATTACGCATGTTCATGAAGAGTCTAATATGATTATGTGCATTGAGTATGAGTTGCATAAAGTCTTCATGAAATAATTTGTTGAATGTGCTTTAGCTTGGAGTTGATGTTTCCTCCTCGGATATGTGCATTATGTGATTGCATTCTAGGTTGGGTTGTTAGTCCGTGTCCACTACCCTCCTCATGATGTCTTGATTCTTATTCGAGGATGAATGTTCCCAAGGGGGAGATATTATAATACCCAAAAGCTTTCCAAGAAATGAAAATGTAGTTTTTCAACCTAGTGCCAGTGAGTACGAAGGTCACCTACGGACCGTAGGTGGAATGATGGGTCGTAAGAGGGAGCCGTCGTTGGCACTGTGGACTTTCAGAATTTCCAAATTTCTGAACCTTGACCTATGAAGCAACAGGACGGGTTGTCGTCCAGCTGACGGTCCGTAGATGGGTTCCGTAGATCCCTTCCAGACTTAGCCAAATTTTCAGCCCCAAACGAAGTCTCTGAATCAATTGACGGAAGGACAGTACGGTCCGTCGATTGATCTACGGACTATAGGTCCTGCCCATAGTTTGCCCCCGACAGTTATTATTTAAGGATTTTTTGGTCTTTTTCCTAAATGTTTAACTATTAATCTATGTCGGTTATACCCTTAACCCAGACCCTATATATATTTTCTAAGCCTAATTTCACTCATTCTAACTCATTACCAAATTTCTCCTCTTCTCAAATATTTCTCTCTCTAAGAAAATTCTCTCAAGCTTCAAGGAAGAAGAAGACTAAGATCCTCCATTGAAGACCATCAATTTCCATCAATTTCTTGTGGGCTTTGTTGAGGTATGATAGTGTTCACCATTTGGAGCCCTTTCCTCCAATGGGTCCTCAACTTTCTTCAAGGTTTTCAAGGTTCAATTTCCCCAATTGAATTAGGGTTTTTGATCAATTCTTATGGGTTCTTTAATTATGATTTCAATTGTTGATTTTATGATTTCTAGTGCATGATCTAGCGTGATAAAGTAATTTAGTGCACAAATTAGCGTAAATTATATGATTTGATGAAAAGATTGAATGACTCCCCATGAACCCATGCTATTTCTCCCCAATTTCCTAATCTATGCTTTGATTGGTGGGTTGAGCTGTGAATTGAGTAATTTTATGAAAATCTCCATGAAGCTATGCATGAATTATGAATGAATTAAGAATGACTTTGTGAAGTTTAGTATGTTCAAGTCAAAAACATGATTTTTCCTCTATTATGTGAGTTCCTTCAAGTATGGGTAAATAGTCTTATTTATGAATTTCTAAGCATGAGCTTGCATTGCATTGCATGATTTAAGTTGAACTTTTATGAACCCATATGAACTCTATGATCCATGAATTATGACCATGATGAACTATGTAAGGAGGAAGCTTATGAACTTGTGCATGTCTCATAGGAGTTTAATGATGAGTTAAGGGTGCTTTGAGAGTGAAGTACCAAAGTTATGACATGATGATGTTGTGTTGAGCTGTGAAAGGTTTTCTCACGTAATGCTCACACTATGAGTTAATGAACAAAGAGGCGATTACCCATGTTCATAAGGAGCTATTCTAATGACGTAAGCTTGGACTAGTCCATGGAAGATGAAACGTCTATAAACATGATTTTAGCTTTGATTGGTAACCCTAGTTGTACCTTTCCATGAATAATGATATGAATATGATAATTAACTATTCCGTGGGAAATATGCTTAGCACCGAGAGGATATTGAGATGGAAGCTCTCCCGTAGCAGAGGCCGAGTTTCTAGTAGAAATCTCCTTATCCCTTACCTATGTGCCCTCATAGGATGATTGTCTTAGATACACATTAGCTAGCTGATCCACGTAAGCTACAAGTTAAGTAAAGGGTCCTACCTTGGCAAGTAGGATGGCCCTCTTTCGGTGTAGGGTAGACACCAGATTCCATGTTGATAGCTCACATGGTCTTATATGTTGGGTAAGGCTATTTACCCACAACTAATGAACACATGTGTTGTTATGATAATCTAAAGTAAAGAAAGATGATTTAGCTTGCTTTGGCCATGGTTTATGCTTCATGCTTCTTATGCTTTATCATGTTTTAGCTTGGCCATTGCACGTCATGATTATGTCTCATTCTAGTATGTTTTATGTGTTTTATGTGCATTGCTATCATACTTGGTACTTGATTGTACTAACGCATACTCTTGCCTACATTAACTTCTTTGATGTAGGATTTGGCGATTCACCATCCACTCGTGGCTAGAGCTTTATAGAAGATTTGATAGAAGACTTGGTGAGTCCTCATCCATCCGAGGACATATCCTAGTTATTCTTATTTTCATGTTATTTCATTGCGGATGTTGTATTGGGTTACGTCCCAAACTTTATTTCTCTATTTTAGATTGGTTTGAGACATGAGATGTAGAGTTCCCCTATTTCTTTTAAAAGCTTTGATATGAAATTCTCTTTTGAACTCTTAATCGCTATGACCTTGTATGTACGTATACTAAGTGGTTTGTATGAGGCCTTTCGGGGTCTTGTACGCCATGTTATGTCTAGAGGGTACCTTGGGTCATGACACTGTCACAAAATATGGGCGCATGAAGGAGTATTTTTACAGCCCCAAACCAAAGTAAAATAACACATGACACTCTCAATCTGAATTATATGTTTTTGAACTTTATTTCTTTTTCTTTTTCAATTTTCTCTCTCTCCTCTTTTATCTTCTTCCCCGATTTCATTCCCTCAATTCGCTCCTCAGTAGCAACCCCTTTCCTCTTCTTCTCCATCATCAATCAATCTCCAATGAAGCCATCATTATTTTATTTTTTTATTTTTTTAATAAACTCTAACCCTTATCATTTTCAAAAATAAATTATCATTAGACTCAAATTTAAAAATCAAAATCACTATACTAATGATGGGATTGAAACTCCATTAAAATGAAGCTATATAGTTCTTCTTAACAAAAAAAATAGATAATAACTCCAAAAAAATTTAAAAAAAATAGAAAAAGAATAAACACTTATCAAAAAATAGAATCATAGAGAAAAAAAGTTTTAAAAAGTAGAGGAGAAAAAAGATAAGAACAAAAAAAATGAGCAGAGAAGAAAAAGAAGAAGAAGAAGAAGAAGAAGAAGAAGAAGAAGAAGAGGAGGAGGAGGAGGAGAAGAAGAAGAAGAGAGAAAATGCTCCAGTGAAGAAGATGATATGGTGAGGGGGGAAGGTTATACTTGAAAAGGTAAATTAAAATAAGAAGAAGAAGAAGAAGAAGAAGAGGAGGAGGAGGAGGAGGAGGGGGGAGGAGGAGGAGGAGGAGGAGGAGGAGGAGAAGAAGAAGAAGAGAGAAAATGCTCCAGTGAAGAAGATGATATGGTGAGGGGGGAAGGTTATACTTGAAAAGGTAAATTAAAATAAGAAGAAGAAGAAGAAGAAGAGGAGGAGGAGGAGGAGGAGGAGGAGGAGAAGAAGAAGAGAGAAAATGCTCCAGTGAAGAAGATGATATGGTGAGGGGGGAAGGTTATACTTGAAAAGGTAAATTAAAATAAATAAAATAAAATAAAAATAATTTAATGTAAATGAGTTTGAAAAAATAATTAATAAAATTTTTTTGATGGAGGGTGAGAGACACGCACATGCCTTGAGAATACATGTGGTGTAAAAAGGGTGTATTTCTTATGAATCTAAATGGTTTCGTGGGGTGATAGGACTCCCGCAAACTTTAGGTGTCTATTTCAAAAGAGGATCTAAGTTTAGGGAGGACTTTATGTATTTTCTCTTTGTTTTATTAGTTTAGTTTCTTTTAAAGGAAGATCTTCATCTGAAGAGGCGTTTGGAAGTTTTAAGAAGTCAAAGAATGAGGAATCTCCATGGCAACTTAGTTTAGGATTATACCCTTGCAGGAGACTGATATTTATTTATACACCCCATGCCCTTATTTGGTATCCCCATTCAATTTATTCATACAATTTGTATAAAATATCTTTGGGGGCAATTGAATGTTTCACAAGCGATATACATATCCTCTAAACGATAGGCCTGCCTCTGGCCTAAAAGGTCACATATATATTAGGATGCATTATACATTATTTGTGTGTTAAATGTTATATAATTTGTTTCACTCATGTTTATTTGATTTTATGTTTAATACATATGTTTTTCTTAAAACCTGATTTATTCATTATTCCATTCCAAAATTTTATAACATTATTAGGCATAAAAACTCAAAATTCGAGTCTTCCTAGAGTGTCCCTCAAAGTTTCTCCTCGCATATGTCAAAATCACTCAAGTTTCATAGTCTAATTCATTTTAGAAAAAATCATTAAATCATCTTTCACATTCACGTTGACCCATTGTAATGACCCTCCACGCCATTTTCTTCATTTTCTATTTTTTTCAGCGTTTATGTAACACCTTTGACTTCGATAAGGGCTAAAGGGGGATCCGTACAAGTCAACATCAGTTTTTAAGTTTTGGGTCAACTTCAAATGATCATATCTCTCAGCTCATAATGAATTAGGTGGCCCATAACCTATCAATTAAAGGTCTTTGAGTCCTCTTTCCAACGCCACCGAGTTTGCTTTATTCCGAGATTGAAGTAGAGAGATATGTCTATTTTAGTGAACCTTCCTTTTTAGGCATCTCGTCAGATTTTCTAAAGGGGTAGTTTGGTATTTTTCCACTCCATCTAAGCCTTGACCACGTTTTTCCGCCTAATTATTTGTCTAATCAGTGTAAAAACTTCTTTTCACGCTCTTTAACACTTAGAGGAATTAGAGCGAGGTTCCAAGAGGAGAAAAAGTTAGGGTTCAAGCATTCTTCAAGATTCCATTGATTTTCACCAAGAACATTGTTCTTTCTAGGTATGTAAGGCTTCTCACAGTGCTGGACTTGTTCGCCTTCATGCTCTACATCTCAATTTAGTCAAGAAATCATTACATCTAAAAGATCCATTCATAGTTCTTGATATTGAGTTCAATTCTTTAACAATGGAGGTTTTGATTCTTTTGTTTTGTGAATCTTTGGTAAAGTTATGTTTCTAAGGGAATTATATGAAAGTTCTCGTGTATTTGTGTTGGGTTTGAGAATCAAGAAGAGTTTAGGAGAAATTTCCCAATTCTAAACTAATTTGGGATTCTACTTTAAGCTTGAAAATTTGTCGGGGTGCTGAGGAGGGGCCTAGGGCGGCGCGCCAAGGCTGGCCTTCCGTAGTTTAGGGCCTGGGGCGGCGTACCAGCAGTTTACCCCAAAATATCCTCTGAATTTTGGGGCCTGGCGCCCCGCGCCAGCCGTAAGCCAGGGGTTGCCAACCTTCTTTGTTCATCCAGACATGTTCCTTTATGTTGTGGCTATGCTTTCTTCTCTGTATTAGCTCCTACAGGTTATATTTACCTTTGAAAATTCATGTATTATCCTACTCACATGTCTTAATGCATTTCCAAAACTAAAGCTAGTTTAAGAGAAAAGTTCAAGAGCTTTTATTGAGTTATTATTGAGAAAATAAAGATGAGTTTGGGGAATAGTTTTATACATGATTGAGAAAGAATATAAGGGAACTAAGTATTCCCAAATGTAACATTTTTACTTTAACAAAAGAGAAAGGAGTTATGAGTTCAGAGATATTTCAGAGCAGTTACCTCTTTTAAAAGGTTATTTTGAGTAATTACATCAAAACAGAGAAAGAGTATGTTTTATATATTTGAGCATGAGTATGTATATATATTTATTGGGAGTAGTATTGAGCACCGATATGAGGATGAGTTCAGACAACTCACATTTCTCATAAACCATGTAGCCAACATGGGTAAAGGATCATACATTTTAGATGAATCCTTAGTGCCTTCGGGCAGAGCTTAGTGGATCCACTTAGTTGAGGTGTTCTACACCCCGGCAAGGTATAGGACAGTTCTGGCAGCGTGGGCGAGACGCTGTATCATCACCTAGCTCATAGTGATGGTTATCGATTAGAGAATCTCCCAAATAAGAGTAAAGAATAATTTATTATATTTTTATATACATCCTTAAGTTAGTATCTTTTATTTACGAAGCTTTAAATATTTCATCTTTTATTATTGCTTTGTATTGAGTTGAGTATTATCCCAGCCTTATTAGTTCTGATATTGTTTTATTCAGCCATATTACATACTCGTGCATTCAATGTACTGATGTCATTCGACCTGCATCTTTTTATGATGCAGATATAGGTGTTCAGGATCATCAACAGGCGCTTCGTTGAGATTTCCTTGCACTTCCCCTTTGAGAGTTTTGCTGAGTCCTCCTTGCATTTCGGAGGGCCACATTCTTTTTATTTCATTATTTACTTTGGGGCGTCGAGGGTCTTGTCATGACTCATGTTGAACTTAGAGGCTTCATAGATAGTTAAATTTGAGATGTCCTCGGAGTTATTGTTAAATTGTTTTGCAAACTATTATGATTATTGAAATGAGTTTTTTCAGACATTCCTGTTGAGTTATGTTGAGATAAATTATGTTTTAAGCCTTTTATCGCTTGAGTAGTCTTCTGTTAAGTAGTCAGCCAGGCCAAGGGTTCTCTTGGGAATTAGAAATAATTCTCGAGTGCTGGTCACGTCCAGGGTGTAGGCTCACGATGTTAAAAACTTGGTATCTGAGCACAGATTTCAAGAGTCCTAAGGTGTCTATGAAGCTGTATTTAGTAGATTCCTTCTTATCGGTGTGAAACGCGCCACATCTATAATTGGGAGGCTACGACATTTAGGAACATTTCCCTTTCTTCTTACTCCTGTTCGTGCGATAGAGTTCAATTCTATGAAAGTTTCCTCTAACTCATTCTTATGCGTGTCTTTTCAGATCATGCTTCCATGAAGAGCTATCTGAGGACGTCCTGCTAGGAGGAATGTTAATCCTCAAGGTCAAGAAGATCCCAATGCACAAGAAGTGCAACCCCCTGGGGGAGATGTCACCAATGTTGAGTTCAGGAATGCTATTCAGATGATGACTCGGGTTGTGGCAAATCAAGCCGGTCAACAAGGAGTAGGTCATCGGGATGTGGCTGATACATCCAGAATCCATGATTTTTTGAGGATGAATCCCCCAGAGTTCACAGGGTCGAAGATCACTAAGGATCCAGAGAACTTTGTGAAAGAGCTTCAGAAAGTGTTTGAGATCATGCGTGTTGATGATGCAAAGCATGTGGAGTTAGCCTCATATTTGCTCAAAGGTGTTGCTAGGATATGGTATGATCAGTGGAAGAATAACAAGGCAGAAAGGGTACCACTTTTGAGCTAGGTTGTGTTTGAGAATGCTTTCTTGGGGCATTTCTTTCCCTGAGAGCTAAGGGAAGCTAAGGTGAGAGAGTTCTTGAATCTAAAATAGGAAGCTATGAGTTTGCAGGAGTATAGCCTCAAGTTTACTCAGCTATCTCCCTATGCTCCGGAGATGGTGGCAGATATGAGGAGCAGGATAAGTTTGTTCGTATCTGGGCTATCCCGCTTATCGATTAAGGAAGGTAATGCAGCTATGTTGATAGGGGACATGGATATAACTAGGCTCATGATTCATGTGCAGAAGGTTGAGAAAGATAAGTTAAAGGATAGAGAAGAGTTTCGCAACAAGAGGGCCAAGACAACGAGTAATGAGACTGGCCAGCAAAAGACAAAGAATGGGAATCGATCATATTTTCAGTATAAGTCATCTAGACCTGCTCCATCTTCAGCTAGTGCACCTGCACCAAGGAACATGAATGATCGTGAGAATCAAAGTTCCCATAAATTCAGAGTTCAGGGTACTCAGTCTCAGAGTAGTGTGGCACAAGGGGCTACTTGGACCCCACATGTGCTAAGTGTGGTAGGAACCACCCAGTCGTGATGGCTCCAATGGCTGCTTCAAGTGTGGTCAAATGGGTCATTTTATGAGGGAGAGGGAGTGCCCTAAGAATAGGCAAGGTAATGGGGGCAACAAAACCCAATCTTCTTAAGCGGCTCCGGCAGACAGAGCTGCTCCGAGAAGAGCTACTTCAGGGACAAACGGAGGAGCAAACCATCTGTATGCTATAGCTAGTCGCCAAGATCAGGAGAGCTCGCCAGATGTTTTCACTGGTATGATTAAAGTCTTCTCTATTGATGTTTATGCCTTACTTGATCCAGATGTGAGTTTGTCTTTTGTAACTCCTTATGTAGCTATGAGATTCGGCATTTTCCCCGAACAACTTCTTGAACCTTTTAGTGTTTCCACACCTATTGGTGAGTTTATTCTAGCAGAAAGAGTCTATCGTGACTGTACTATCTCTGTCTATCACAAGGACACTATGGCTGACTTAGTTGAACTAAATATGGTAGACTTTGATGTTATTCTAGGTATGGATTGGCTTCATGCTTGCTATACCTCAGTCGATTGTAGAACTCGAGTAGTCAAGTTTCAGTTTCTTAATGAGCCAATTTTAGAGTGGAGAAGTAGTTCAGCAGTGCCTAAATGTAATGACCAGTTAGGTCATTTTGAGAACTAGTCCTCTCTCTTTCATAAAAGACCCTTTTCGTAAATTTTTAATTAGAATTTTAAATTACTCGTTTAACTACGATTATTTAATTGATGGATATTCTTTTAAATAATTAATTAATTTAATAATAATGGGTCAAGTCTGAAAGTTATTTAAAATCCTATACCATTTGGCCCATATAAATTAAAATAAGTTAGTAATACTTGTTACTTAAGTACATACTTATTTTTAAAAGGAAAAAAAAAGAAGAAAAGAAAAAGGTCAGGCAATACTTACCTCCGCAGTCGATAAGAACTCTTCAGGTAATTGTTACATTAGTATTGTCATATTGTCACATCATACTTCTTGGCAATGATTGCAGCAATTAGTATTGGCATTATTTGGCAATGATTGGAAAGTGGCATAAAAATGGATGTGATGGCACTCATCTTATCCCACCAAGACAAGTCAGTCTAAAACCCAAATATCACAAAAATACGGAAGTAAGACAAATTGAAGTCTCAAAATATCATAAGTGCGGATAACTAAGTCAACTTAATAAAAACCTCAAAACCTGGTTGTCACGTGTACAAGTCTTTAATGTATTACAATAGGTTTGAAAGAAAGTACAAGTCTCAAATGATGTTGTCTCTAAAGTAGAACAAGATCATAAATAGGAGTAAGAGGATCTGCTGATATGATAAACAACTAACGTAAATAATTTAAGAAAGGTGGAGGAATAAGACCTCCTGTATAGACCTTTGATACAGAGTTGAAGGTTGTATAGATTTTCACCTTTGAGTTCAAATATGACTATGAGATGTGGATTGGTTTGACATATACTTACTAGGGGCTTATCAACAACTTTTATGAAGATTGGGTTTTGATTTGGGTGACAAATAGTAATGTGTAGAAGATTTTGTGTTGTTATGTGGGGCTAAGTTGTTCAAATTATTGTAGGTGACTTATATGGATGTGCAACGATATGGACCTACAGTTCTACATGCTTATTGAGGATTTCAAGGGGATTGAAACTACTCTATTGATAGCACTACACAGATTAGTATGATACGTTAGATAGACATTTGATGGTGAATATATGTTATAAGCTTATAGTATACAAAATTATTGGAGTGACCAAGGATTTCTTTGAGTTTTGGCATGAGTTATGTGATGGTTTGGAATGGTAGTTGAAACATGGTATGTGAAAGTTTGCATGGAGTTCACTTTGGGCGTGATTTAATAGGTTTATCTCGATGGAATAGTACTATCAGATTTTAAATTAGTGTTATTAGCCTTGGGAGGGACCCATATCTATCATGACATTCTTTTATGAAAAGAGAGGAAGCCTAGTTTGAAAATTTTGGAGGCGACAATGATTTGTTAAGAAGATTTTGATACTAGTAACAGTTTGAGAGTAAGGTAAATGATCGGAGTGGTTATGATGATTGTTAGTATTGAGAGTGTGGGTTTCAGTGGAATGATGTGAAGAGTATGTGGAGTCTGATAAATCAAATATGGGTACGATCGTAATGGGGACCAGGCCAATAAATTGTAGGTAGCTAAAAATCAAAGAGATGGAGTCAATTGAATGGAAATGTCTGATATGAGCTCTTTAGAGGAAACATTTAGTGTTATTCAACCTTGGTTCCACACATTCTTATGTGACCGCCTACTTCGTTCTAGACATGATTTGGAGTATGATTCATTACCTATGCCCACACGTGTTTTCACTTCAGTGGATCGATCCTTAGTGGTGGATTGGGTATAGCAATCCTGTGATGTCCTCTTGGTAGGATAGAATGTTTGGGCAGACTTAGTTATTTCAGACATGACCTATTTGGTGTTGTCTTGGAGCAGTTGAAGTATTCCAGTGGTTTTACATGTACCACCTTGCTTATGAGAATTTATAGACGAGCTACCATGGGTATTTACAGTTATCCGACAATCATAATATTCATCTAGCCATTGACGTCATGTTCCGGTTAAGTGTGGTTGAATGTGGGGACCATTGGGTCTAGTCCTACTGTTCTTAAGGGTTGTCTACAATAACAACTACTAATCTAGCATTTCGACAGTGTTGTTAGAGTTCTGTATGCTTGGGTGTATCGCTCGATGGGTGGTTACTTGATCATTTCATTCTTTGGGTTAGATAAGTTTGATTCTCCCTGGATGAGTCCTTGATGTCTAAAAATCATATTATTATAACTTAAGCTCGTGGAAAGATTATATCGTGAGAAGGGAATCTTGATAAGATCTATGATGGTTTGTGCATTATGAGTGTGTGGCGGTTTGTTTAGCCAATATCAATTCAGGATTTTATTGCGGTTATGTGAGAAAAGATTCATACTGGTGGATGTGTTATGGTCTAGAGGATTTCAGTTTAGATTGGGTTCATGGGTTAGTCTGTGGCTTAGTAATCACTCCTAATTTGTAGATCTTCCAAAGTTTGATTTGAAAGTTCAATTCTTAGTAGTTGATCTTGATGGAATGGTCTTAAGGAGGAGCTCACTTGTAGAGATGAACACTGACTCTGGAAGATCATACCTCGGCTTTTGGTAATGTCGGTTATTCTTCCTTCTTCTTCTTTATATTCGATGACAAACATGGTTTTTAGTGGTGGATAATGTAATGACCAGTTCGGTCATTTTGAGAACTAGTCCACTCTCTTTCATAAAAGATCCTTTTCGTAAAATTTTAATGAGAATTTTAAATAACTCGTTTAACTATGGTTGTTTAATTGACAGATATTCTTTTAAATAATAATGGGTCAAGTCTGAAATTTATTTAAGAACCTATACTATTTAACCCATATATATTAAAATAAGTTAGTAATATTTGTTACTTAAGTACATAATTATTTTTAAAAGGAAAAAAAAAGAAGAAAAGAAAAAGGTCAGGCAATACTCACCTCTGTTGTCGACAAGAATTCTTCAGGTAATTGTTACATTAGTATTGTCACATTGTCACATCATCCTTCTTGGCAATGATTGTAGCAATTAGTGTTGGCTTTATTTGGCAATGATTGTAGCAATTAGTGTTGGCTTTATTTGGCAATGATTGCAAAGTGGCATTAAAATGGATTTAAATTGGGTTAAGTTCTCTGTTTGGTACAGGTTACATATTATTTTTAATATTTAATTTTTTTCTTATGTTCATCACATAATGATTCGAGTTTTGACATATTGAGATAGATAATTAAATGAACGTATTATATTATATGAAAACTATTAGAGTTTTAGTGTTTGGAGAAATTAAGACTTAACCCTAGACTTGAAATTTAGGAAATATGAGATTTGACCTATTGGTTGGCATCAAGATTTAGGAACTTGATTATAAAGTTGAGTGAGTTTTTGGGTCAAGGCTAAACATATAATAATATAAGTGTGGTTAGTTTTAAAATCTTACTATGATTATTTATTTGAATAAATTGCATTGATTTGGAAGCACAACGAAAGGGAAAGGCTCAAGTCCCAGAGTGATTGTTCGATTATTTGAGGCAAGTAGATTTCTCAACCCTTGTTGAGTGTATAGAATCGTGTATTTCCTTGTGGTATGTGTTGAGGAGTAATGAGACTTGGTGATGGGTTTGACTTGTCCATATTGAATAATTCTAATGATGAAAAAGGGGAGTAAAAGGCAATGTGATTAATTATTAGTGTGTGATGCGTTGAGAATGATTTGAAAAACTTATTGATTCATTGTTGATGTTATATCATGATTGTGTTGTTGTGAATTATGTATTGTTATGGAAATGGTCATATTCTCATTAATTGTGTGAACATGTCATTTGCATTGGTTTTGAGACATGGTTGTGACAAGTGTTATGTGAATTGAGAAAGAATAAGAAATTAAAGAGGATGTACCATTTCGAGAGACGTGTTGCGTGCCGCGACATATATTATGATTCGAGGGACGTGTCTTATGCCACGGGGAATTCTATTATTGAGGGACGTGTCGCATGCCACCCCAGATTCTATTATCGAGGGATGTGTTGCACATCACAACGGATGCATGGACATGTATGTCCCCCATGGGTCCCAGACTGAGAGACAGTGGGTGTGTATCACTAGGTCAGACATGCATCACAATACTTGGCATTGCATTTCAGTACATTGCGTATGTTTATCATTTGTGAACTTGTGAGTGCCTTTCTATGGAACTTGTGATTGATGAACTTGATCCTATGAGTTGCTGATCTGTAATATTTGGAGTGTTGTTATTGAGCTGCTATGTAAATTTTGAACTGCTAGGTTGGGCTGATTTTATGCAGGTTGTAGTTGCGGAGGTTCTGTTGGAGTGTAAGGAGTACCCATATTCTGTTCTCTTAGCTTTGTGTTTAAGAGTTTGCTTGCTGAGTACCGTGTAGTTTGGTACTCACCCCTTACTTCTACATTTTTGTAGGTTACAAACCCGGATCTTTGTGATACTTTCTATTCTCTTCTTTTTCGAGGCTTCCCGTGGAGATTTGTTGGGTAGCTGTTTGTCATCTCAACGGATCCTCTTACTCCTATTTATGATCTTGTTCTACTTTAGAGACAACATCATTTGAGACTTATATTTTCTTTCAAATCTATTGTAATACATTAGAGGCTTGTACACGTGACAACCAAGTTTTGGGGGGTTTTTATTAAGTTGACTTAGTTATTCGCACTTATGATATTTTGAGACTTCAATATGTCTTACTTCCACTTTTTTGTGATATTTGTGTTTTAGGCTAACTTGGATTGGTGGGATAAGACGAGTGCCATCACATCCATTTTTGGTTCGTGACACTAAAGGTCTTTTTATTTCATATCTTAAGGCAAGAAAGTTAGTTTCTACGGAGTGCATCTATCACTTAGTCCGAGTTAATGACTCTAGCGTTGAGACACCGCCTATTATGTTAGTTCCAATTGTGAGTGAGTTACCAGAGGTCTTTCCAGACAATCTTCCCGGAGTCCCTCCTGAGAGAGAAATAGACTTCGGAATAGATATTCTTCCTGATACTCAACCTATCTCTATTCCGCCATATAGAATGGCTCCAGCTAAGTTAAAAGAGTTAAAAGAGCAGTTGAGAGATCTCCTTGATAAGGGTTTCATCTGACCAAGTGTCTCACCTTGGGGCGCTCCAGTCTTATTCATGAGGAAGAAAGATGGTTCCCTTAGGATGTGTATTGATTACCGCCAGTTGAACAAGGTCACCATAAAGAATAAGTATCCCCTTCTGAGAATCGATGACCTTTTTGACCAACTTCAGGGTGCCACTTGTTTCTCTAAGATAGACCTCAGATCTGGCTATCATCAGTTGAAAGTGAGAGGAAGTGACATCTTGAAGACAACATTCAAGACCCGTTATGGTCATAATGATTTCCTTTTTATGTCATTTGGTTTGATTATGCTCTGCAACATTCATGGATCTTATAACAAAGTATTTAAGCCGTATATGGACATGTTTGTTATCGTGTTCATTGATGACATGTTGATTTATTCGAGGAATGAGGAAGACAATGCTAGTCATATCAGAATAGTCCTCCAAACTCTCAAAGATCGAGAGTTATATGCAATATTTTCTAAATGTGAGTTCTAGCTCGAATCCGTGGCATTCTTTGGTCACATTGTGTCTGGCGAAGGAATTTGAGTTGACACTTAGAAGATTGAAGCAGTGTAGAATTAGCTCAGACCCATGTCTCCAACTAATATAAGGAGTTTCTTGGGGTTGGCTGGTTACTACAGAAGGTTCGTCCAGGGGTTCTCAACTATTTCATCCCCATTGACTAAGTTGCTTAGAAAATAGCTAAGTTTCAATGGTCTGAAGCTTGTGAGCAAAGCTTTCAAGAATTTAAAACTCGGTTAGCTACTGCTCCAGTGTTGACCCTACTAGAAGGTACAAAGGGTTTTGTCAACTATTATGATGCATCGAGAGTTGGGATTGGTTGTGTGTTGATGCAGAATGGTAAGGCTATAGCCTATTCCTCCAGGCAGCTTAAGATTCATGAGAGAAACTACCCAACTCATGATCTCGAGTTGGCAGCAGTGGTTTTTGCTCTCAAAATATGGCGTCACTATCTCTATGGTGTTCATGTGGATGTGTTCACAGACCACAAGAGTCTCCAGTATGTTTTCAGTCATAAGGAGTTTAATCTCAGACAAAGGAGGTGGTTAGAGCTGCTCAAGGATTACGACATGAGTATCCTCTATCACCCAGGTAATGCTAATATTGTTGCTGATGCTTTGAAAAGGTTATCCATGGGATGCACTGCTCATGTCGAGAAAGGAAAAAAAGAGTTAGCTAAGAAAGTGCACCGACTTGCACGGTTGGGTGTTCGATTGCTGGATTCCATAGAAGGTGGAGTTGTTGTGATGAATGGAGTTGAGTCTTCATTAGTGGTAGAGGTAAAGGAGAAGAAAGACAAAGACCCCATTTTGCTTGAGTTGAAGGCAACTATGCATAAGCAGAAAGTGATGGCTTTTGCACAAGGGAGAGATGGTGTGTTGAGATATCAAGGGAGGTTATGTGTTCCAAAGGTGGATGATTTCCAAGAAGCTCATAGTTCTAGATATTCGATCCATCCCGGTTCCACAAAATTGTACCATGACTTGAGAGAAGTCTATTGGTGGAGTAGTATGAAGAGGTGTATTGCAAAGTTTGTCACTAAGTGCCTAAATTGCCAGTAAGTCAAGGCTGAGCATCAAAGGCTATGTGGTGTGGTTTAGAATATAACCCTTCCGGAATGGAAGTAGGAGATGATTAATATGGACTTCATTAGAGGTTTATCGCGATCTCGTAGACAACATGATTCTATTTGGGTGATTGTGGATAAGATGAGCAAATCAGCCCATTTCTTGCCAGTAAAGACTACCAATACAACAGAAGAATATGTAAATTTGTACATTTGCGAAGTAGTTCGACTGCATGGAGTTCCCTTGTCCATCATCTCAGATAGGGGCACTCAGTTTACCGCACAGTTTTGGAAGTCATTTCAGAAATATTTGGGTTAGAAAGTGAACCTTAGTACTGCTTTATCACGACCTAAAATACCCCCTAGACGTGACATGTCGTACAAGACCCCGAAAGGCCCTATACAAACCACTTAGCATACATCATACAAGATAATAATAGATAAGAGTTTAAAAAGACAATTTATATCCAAAAGAGTTGACAAGAGTAGCGGAAGTCTAAACATAGTCTCAAAGCCAACTAATACATGAATGGACTGAAAGTGGGACGTAAACCATACAAGTCTTAAAACGAAATGACATAAAAGCATAAAGATGGTATTTCCCTCTAACATATAAGGACTCACCAAGTTTTCACAATCTCTAAGTACTCACTAGCCACGAGCGGATGGAGAAGAGTCGGACCCTACATTTGGGAGAAAATGTAGTCAAGAGTAAGCGTCCAGGTCATTTCTATGTTAATGCCTTCTTTTTTTCATTTAGAGCGTTCCTGTAGCGGCCCCAAGTCATTTATGACTTGCTGGCATTGACTGTTCGGTCGCCAGGTCGTTCGTTTGGGTTTTATGCCTGTTTTTTCTGTTTTGGAGCTTTAGAACCTTGAAAAGTTGATTTCGGTCATAACATCAAGTAAACGGCCTCAGATGAGAATTCTAATGGTTTCATCAGCTCCAGAGCGGCCAAATCAGGCTAGGAGCATGGTTTGCCCAAGTCTCGGGGTTTCCGATGTGATTTTGGGGCCAGGTAGCCCTTTAGTCTTTAAAATTTGGTTTAAGGTTGACTTCGGTCAACATTCTTGGAAAACGCACTCGGATGGAAATTTTGACAGCACGGTTAGTTTCAAAATACTGAGTTTGGTCTAGAACGACCCTTCGAGAATAATCGGGAGCTTCCAATTTGATTTGGAGACCTCCGTTAGAAGTTGGCTAAAATGGCTCATTGGGTGTGGGACCCACATTGTGTTGAAACGACCTCGTATGGAAATTTTGACTGCACCATTGAGTCCGAAATGTCGAATTCGAGGGGGTAGCATATTTCGTTTGCGAGCACGGGGTTCAGAATGAATTCCGAGCACCCCGTCGGAGTTTTGGAATTCTCCAAAACTCAGCTGGTGCAGCTTTCAAAACTGCAGACTCATTTACTCTCCGCGTTTGCGGGATAAGCTCTGCGTTCGTGGAGGTGTGGGAGAGTCTACTCCGCGTTCGCGGGCCAGAGGCCGTGTTCGCGAATGTTTGTGAGTCTGGGTGGATCCCTGTTCTCAGCGTTCGCGGAGGTCTGTTAGGTGAGGGGATGAGTTGTTCTCCGTGTTTGCGGGCCTCGGGTCGCGTTCACGGAGTACTGGCTGGCTCACCTCCTCATTCGCGGAGCGTTGACTGTGTTCGTGGAGAAGAAGGGCCTGGCAGTGTCTATTTAATGAGGTCGAAGCTCCCATTTTGGAGAGCTTCAAACCTTCATAAAAATCTCCTCGGTTGTCAATTTTCGGCGATTCAAAGTCCCTGGCGCTCAGATTCTTGTTGGCTTCGTGGGTTTAGGTTGGGGTTCATTGGGTGTTCCTCGTTTTCGATGAAATCGAGGGTAAGTTCTTTGTTGGCCTATTTTGTTTAGTTTTGTGATTTGTTGTGGTGGGTTGTTAGGAGCGGATCCGACCCCTAATGGGCGATCCATTTTGGGATTCGTGTTTGGGGAAGGATTTGGGACATTTTCACGGAGTCAATTCCGGAAAATCTACAGTGGGTCCCACTTTACCCGATTTGACTCCAAAATTGGTCTGTTTCTGAATTTGTTGATTTTAGTGTCTAAACGACCGTATTGACGTTGCGATTCTATTTTTGATAGCCTGGAAGCAGTCTGAGGCCGGTCGAAAGGAGAAATCATTGGCTGAGTGGCTTGGAGCGCTTGTCATTGGTTTTTTGGTAGGTTACAGCTTCCCTTCCTTCTAGATTGAGCTTGATTGTGTAAATGCTGGTTGATATTTGTGAATCTGGAGTGGCTAGCTAGTATTAGTTCCCTATTTACTTGATTTCCTATTTAATAGTTGACTGTTGGGTTTTTTTGGGTTAGTATCATGTTGTAGGTTGGGTTGTTGACTTGGATTGATGGTATTTGTGTTGTGGGTTATTTGTTGGGTGGTTATCTGCTGATGCATGAGTGGGTCCGATTTTTTGGATTCCATGCTGGATTGATTAATGTGATTTCGGACTTAGGATAGGTTAAGGTAGTGTTGCCTTAGTCCTATGCACACATTGACTTGAGTATGTATCCGACGACAATTCGGATGGACTAAGTCCTCGTAGACTGATATAGCAGACTTGGGTCTGATAGTGTGAGCCTTGATTTAGGCGTTCTTGTGGCCTTCAATTCTTCCGATTCTCTCCCCTTTATTTTATGAGATCGTGGGATGCTGCCGGAGGATGTTGCGTTGAGCCGATTCATGGTTGGATTGTGTTAGGCTGGAAGCCTTCGTTTGATATACTTGTTGGCGGTGGCCCGTGATGGTTAGCCTTACGTTATGTGGTTCGTAGTGGCTTTATCTTGTTTGAGGTGGATAGCTCCAGTTCGAGACTGAGGTTACGCGGTTAGCATCCGGTATTTCCAATGCTAGGCTGACGGGGGTAGTCTATTCGCTCCGGTCCGTAGCTGACGTTATACAATTACAGCCCGTTATTTCCAGTGTGAGTTCGTGGAGCGTAGGCTACTAGTCCCAGCCCGTGATTGATGTTACCCGGATGGAACCGGTATTTCCAGTGCTTGACTGTTGAGCGCAGACTGATAAGCTCCCGTCTGAGACTGATGACACGCGGTTAGAGTCCGTTATTTCCAGCTCGAGACTGTAGAGCGGGTGATATTGTTCCAGCATGAGGCCGAGGTTATGTGGGTGGGATTCGATATTGCCAACTTTTGACTGATGATTTGGGTTGGGCCCATGTGTTGATGATTGAGCTGGGCTCTGATATTATTCCAGAACGAGGCCGAGGTTACACGGGTGGGACTCGGTATTGCCGGCTGGTGGCTAATGATTGAGCTAGGCCCAGGTGAAGATTTCCGGGTCTGGGACCCTTGGTTGGAGACTTCTGGAGTTGGTGTTCTTCATTTCTATAGTATAGTTCTTCTGTGTACCTGACGGGCTTATGGGGGTCCGTTCAGGTTTTATTTAAACTTGCGCACGAGTGTGCCCAGCGGGTCTTATGGGGGACCAGTTGGGTTTAGTTAGCTATCCTCAGTTTACTTTCCACTTGCTCTATTTCCGTTATGTTGACCTCTGTTATTGTTGTTGCTGATTCTATCTTTTCTGCCTATCTTTAGCTTTCTTACTCAGTCAGCCTATGATGCCTACTGGGTAACTGTTGTTTTGGTACGCATGCTACACCCTGCATCGGTTTTTGTGATGCAGGTCCAAGCACCAGTTATCAGCGTTGAGTTCGGGCTGGAGCTGTCTTTTCAGGAGACTAGGGTGAGCACATGGCGTTCGGGGATTACCTGTCTCCTTTAGTATATATATTTTGGCTTGTCTTTTGTTTTCGAGACAATTGTTTCTGTGGTCCACTTTTGGGACTTGTATTCTAGTTAGTAGTTCTGTACATATGACTTCCAGATTTTGGACGGTATTGTATATATCATTTTGGGTTGGTTTCACTTCAGCTCTCTTGTTTGTGTTTTATTTGTATGCTTCTGCTTGTTTTGGACTAGTTTCCACTCTTAGTCCCATTACTGTTAAGTTCCTTAATAGAATTTGGCTTGCCTACCGATGGGTTGTAGGCGCCATCATGACTTGAGAAATCGGGCCGTGACAGCGTTAGTACAAGATAATGTACCAAGTATGATAGTAATGCACAAGTATATAAAATCATGCTAAAAGGGGACATTTACATGATATGCAATGACCAAGCTTCATTATAAAAGACATGTTAGAAAGCATAAATCATAATCATGGCCAATGCTATTTAAACATCATAAAGCACATTTGAAAACACCTTTAGAAGCAACTTTAGTTCATTATTGTGGGAAGTGAGCCTTAACCGACATAGACCATGTGAGCTACAACATGGAATCCGGTGTCTACCCCACATAGAAAGAGGTGCCCTAACTTGCCAAGGTAAAAACCATAACTTCTAGCTTAGTTGGATCCACTAGCTAATGTCTATCTAAGACAATCATCCTATGGTGGCACATAGTTATGGGATAAAGTGATTGCTACTAGAAACCCGACCTCTACTAATGGGAGAGCTTCCATCTAAATATCCACTCGATGCTAAGCATAATTCCCACGGATTAATCATGTCTTAACTTATCTTGTCATTAGATTAGCTCCTTATTCTTGATTCAAAGCTTGGGTTGAGTAAGCCTTTCAACCCTTATGAATCCTTCATGTGAGAAAAGTCCTTTCACAAATCATATTTTTGAGTAGTATGTGAGAAATCCTTTGACAACCCAATAACAATCAACATTTATGCTTCACTCTCAAAGCAAGTCTTAAATCATCATAATTTCATAATTGAACATGCATAACTTCATAAAATTCATCTTTTGATCATTCATCAGCTTCATTTTAGACTTATAGTTTCAAAATCATAATTCAAACATGGGGTCATATAATTTCATCTTAAAATCATTGAATTAACTCAATTCATCCATAAATAAACATAATTCAATCAATCAGATCATAATTGGAAAGAACCCATGAGATTGAAGAAAATCCTAATTTCAATTGGAGATTCAAACTTGTGAAAAATTGAAGAATTAGGAACCCTATGGAGGAAAGGACTCCATAGGTGAGCACTATAATACTTTAATGCCAAAAGCCCACTAGCAATGGAGGATTAGGAGGCTTGATCTTGAAACCCTAGGTTCTCCTTCTTCTTCTTCAAGCTTCTAGAGAGAGAAATATTTGGGAAAACTTGGAGGGAATTGGGAAACTTTGAAAAGTGATCAGAAAGGGGTAAAATTAGGCTTAGAAGACTTATATAGGGTCTAGGACTAGGGCTTAACCAATTTAGATTAGAAATACATCAATTAGGGAAAAGACCAAAAAGCCCTTAAAATTAACTACTGGATCTCGACCTACGGTTTAGACCTATGGTCCATAGGTCCAACAATGGACCGTCCTGGCCAATCATACAAAAGTTCAGAAACTATTGTTTTTTACCTTCAAACGACGAGACCCCATGTACGGTTGGTAGGTCAATTGACGAATCGTACATGCCAACCGTCAGTCCAACCTTGAACCCTTAAAATTTCACTAAGTCTAGAGAGACCTACGAGACCTTCCTACGACTCGTTCATGGAATGACGGGCCGTCCTGGCAAACCGTCAATTGGATCCTGAAACTTTGAAATTTTCAAAATATTTACCTTGCCACCTATGGTTCCCACCTACGGCCCATAAGTCAACCTACGGTCCTTAGGTGGCTTCCATCAGTACTGACACCAGACCTGAAAAAACTAGAAATTTTTCTTCTTTTTGAATCCGGGGTGTTACATGCTTTTCATCCTCAGACTGATGGTCAAGCAGAGCGCACAATTCAAACCTTAGAGGACATGTTGAGAGCTTATATTTTGGATTTCAAAGGTAATTGGGATGACCACTTGCCTTTTATCGAGTTCACATATAATAATAGTTACCATTCCAGCATTCAGATGGCTCCGTATGAGGCTCTATATGGGTGAAGGTGTAGATCTCCCATTGGCTGGTTTGAGGTTGGTGTAGCTAAGTTGATAGGACCATATTTTGTTCATCAAGCCATGGAGAAGGTGAAGACAATTCAAGAGAGGTTGAAAACAGTGCAAAGTCGTCAAAAATCCTATACCGATGTAAGAAGAAGAGATTTAGAGTCTATCTGAAAGTTTCACCCATGAAGGGTGTTATGAGGTTTGGTAAGAAAGGGAAGCTTAGTCCCCGATACATTGGTCCTTACCGGATATCCAAGAGAGTTGGCAATGTAGCTTATGAGTTGGAACTACCGTCAGAGTTAGCAGCAGTCCATCCGGTATTTCACATCTTTATGCTAAAGAAGTGTTTGGGCGATCCTTTACTTATTATGCCTACCGAAAATATTGGTATCAAGGACAGCCTATCTTATGAGGAGATTCCCATTCAGATTCTTGATCGTCAGGTTCGCAAGTTGAGAATCAAGGAGATTGCATCAGTCAAAGTATTGTGGAGGAACCAATTTGCTGAGGAGGCTACTTGGGAAGCCGAGTAGGATATGACAAAGAGATACCCTTTTATATCTCTTTTCCTTCAAATCAATTTCAGACCAAGGTACAAACTCTTTGCAAAGTACTCCTTAAGTTGATATGTTGAAGCTATGATATTTGCAAGTTTTGTGCTTGTTTTGGGTTGTTAGAGACTTCCCACCTCTTTCATGCTTAGTTTGATCTCATCCGAGTACGAATGTTTCCAAAGGGGAGATATTGTAACACCCTTGACTTCGATAAGGGCTAAAGAGGGATCCGTACAAGTCACCATCAATTTTCAAGTTTTGGGTCAACTTCCAACAATTATCTCTTAGCTCATAATGCATTAGGTAGCCCATGACCTATCAAATTAAATGTCTTTGAGTCCTCTTTCCAACGCCACTGAGTTTGCTTTATTCTGAGTTTGGAGTAGAAATATATGCCTGTTTTAGTGAACATTCCTTTTTAGGCATCTAGTCAGATTTTCTAAAGGAGTAGTTTGGTCTTTTCCCACTCCATCTAAGCCTTGACCATGTTTTTCCACCTAATTATTGGTCTAATCAGTGTTAAAACTTCTTTCACATTCTTTAACACTTAGACAAATTAGAGCGAGGTTCTAAGAGGAGAAAAAGCTAGGGTTCAAGCGTTCTTCAAGATTCCATTGATCTTCGCAAAGAACACTGTTCTTTCCAGGTATGTAAGGCTTCTCACAGTGTTGGAATTGTTCGTCCTCACGCCCTACATCTCAATTTAGTCAAGAAATTGCTATATCTAAAAGATCCATTCATAGTTCTTGATATTGAGTTCAATTCTTTAACAATGGAGGTTTTGATTCTTTTGTTTTGTGAATCTTTGGTAAAGATATGTTGATAATGGAATTATATGAAAGTTCTCATGTATTTGTGTTGGGTTTGAGAATCAAGAAGAGTTTAGGAGAAATTTCCCAATTCTAAAAGTAATTTGGGGTCCTAATTTAAGCTTGAAAATTTGGCAAGGTGCTGGGGAGGGGCCTGGGATGGCGTGCCATGATAGCACCAAGGCTGGCCTTGGTTCAGGGCCTAGGGTGGCGCACCAGCGGTGCACCCCAAAATTTCCTCTGAAATTTGGGGCCTGGCGCCCCGCGCCAGTAGAACGCCAGGGGTCGCCAGGGTCCATTCCTTCTTTGTTCATACATGCATGTTCCTTTAAGTTGTGGCTATGTTTTCCTTATTTGTATTAGCTCCTATAGGCTTCATTTACCTTTGAAAATTCATGCATTATCCTACTCACATGTCTTAATGCACTTTCAAAACTAAAGCTAGTTTAAGACAAAAGTTCAAGAGCTTTTATTGAGTTATTATTGAGAAAGTAAAGATGAGTTTTGAGAAGAGTTTTATACATGATTGAGAAAAAATATAAGGGAGCTAAGTATTTCCAAATTTAACATTTTTACATTGACAAAAGAGAAACTTTGATTTCTAAAAGGCGTTATGAGTTTAGAGATAATTCAGAGCAATTACCTCTTTTAAGAGGTTATTTTGAATAATTACCTTAAAACAGAGAAAAAAAATAAGTTTTATACATTTGAGTATGAGTATATATATTTATTGGGAGTAGTATTGAGCATCGATATGCGGATGAGTTCAGACAACTCACATTCCTCATAAACCATGTCGCCAACATTGGTAAAGGATCATACTTTTTAGATGAATCCTTAGTGCCTTCGGGCAGAGTTTAGTGGATCCACTTAGTTGAGTGTTCTATACCCCAGAAAGGTATAGGACAGTTCTGGCAGTGTGGCTAGACATTGTATCATCACCTAGCTCATAGTGATGGTTGTCGGTTAGAGAATCTCCCAAATAAGAGTAAATAATAATTTATTGTATTTTCATATACATCCTTGAGTTAGTATCTTTGATTTACGAAATTTTAAATATTTCATCTCTTATTATTGATTCGTATTGAGTTGAGTTGAGGTGAGTATTCTCCCAGTCTTATTAGTTCAGATGCTGTTTTATTCAGCCATATTACATACTCGCGCATTCAATGTACTGATGTCATTCGACCTGCATCTTTTTATGATGCAGATATAGGTGTTCAAGATCATCAACAGACGCTTAGTTGAGATCTCCTTGCACTTCCCCTTTGAGAGTTTTGGTGAGTCATCCTTGCATTTCAGAGGGCCACATTCTTTTCATTTCAGTATTTACTTTGGGGCGTCAAGGGTCTTGTCTCGACGTTCATGTTGAACTTAGAGGCTTTATAGATAGTTAGATTTGAGATGTCCTCGAAGTTATTATTAAATTGTTTTGCAAACTATTATGATTATTGAAATGAGTATTTTCAGACATTCCAGTTGAGTTATGTTGAGATAAATTATGTTTTAAGCCTTTTATCGCTTGAGTAGTCTTCCGCTAAGTAGTTAGCCAGGCAAAGGGTTCGCTTAGGAATCAGAAATGGTTCTCGAGTGCCGGCCACGTCCAGGGTGTAGGCTCGAGGCGTGAAAGTTTAGAGCTTTCCTATAGCGACCCTAAGTCATTTATGACTTGCGAGGCCTGACAGTTCAATCGTTGGATTGTTCAATTACGTTTTGTACAAGTCTCCATATTTTGGAGTTTCTAGAGTTTGAACGGTCGATTTTGATCAAAAATCTAGGAAGATAATCTCAAAATGCAATTTTCTGATGGTTCTGTTAGCTCTGGAACGTTGAGTTTGGTCTAGAATGATCCTTCATGCAGATCTCGAGGCTTTTTTGGGCTTATTCCGCCCCCTTGTAGAATTTGGCTTAAATTGGAGCTCGGGTATGGGACTCACTTTTCATCGAGATGACCTCAGTTGGAGGTTTTTCCACCTCCGTTTGGTTTGAAACACCGAATTTAGTAGGCTAACATATATCATTTGCATGCATGAGGTTTCAAACTAATCTCGAGCACTCCGTCAGAGTTTTTTTCAACTCTAACGTTCAGCTGATGCAGCCCTTGCTGGTGCATCTTGGGTTCGTCTCTGCATTTGAGGACCTAGTCCCCACATTCGTGGATACGAGTGAAGTTTTTCCTCTGCATTCGAGGACCTGGTCCCCGCATTCGTGGAGAAGGTTGAAGTTTTCCCTTCGTGTTCGCGGACTTGGTCCTCACATTCGCAGAGAAGAGTGAAGTTTTCCCTCTGTGTTCGCGGAGAATTACCCTTGGCTGTTATATATTTCTTTTCAACGATTTTCAGTCTCTTTTTCCAAATTTCACAAGTCGATATCTCGAGTTTTAGAGCTCCTATTTTGGGTGTTTCATGTTGTGTTTGGTCTGAAATTGGCGTGGCTACATATTGGAGTGATCAAGAAGCGTGGGGGATGTCGGTTTGAGGTAATTTCTACCCAGAAGAGGCTGCCTAAGCTCTTTATTGGTGATTTAATGGTGTTTTTTGTGCATGAGCTGATTTTTCTTGATTCTGAGCTCAAATGTGCCCAATTTTGGGGCACAAGTTCATTGAGTTAAATTGGACCTTTTGACGGAGTCAATTTCAGGATTCCCAATGCAGGTCCCAGATTCTCTTTTTGACTCAATTTTTGGGTCTATTTCCAATTATTGCAATTTAATGTCTAAACGTTCGTAATGATGTTGTGATCGATATTTGTTAGTGTGATGATGATCGGAGGTGTTTCGAAAATGGTTACCTCTTGTTCGGTGGATTTGGAGCATTCGTGATCGACTATAAGGTAGGCTTCGATCTACTTTCTTGATTGGGCTTTATTAGATAATGTTTAGTATGAATTGCATGTGATTTAGGATTGTATTTGTCGACTACTAGAATTCCTTCTGTTTATTCTACCTTTCTTGATTCCCGTAGAAATGTTGGGCTTGTTGTGGGTGATGGGACCCTTAGTTTAGGCTAGTAGCCTTGCTTATAGTATAGCTTAGCATGATTATCCTTATTAGGATTGATGCTTGAGGCCTTATGCTAGGATTGAGCCTTAGATGCCTTAGAATATGTTAGATCGCCTTTGTAGCCCTGTGATGCTCCCTATATGGTTTATTTTGGGTTGCTTATCTTCTGTTAGTGCTTGAGACCTTAGTGGTTGGTCGTAGCCGTAGGTTGGCCTTAGCTAGGCTCAATTGTGAGCCGGAGTGGTGTGTTAGGGTAAGGAGTCGATCCTTAAGTTATTTCTTTCCTACTTTGATTTTGAGACTCTTCTTGATTCCTTTGCTTTATGATTAGCGGTAGGATTGTTATCTTTTATTAAGCTGTTGATTATATTGTTGGGCCTGAGGCCGTGGTTGAGGATCAATTAGATCTCAGGTTAGTTCTCTCTTCTTTAGCAATATGGTAGTGTTGAAATTATGTTTCTAGTTGTGTGTTCTCTTGTTTGGATGCTGGCGGTGGCATACATTGCATTAGTTGCTCGTTCTCTCGTGTTTTATGGTACGATCCCGATTCATGCATTGGATTATCATTACCATTTTGAGAAAGGCTGTTTTCACACTATTTTAAACTAGTTTTAACGAGAGTCGTACTACCTGGATGACTTTGATGAAATTATTTTCGAGATATATGAGGCGTCGAGGATGTGCTCAGCTTTTTACTTGACTAGCCTGTGCATCGTTGCCCTTTCCTACATTGGTTTGGCTACTTGTACCTCCTGTACCACGACAGAGATGACATATTTGTAAGTCTTGGTTTAAGCCCAGGCAGTGTATATGGACTTCCCGCATCCCCTATGGGTCCCTATGGTCGTGTGTCTCACAATACAGGGAGAGGGAGTTGCATGGTCCTACCTCACTGAAAAAGGCAGAGGTAGGTGTATATACTTGGTTATTGATGGTTCAACTGATTCTACTGTATTTTCTACATTCATATCCATCACCTATCACTAGTATAATTGGTTGCTACTTGCAGAGGCGAACCCAAGATTTGAAGACTTCGGGTGCACCAAATATGATATGATCTCTAAGTAAAACTTAAAATAAAAATAATAAAATAAGTGCTCTAGCTGGATTGAACCCTGGTCTAATGGGTGGTAACTCTGCCTTGTATCAACGGGACAAGAACACTCATATGCTCTTCAATGGTGCACTATTAAGTATATCCTAATTTCTGTTAGTTTTTCAAGATAGATATACGTATATATACATGATTTTTACCGAAGTTAACGGGTGCACGTGCATCCTCACTTATGAAGGTAGTTTTGCCTCTGGCTACTTGCACCCTCTGTCGTACCCTATTTTGAACTAGTCGAAATCGTTCACAACATAATATGGTTGTCACTCTGGCTTTGAAAAAATATGTTTAGAGTTGCTACCTAATTTTAACGAAAAGATTAGGAAAACCATTTTTTAAGTATGTAAATGTAAACTCTGTTTTGATTTGCGAAACCAGTGAGATTCTAGGTAAGGGTTTTGGTTACTCGAGGGGAAGGTATTAAGCATCCCTCAGAGCCTATTCGAAGATAGTCCTTAAACTCAATTTTAGAAAATATTTCATAAAATTTATTCATTTATTTTTTAAATTTTTTTTAGTGATAAGTGGTTTCATTAATTCGTGAAAAAAGAGTAAAATACAAGACATGTCATATATACGTCTATAATATGTATACAACCAATTTAATAGTAGTATATTTATCATACGGTAAAAATAAGTAAGTAAATAAATAAATGTACTTAAAATGTATGAAAAATTATATATTAGAAAATATAGATGTGTGTTTAAAGAATATGATAATTTATTACTTTATTTACATGAATAGAATTAAGATGTAAAGGAAGTGAGATAATAGATGAAGAGTAAATATATAGCAATATATGTATGGTAAATTTTTAAAAAAATATTAAAATACTATGTAAAGTGTATGATCTTAAATATTTTTATAATAAAGCAAAATATGTGCTTGTATGTCATTTAAGACATATGAAGGTTTATTATTTTATTTATATGTAGGGATAAAATGGCGATAGATATATATGTAGTAAAATAATATGTATGTTAAAGTGTAGAGATTTAAAATTTATAAAAAAGAAGTAATATTCATAAAAGGGATAATAGATATGTAAAAAATAATATAGTCTGTATAACAAAATAATGTCATGTATAGAGAAAACTAAATATAATATATATATATATACCTTTGTGTGCATGACACATATATGTATGCACCTTGTTTTTTTTTTTTTACCTAGTTAACGAATCTGAAATCTTGAAATAAATATATTCAGAAATTCAAATATTTGGACAATATTTGGTTTTTAAAAAAATCTATTTTTAATAAAAAGGGGTTGATTTAATGAAAATAGGCCTACCTATTGGTGTCCCACCCCAACTCATGGTCGTTCTTCCCTTAGTTTTAATGCTTTAAAACCGAATTATTTCAAAAGGGTGAATTAAGACATATAAATATTGGAATAAATAATGATAAGGTTAACTCCTATTAATAGTCTACTTAACTTATGTGATTCTAGGTAAGAGATTCTAGTTACCCTAAAGGGGAAGGATGAAAAGCTTTTTCTTAAGGATTTGTTAAAAATAGTTAACCGATCAAGATTAGATTAATTAAAAGAGGACTTATGAAAAAGAGTGTTTAAAAAATATATTAACATCCATTATAACTGGATACAAATTAACCTTAAGAAAAAGAAAATGTACAAAATTTAGAATATGCTAACTATACATATAAAAATCTCGAAAGTGGAATAATGTCTAATATAATTTTAGAGACACTGAATTAGTTAATATTTAATTTTTTGTAACAAGACAAAGTCCTTGGAAAAATGTAGATGATTTATTGGTAAAATTACTCTTATCATTTACTACTTCTTAATCCCATTGCTGGTTCATTTTTTACACTTCATTTTTTTTTCAAGTTCATTTTTAAAAGAAAATGTTTATTAAAAATAATCCTTATTTATATATTCTTTGATCTTAATTTACTATTACTCTTTTTTTTTTTACTTCATTTTGTTGAGTGAGGGTTAAAGTGAAAATTAGAGAGTAATTTATATTTTGATTTTCTACAAATATATGAAGATAGTCCTCTGTACTTTTTCCCAACAAATGCAAACACCTAGTTCCTAAGCTACTAGAAAAAAAACTCAAAATAGAAAAATGTCACTGTAAAATTAAAGGGTGTAATTATTACCCATTATTTTTTACACAATGTTTCAACACAGGTCTCTTGCAACTGGAAATATATCAAATTTCATAAGAACCACCATAGAAAACATGTTCCATTTTTCTTTGCTATAG